>QEPC01004817.1:673990-690775 GCA_003113815.1 Sphenodon punctatus | reverse complement strand
TTCAGTACCCTATAACTGCCCCTGGTTTTCCCATCAACCTGGGAGAAACCTTGGACCCCAGATACATGCAGGTCTCCCTGCACGTGACTGGGCTAATGGATCCCCCAGACTTCGGCCTCCCCCCCTCTTTTGGACCCCAACATCGCTGGATCCTGGGCTGCTGATCCTGCTCAATCAGCTAGGAGAGGTAAACTATAGGTCCAGTCTCTTGCTTTTTCTTCCCCTCTGCAGAGCCTACCCCCCCTGCTCTTCAGTGTACTTTCACTTTCCCAGCCGCAGTCTGTGTTTTCTTTGTAGCCTTTGTTTGTACCCCTGGAGCCTTTGTTTGTACCCCTGTACCCCTGGGAATCCCGGCTTAAGGCCATTAAGCTCAGTCCCCCCTGAAGTTAAGGAACGGTAGATATTGGGTGGCTCTGCCCCCAGTAGCTATGAGGGGGAGGGGGTTCCTGTTAACACAAGCTTACTTTCCCTTCTCTTGCATTTGTTTGCGTTTTTCCCTTCATGTTCCATCAGCTAGACCTGGGCTGTGTTTTAGTATTAGCCTGTATGTGTTTCTGTATCTTATTCGGGTCCTTTTTCTTTTATTGTATAAACCAATAAACCTGTTGTTTTTGGATACCTGTCTCCTTCTCTCTCTTTCTATGTGGGGAGGATACATAAACTGCCTGTAGCGTGTACTGACCTCAGCTTGATCCTTTGAACACGTGGAGACCCCAGTTTAAGTCTTTAAGGCAATTCCCCCTGAAGTTTAAGGAACGGTGATTATTGGGGTACATCGCCCTGAGATGTCACGAGTGGGAGGGGATCTCCTGTTAACAGCTGGACCATGGGGATGGGGGTCCTCATGGAGGTGTGCTGTCACTCCAGACAGGGCGTAAGGAGTTCAGTGAGCCAGAGCAGGGTGAGCTGGTCATTCTAAAGTGGGCCCTCCAGGCTGCCTCATCCCACTGGGCCAGCGCCCTGGCCCACCAACCCTATGCCTGCTCAGCGAACCATATCCACCTGTCAATTGGCATAGCAAGCAGGGCTGCCCGGCGCATGGTCTCCCTCCCCCACTGGAGGCGCCCAGCCACCTCGAGGACTAACGCGGCCTGGGTTCAGCACCGACTCACAGCCTGCCAGTCTGCCCCGGAGAGTCTCTGCACCCTGAGCCAGTCAAGGGCTCTCCTGCAGCCATGGTGAGCCCTGCAGGCCTTTGCAGCCCTCCAGGCCTGGGATTCCTGCAGGCGGGCGCCCAGGTGCAGCTCCATGGTAAGGAGGTGCAGCTGCTCGGTGTAGTTGCAGTACCACTCAGCTGCGAGCATGAGATACATCCAGTAGGTGGCTGCCCTGTACCGCTCCATGGTGATGGCGGTCCAAGGGGGTCAGGGGACGGTTATGATGGCCCTCTGATGGCCGGGTGGGCCAGGGGCCAGCCCCCAGCTGGGCGGGCCCCACCAATGCTGTGCTGGTGTCTGTGGGCATGCGGTTGGGTGCACCTGATGCCGGTGCATGGGGCATCGCACCTGCACAGCCATGCGGCACTGTGCACTCCTTGTGCAGCTGCATGCCATCAGACATCACCGACCCCCCCGTTTGCAACATTGTGTTCTTGCCGTCCTGATTAGCCATTCTGTGTGTGAGATTGTTTTGTGCAGCTGTGATGGGTCCGCACCCCATGCCTCGCTCCATTGTGCTACAATGTTGCGGCCCTTGGCCGCCTTTCTTGTTCTTGGGACCCCTCGGAGGACCCCCCTGCCCTGGAGGGTATGTGTGCCCCCCTGTCCATGTTGTTATTCTCCCTGTCTAGCTGGACCATGGCTGGTTGTGCATCCACCGGGCTACCACTTCCCGTCCCCCATGGGGCTCCCCATAGTTGGACCTTCATGAGACCATGTTCCTGTGTGACCTGTGGCATACCCTGGCCATGCAGCTGCTCCTGGGCTGCCCGGACAGCCATTCGGGTGCTTATTTAAGCCTGAGCTCTGGCCTTCCCTACTTTGGCTACGAGGCAAGTGCTCATGATTGCTGTCTGCATGCAGAGACTCTGGAGCTGGTTTCCTTCCCCAATGGGCACATCCCAGAGATGAGGTGCTCTCATGTGGCCTGGTCTGTGGCTGAGACCATGTCTGCACTGTCTGTGTGCAGCCTGGCCGCCAACATGATCTGCCTTGTGGAGGGGGACCCTGCCTTGGCCGTGTCCTACTTGGCTGTGTTCATGGGACCCATGGGTACCAGCGCTCCCATGGGGTGGTGTATCACTGGCTGTTGGATCTGGGACAGATTCTGTGGCCCCCTGCTACTGACTGCTGTGTGTCAGAGTCTGTTGGTGCTGTCGGGCATGTGGTCCCGTTTGGATGTGCAGTTGGGACTGTCCATGCAGGATCCCTTCGAGGCCTACTACCTAATCGCCCACCACATGTTCTTGTTGGGGTACTGCCGGGGCATGATCCATTGGGCCCTCCTGTTTAAACGGGAAGGGCACCCAGCCCCTGGGTCCATGGTGGCCCTCAGCAGCTGGCTGTGAGTCCCTGTGTGCCTCCCGGCCCCCCCGGTTGCCTGCACCCATGTGGGCTCCCACCCCTGCCCGGGAGGCCTGTCTCCACTGGCTGCTCCCTCCCTGATGTCTCTGCCATGCTGCTGTGCTTCCTGCTTCCTGGGGTACTGCTGCCCCTGCCTGTGGCTCTGGGTCCCCTCCGGGCCCCACACCCCGGTCTGCCTCCACACCCGGGGTTCCCCTCCATGGTTGCCTTCCCTGGTGCCTGGGTCCGGCGCTCTGCATGGCCTCGCCGACCCGCCTGTGTCCAGAAGACTGTCCCCACCCGCCAGTGCTGCCACCTGCTGCCCCGCCCCCCCTTGGGTGCCTGTGTGACCTTGGGGTTCTGGGGCCCCCGGACTGCCCCTTGATCCTTCCTCCGGGGTGTGTGTGTGTCCTTGGACCTGCAGCACTGCATTGGCTCCCCTGCCTGCCCTCCATCGGCCCCTCTCCGGGTGTGGGGTCTACGTGTGCCTCCTGGACTGTTCCCAGCCGGCTCGCTGTGCATTGCAGGCCCCTGCTGTGCCTTGGTCCCGAGCTCCTGGGGTCCCATTCCGGGGATGCCTGTGTTGCTGTGGAGGTGCCCGTGCGGACAGTTCTGCTGTGGGAGTTGTGGTTGCCATTGCCTGTGTCCTGCCCTGCCTCTTTGCAGTTTCCCCCCTCTTTCCTGTTCCCCCCCCCATGCCCGGTGTGCCTTGTGTGTTGTCCGGGCGCCTGTGTCCCCTTCCCTTCCTTTCCCTTCTGTGTGTGTATGTGTGTGTGCCCAGGTGTGTGCTTGTGCTGTGTGTTCTACTGTGGCCCTGTTGTCTTGTGCCTGTTGTGTGTGGTACCTGTCCGACTCGTCTCCCTCTCCCCCCTCCCTTCCCGTTTCCCTTGTGTGGGCATTCCATTGTGTGCCTTTTGGCTTCGTTTTCCCTCAGGCGGCCATGTCTGTGTCCTGCCCCTGCCTGGTGGTTTCTGGGTGTTTTGACCGCTGCCGGGAATCGGTGTCACGTCTGTTGCACTGCCCCGGCCCATGGTCTGCCGGCTCAATTCCCTGCCATGGTCCCAGTCCCGTCACGTCTGTTCGGTGCTTTTATTTACCCCGGGGGCTGGTTGTTCGGTTCACCTCCACCGGGAATCCACTGTGGTGAACCGGGTGCCCGTCATGTCTGAAATCACCCACTGTTTTTTTTAATCACAGCCATTAGCAGCTTTAATCACAGCCATTAGTGGCTTTGTGTTGGAACAATACCTATTCATTCTACATCAGGGGTGTTGATGACCCCTGCATTTACTGTGAGCTTTGGAGCTCATTTGAAAACAATGAAGCCCTCTATTTTTCATAAATGTCTTCTTGGCATATCTGGCAATCCTACTGTGAACTCAAGACTTTTGAGCTGATTCCTCCTCTCTTTTCCTGGATTGGAGGGGAGTCAACAATACCCCCTGTACCATTTTTGTTAGTTGCGCTGCTTTACATGAGGGATCATGGTGACCCCCAATATCATGGGGGGTTGTTATTTATTTCTGTTTTTCAGTTGTTATACTAATAAACTGTCTATTTTAAAAAAAATCTGGAGTCCATTTCAAATCAATCACATTTATTATTTTTCAGCTATTTATTAATGGGGGTCAATTTGACCTCCAAACAGTTATTAGTCACTCACTTACTCAGGCACAGGAGGGGTAAATCTGCTTCCAGTTAGTTTCATAGAGTGCTCCCTTGTTCTAGTACTTTTGGAGAGGGTAACTACTCTCGGTTTACTAAATCCACACTTACAAACTTCTATCATATCCCTTCTCAGTCATTTCTTTTCCAAGCTGAAGAGCCCTAACCTATCAAGCCTCTCCTCATACAGAAACCATTCCATGCCCTTTATCATTTATCATCCTTCATCTGCTCCCCATTGTCCTCTCAAGTGCTCTTCCGGGAGGCAACCAGGAAAGAGGTGCCTGTGACTTCGGCCACTTTCAGACATGCCCCCGCTCCCCCCGCGCATATTTGGGCTGCAGGAGGGAATGTGCAGCCCAAATATGTGCTGGGATCAGCTGGTCTGAAAGCCCCCCCCACCCGGCTTTGCCGGTAGAGACAAGCAGTGATGAAGAGCAGAAAATCGAGCTCTGCATCCCTCTACATGATGACATCAGTGCTGCTTCACTCCTTCCTCCCAGGGTTTTACTCAGCTTCTCCCCACCCGATTTTGCTGCGACTCTTTTTATGATTTCCAATAGTTTGTGGAAAGATTTTATGCAATTCTATAAATATGGAGTAGAAAGCAAAGCACCTTTCTGTCTTAATGGGGCAGCACTTTGCTAACTGTGACCACAATTATACTTATGATCTACTTTGCCTATACGGCCTTGGCCCCTCTTACCTTAGGGACCGCCTCGCCCTTCGCGCCCCGGAACGACTTCTGCGGTCTGCCGGGGGTGCCCTCCTGGAGGTCCCCCGTGTTAAGCGGGGGGCCAAGATGGAGAGAGCATTCTCGGTGGTAGGGCCGAGGCTGTGGAACTCCCTTCCGGAGGAAGCTCGCCTGGCCCCAAGCCTTTTGACATTTCGGCGGACCTGTAAGACCTGGCTGTTTGCCCAGGCCTTTGGGAGGGAGGGGGGGTGATTTTTAATCCCCCACCTATATATTTATTTATGATTATATACTGCCCTGTTTTATTGATATATTTTATATTTGTATTTTAAATGTTTTAAAATTGTTTTTATTGTTGTTAACCGCCCCGAGCTGCGTGGCAGGATGGGGTGGTATAGAAATCTATAAAATAAAAAAAATAAAAATAAAATAAATTTCAATAGTAAACAACATGTTAAAATAATATCTGTTTCCATCTGGAGTGAAGGGATATGTCCCATGGACAAAATCTAGCTCATGGTTGTTTTTTATTTGGTCTCATTACAGTTCTTGAATCGGATCCATGGACTCTTACCCTCCCAAGTTTTGAAAGAGTGAGCCCATGGGAAGGGAGCAGAGATGCGGGTATGCATTCTAGAATGAGGGGTGGATCTATGGCATAGCTCCATGAGCTGGACTCTCTTCTTTCCCCAAGCCAGAGCACATTTCTTAAAACACCGGTACCCAACTCCTAACTGTACATACTAATTTTCAAATTGACCCAGGTGTCACTTTTATTGTGCACATACATAGTTTACTGTGATATGAATGCAGTATTTCATCTCAGACCTTCAGCACTACACATCTTTGCGGTTTGTTTCTTTCATCTCTATTTAGTTGCTGGAAGAGACAATTCTGAATCAACCACATGTTCTCACTGTGACCGCTAGCTGTCAATGCCTGCTGTAGCTTAAATGGTGCAGGACAAGGTAAATTTAAATGCAAACCAGCAAATGGCTGTCATCAACACCTTACTGCCTCAAAGTCACTTAGAGGATTTAGATCAGCATGATAACATTCATGCTTGTAGCAGAAGTAGGAAAAAGAGAGCACTATTTCAGTGCTGCCATTAAATTGGGCCATGTGGAAGCAATCCTACTTAGCACATTCATAAACTTTGCAAACATTAGCCACAATCCCAAACTCCCTCCATGCGGGATCCATGTGGATTGCATTTGGCACAATGTCTTTGCTATGGACTTGTGTGGGGTTTGTGCACACATGTGCATATGATTTCCGTAGGCCATGGAATCAGCCCCATTGGGTATGAACCAAAACAATAAGGCCTATTTTATATCTTCTTGGCAATGTAAAGGGTAGTTTATTTGCTACCCCTAGGCAATACCAGCATTTTTTAGTACCACGTTAGATACTTGATGGGCTACTTGATTATCAATCAGACACTGGATACCTGAAAAATTGGTAATTTCTGGTACACATTTTTTGGATTTCCAATTATCGATTGGTATATTGGGATGGAAATCCCAAAAAATTGGAACAGAAAACAAAAAAATCAGGATTGGAAGCCAAAAAATCAGGACCAGAAATCAACTTCCCAAGACATAATAATAATAATAATAATTAATTAATAATAGCCATTGGAAGTAAAAACAATCAGTAGAAAAGTTGACATTCCAAGACTGGAAGCTAATTTTGAGACATCCGATACCTGAATCAGGTTGAAATTGGGTACCAATCAGTAAATTTTTGGGGTATTCTCGCTTTTGCAGGTACTTGTTTCAGCTCTAATTAAGACCCCTTTAAATTTTCAGACAGAAGAAGAGGGGACGGGGGGGGGGGAATGTCTTAAGGGGAACACTTACTTTTTTACTTTACTTTGCAAAAGATTTATAACTCACACCCTCCTGCACAATGGCATCCCGGGGTGGCATACAACATACAAATCTAACAATAAAACCATTAAACAATGGTGAAACAAGAAACCTAGAATTAGGAAGAACTCACTTCATGGACATAAAGAGAAGGGAGGTGTAAATCTACCGGATCTCCAATTATATTATAATGCAGCGGTGCTCAGTGCGCTGCCCAATTGGTATAATGAGGACAAAGCCCCTCAGTGGGCTGAAATGGAGCGGGGAAGTTTAAAAATCACAAATTTTAGGAAGTACTTGACAGATAAGGGCAAGATCAACGGGGCAGTGTGGAAGCAACATCCCTTCGCAGGGACAGCAATGAAAAAATGGGAAGAGATAGTAAAGAAAATGAAAATCAAAAAGGCATGCTCACCGCATACAGATATCTGCAGAGATGGGGAGGAGGGGCTTATCAAACCTGCAATATATATTGAAAGAGATAAGGATTAGGAGAGCGGGCCAATTATTTATGGGGGGGAAATTGATAACACTGCAAACATGCAAAGAGATAATACAGGGGGAGGCAGACACCTTACAATATATACAGCTAAAAAGTTTGTTCACAAGAAAGTGGGAGGCGAAACATTTTAATAGACCAGTCCAGAATATGGAAAAGACCTTATTTGAGTATACAGGGAACAAAGGCAGGGTATCTAGAATTTATGATTAACTAAAAAACATATGGTTCAAGGAAGAACACAAATGTATGAGCAAATGGGAGAAGGACTTGAATATGCAATTCAGTAAACAAGAGAAGGCAGAGATTTGGAACAATATGCATAAATGCTCTAGCGCTCTGAAATTTAGGGAAATACAAATAAAATTAATAATGAGGTATTACTTAACCCAAACAAAACTAGAAAAAATGGGAAGAGAGGCAGGTGGATTATGTTGGAGGGGGTGTGGGGAGAGGGACACATATATGCATTGTTGGTGGGAATGCAGTATCATTAAACCGTTTTGGATACAAATTTGGAAATGTGTAAATAAAGTTGCAGGAACTCTAGTGCCCTTTACCCCAGAAATAGGATTGATGGGGAAATACCCAGAAGCAAAGATCATACAAAAAAGGGCAGACTCATGTAAAAAACTCAGCCTGGTGGCAATCAGTTTAATTGCAAGGAAATGGAAAGATGCAAAAGGACCCACCTTCGCGGAATGGATGAATCACCTCTGGTACATGTTCTCTATGGAAAAAACAACATTGGGATTGAGAGAACGAAAACAATGAAAAGACTTTGAAGCAACATGGTACCCCTGTATGACCATAATGCAGCGTGAAACAGTTGAAAAAGACGAAAATGAATACTTGTTTGACTTTTATATCTAAGGGACAAAGTGGCACTGGACCCGGCAAGTTGGGGGGGGGACAAGGGAGGGGAGGAGGTGTACAAGCAATCAAACTATAAGATTTAAGATTTGAGAATGTGAAATATTGGTATGTTCAAAGTTAATAAAAAAATTTTTTTTTAAAAACCCATTAAAAATACAGCATATCACATATATAAATATAATGGGCACATATAAAATATAAAGTATGTAAAATAGCAGCAAATATATACCCCATCTACCCACCTCCCTCGAAGGCTCAGAGGAACAACCTGGTCTTACAACACCTACGGAAAGACGGTATGTCAGGGGAAAGACGGGCCTCCGATGGGAGAGAGTTCCACAGCCGAGACACGGCCACCGAGAACCCCTTCTCCACGTTCTGAACCTTCCTAAATTCTTGCCCTGATCCCTCCAAAGTTTCTCCTTGTACCCAGGTTCCCCCAATCCCACCTTTACTCCCTCTTGCACTGACTCACTACCACCAATACTTCAGAATTAGTTCAGTACTCCTTCCTAGAGCTGAAGGCAGATGTGAAAGCCAGAACCATGCATATTCTTTATCTCCATACTGTATAGGTCATGGGGACCAGTGTTCAGGGTCATCCTCACAACACACAAGGAACTGCATATTAGCATCTGGAGAGGCAAGCCCCTGATCCCCCTTCTCATTGGACACTTGAAAGGGGCGTTAAAGTATGAGAATCACATC
This sequence comes from Sphenodon punctatus, assembly GCA_003113815.1. NCBI lineage: Eukaryota > Metazoa > Chordata > Lepidosauria > Sphenodontia > Sphenodontidae > Sphenodon > Sphenodon punctatus. The sequence goes on along the minus strand of QEPC01004817.1, from coordinate 681,961 downwards.
CTAGGGTGGACGTACACATGCAGTGGAAGATCACAATATGGGACCCTTAGGCCTACCCCTCTCCCAGCCCCACATTATAAAACCTTTATCATACACTGGAATGAGAACAGCTTTCAGCAACTCAACTGTTAAATTTAAAACACCATTATATGATGCTACAAAGTGCTGACTTATAAGTTCAATTAGAAGCTGTATTGTTTCCTCCTTCTACAGTACTGATATATATTAATTTTTAAAGTTCGTGGCAGTGTAGCTAACCCATCCTTTTGAAAAATCTGGATTCTGGATATTCAAGATATTCTAGGAATTTCTGGATATTCACGCAGAACCTGGAGAGAAAATTATTGACTTCCCAGACTAGTGCCTGTGGCCATCTCCAGTAAAGTGGCAGCACAGACAGAACTTGGTGCTAGGAAGGCAGTAGCATTAACTGCACATGCCTCCCCCAGTTAGCCCTGTCCAGACTCTCAACTCTACAGAGCTTAATTGGGGGTTACTCCAGTGGAGAAGTTGGGCATCTCTCATCTGGACACTAGAAAGGCCCATATATGGCCGCACTTACGGGAGACAGAAGGGAGAAATAGTCTGTGGGTGGCTCCACTCACATACCCTGTACATGTATGAGGCTGCATGCAACCTAATTGATGGTACATGTCAGAGGCCCTGGGTGTGGGACGTCTGGAATGTAGGCAGACATGGGGGATCAGGATACAGGGCTGGAACCAGCAAGGAGAAACCAAGAGACAACGCCACGGACATAGGCTAGGAACAAGACAAGGGAGAAAGGGAAAGCAGACCAGACGCAAGACCAAGAAACCCAGGGGACAAGGCCAGACACAGGGAACTAGAGGGCCACCAGGGAGCAGAAGTTAGGGAAAGGGTGAAGGGAGAATGGAGTGATCTCAGGGCCAGCAAAGAGACTAGAAACAAAGGGAGGAAAACCCCTCAGCCATTCTCCTGGGTCAAGGGGAGTATACCTCCACATAGGTCTATGATCTCAGGAAGAGAATACAGATTATCATCAAAGTTCTTGGGGAAAAGAGCATACTGAGTAGGGATGGGACTATCGGTATCGGATTAATCCGATAATACCAATAATTGTCGATATAGGATTAATCTGATAATACCAATAATGTTGGTATCAGTATATCAGTTTTTTAACATAGGTGATTTTTCAGATCTTTAACATTGCGGCCATTTTAGAAATGGCCAAGACCAAACTTTCCCCTGAAATGTTACCTCCCACTTACCCCTCAATTTCCATTGAGGGAGTCACCATCCAGTCTGTCCCTTAGGTGCATAGCCTGGGATTAAACTTTGACACCTCCCTCTCCTTTAAGCCTCAGATCCAGGCTGTTGCAAAATTCTATTGCTTTGCTCTGTACAATATTGATAAATCCAGCCCTGCCTTACTGTTGCCACTGTAAAAACCCTAGTCCACCCTAGTCTCGCCGAGACTACTGGAACTTCCTTCTTACTGGCCTCCCCTGCTCTGATCCGGCCCCCCTTAACTCCGTTCAGCACTTGGCAGTCAAAATCATCCACCTTGCCTGTCACTTTGACCATGTTCAGCCTCTCCTCTCTGCCCTGCACTGGGATCTACAGGAACACATTCAGCAAGGCTCTTCATGACCTTGCTCCCCCATATCTTTCCGCTCTTGTATCTTGCCATTCTCCTTCCTGTGAGATTTGCTCCTGCTCTGGCCCCACCCTCGCCTGTTCACAAACCCCTTTGCCCCTTCTCCCTTGCTGCCCCTCATGCCTGGAACTCTGTCCCTGGATACATTTGCTCTACTCCTTCCCTCCCAACTTTCAGATCCCTTCTGAAAACCTACCTCTTCCGTTAGGTTTTCCCTAGCTTGTCATGTGTAAAACTGTGTCCTTTTCTCCCCTCACTCAGAATCTAGTTCTCTGTAACTAAGCAAAGCACATAAGCCTGCAACTTCTCAACTTCATGAATGTACTCTTGTCTCTGCCAATGTTTACCTCTCCCTCATCACTTGTCTCTTAGATTGTAAGCCCCTCGGGGTAGGGACCTGTCTGTAACTATAGATAGTACATTGCCAGTTATATTGCTTGCACTATATAAATAATAATAATAATAATAATAACAAATAAAGCACCTTGGGGTTGGGGGGAGTACACAGTTGCATGATAAATACTTCCGCTTATTGCTATATAATTATGTGTTTACTGGGTTCCCAGGCAATTACCACCACTGCTACCTCTGGTGTACCATCCCAGGCACATTCTGCCTACATATCACCCACTAGATGTGTATTCCTTGGAGCAAGAAAGAGATCAAGGCCTACATTGCTCTATGCGAGGAGAAGACGGTACAATATTCCATGGTCAAGTGCTATTGGAACAAGGCAGTCGGTGTTCTAGGAGATCTCAACACAAATGGCACGCCAGGGATACAACAGGTATATGAACCAGTGCCAGCCGTGGGCCAATGACTTGTGCAGAGGGTACAAGGAGATCCAGGACAACAACTCTGCAAACAGAAGGCAAATCTCTCCCTTCTACGAGCTGCTGGATTGGTTCCTGTGTGTGGCTGGAGTCATCATGGCATCCTGACTGTATGGAGCCTTCGCCAGGTACCAGATTAGAAGCAAGTTGATATGGCTCCTCCACTGCCTGCTCCTGCTCCTCCCATGGAAGTCATAACTGTCAGCAGAGAAGAGATCCCTTCACGCCTGTCTCTGAGACAGCAATTCAATTGTATGTTATCACCTGCCAGTGAGCTGTGAACTGGCCTGCAAGCCATGGATGTGAGACACTGGGCTGAGAACATGCAAAGACTGATTGCATGGACTGATTGCTTTCACTTTGAATTTTTACTTTTGTTTTCAATATTCATTATAGGCACTTAATAAAGTATGTAATTTGCTCAATAAGCTGATCCTTCTTTGCATAGCAAAAGGTTAGTTCCAGCTGTCGAGTGCTGGCAGGTGTAAACTCAGATATATGCCTCGGTGTGTGGGTGGGTGGGGATAGAAGGCACTGGACTGCCTCCCGGAATCAAAATAGCCCAAAAGAAAGAAAGAACTGGGGTGTCTTTTTCCTCCCATAGTTGGCCATGTCTGTGAGTCATAATGGGGCAGGATACTGGAGGGGGGGTTGGTGGGTGGGTGGAGCGTGGCAGGGAAGAACATCTGTCTGTATTGGGTTTGTCCCACTAAACCTGTCAGTGGGTGCTGCCCGAACGCACAAGAAATACATGCAGGGGCTGCCCATTTATTAGGCTTTACACGCTAAACATGTGAGTGGAGTGTGGGCTGTAAGGACGAAACCCAGACTCCAGCAGGCTATTATCTTGTTTGTTAACACCCAGTGTGTAACGTTTGGAACCAAGTCAGCAGCCACTCTCTCTCAGTCTGACAAAATGTTTCAGATGAAAACCCAATCCTGTTTGACAATTTCAGAAGTTGAACAATTTTTTTCAAACCTATATAAATGAAAGCACTTGAAAATGTCCATGTATGTTTCGTTCATGCTATTATAGAAGCCTGTTCTATGTCTTCCAAACGTAACAGAGCAGTTATTTGGATTTAATACCATATCTATAATGATATGGTATTAAACACAAGACACGGAACTATTCCAAAGAGATTCATGAACTGATGATTTGTTTGAAATAGAAAGATACAATAAGCCCTGATTTTGAATTTATACAGATATATAATTTCGCCCACATTCATTAACCTAAAATTGATTCCATGTTTCTTTATAGTGAAATCCTGAAACTACTTGCCACAGACTAGTTCCTTTAAAGTCTTCCTCTGTGAGTAGTCTAATTTAAAATGAAAACAATGGACTACTGTGGAGTAAATGGCTCACAGCACTGTAGCCTTAATAAGATTTCCCACCATTCTTTAAGGGTTACTTTTTGCCCCCTTCTTTTCCTTGGCTAGTCTCCTATGTATGCAATTTAACGTCTTAACCCTGTAAACATATACATCAGAACTGGCTTTGCCACTCTGGTTTGTCCTAAGGTAAACATGCATATAAGTGTTTTCAGGATCCAGGCATAGAAACTGGTATGAACACTAACCCACTCTGTGATTGCTGGACCCTGTCTGAAACTTACCAACATTCCTTTAATGCCACTAGAGTGGACAAGGGTTCTTGAGTGCTAGGCATTCCACCCTTTCCATCCAAGGAATTTCATTCATGCTGTCTTAACTGTTCTCTTGCTAGGCCACAAGTAGTCTGGTCTGCCTTTCTGCATACAGTTCTTTTACAGTTAGAGTTTGCCCTAGGATTTGTATACTTCCTTATTAGAGACTGGACTGGGCATTTGTGCATCACTGAACACCACACACCATGAGCAGTTCACTGTGCACCATTCTAGTCAGTGGGGCTACTCAGTGCATATAATAATGCATGGCAGGGGTGTGCATTTTGTTTATGGTTTCTGTTTAAATCAAATGAAATTCCCATTAAAATGATGGAAGCAAATAGTAGGAGATGGTTTTTGGCTATTTCACACATAATTACAAATAATGTTTTGCAGCTACCTTTACAATTTTGCTTGCTCTCATTTTTCAAGATCCTTGGGAATTTTTGGTTTCCTCACCCCTAGTTTCTGTCCCTAGGAGACCAGCTATTCTTTGTGACACAGTTTAATCTAACAACTAAGCAACTTTCTGCTTGAAGTTTTTGCTGAAAGTGAATCTAAAAGTAAAATGGCCGAAGAGGCCAATTAATGTGGTTGGCAAAGGAAGTTTAAGCTGACATATTTTTTTTCTCTGTCTGTCCTTTTCGTCCCAGCCCTGGTTAACTTTCTTTCTTTGCCTCCTATATACAGAAAGAGGTCTTCTTTTTACTTTCTTCTCTACATCTCCTCCCCCATTTATTGATCATAATTAGAATAGGACAATACCAGGGTTCATTTGTAAGTGACAAAGTCCAAACTGAACAATACTGGGACAACATTTAGAGGGTGAGCCTCAGACCTGATGCAAGTATTCCTTATTATTTATTTTATTTATTATTTTTTACCCCACCTACATTTCTGCCTCCATCAGCTCTAGGCAGCTTACAGTCAATAAAATCACATATAAATCTAAATCTAAATATACAAAATACTACAATAAGAACAATGATATTAAATAATAAATAAACCCCATTCTGGTGTACAAAAAAAATCTAAAAACCCACCCACTCCTAAACCCCAAACCCCTCTCCATCACCAAAAGCCTGACAGAAGAGCCATGCCTTACATTGGTGCTAGAAGCTGAGAAGATTTGGGCTGAGATGGACACCAACCGGGAGCGAATTCCACAACACAAGTGCAACCATTGAGAATGCCCACCTGTCGGTCCCAACCAATCTATAGTAGGGAACCTCCAGGAGGGTGCTGGAAGCGATGACCATAGGGACTGCTCTGGGACATGGGAAATGAGGCAGTCCCTCAGATATGCTGGGCCCAGGTCATTTAGGACTTTATAGATTAAAACCAGCATCTTGAATTGGGCCTCGATAGGCAACCAGTGCAGAGCCCAGAGCACTGATGTGCTCCCGGTGGCCCGTCTCCATAAGCAGACAGGCCATGGCATTCTGCACCAGCGGTAGCTTCCAGACCATCAGCATGGGCAGCACCACATAGAGGACATCACAGTAGTCCAACCTCGAGGTGACAAATTCATGAATGATGGTAGCAAGATCAGAGTCTGAGACATATGGACGGAGCCACTGCAGCAGAAAAGCAAAAAGCACTCCTGGCCACAGCCGACACCATGCACAGCTGTGGATCAAGGAGCACCCTGAGACTCCAAATGTAAGATGACAACTCTGGGTGGACACCATCAATGATGGGAGAACCCTCCCTAACCCAGATCACTTACCCTGCCAGTGAGCATCACCTCTGTCTTGTCAGGATTCAGCTTCAATTGGCTAGTCCTCATCCAGTTCCCCATAGCCACCAAACACTTGGAAAGCACTGAGACTGCCGGTATGATATACACACATTAGGCCACTACCTTAGGATCTAACCAGAGACTTGGCCCTTTTTACACAAAATGCCCCCACGCAATACACATGTGGGTCCCTGCATGGGCATGTATGGGGGAGTCCCATTTAAACACCATGGATGGTGGGTGGGGGTGCATGTGCACTCCTGCACAACACCCATCTCCACCTATCCCCCCCACATAGAGCAACCAGCAAAAATGGTGGTTGTTCCATGTGTGGAGATGGGTGTGCACCGTGGCGCACACCCATTGCCCCCCACCCGTGCCCATATGAAAACGCCCTTCAAAATCTTAAAGCATGAGTCTCAAGAGATTGAGGTACACAGTATAAAATCCCTATCTGAACACCTCTGGGGATAAATTATATTTCCAGTTATGTCTGGAATAGGGGAGTAGGAGAAGGTCATTGCTGATCAGCTGCTGAGTAATGACAGTGCTAAATCAGCACTGAATGACTGTTTAGCATTGACAATACCCATCACCTAGATGTATAGCAGTGAACAGATGATAGGTGCTGTCAGTGCTTTCCTATTCTAGGAATGCTTTATGTCCCCTGAATGTTTCAAGGGACATAAAGCATATCTGGAAGAGAGGAGGTTCCAGGTATTTATTTATTATTTAAATTTATGTTCTGGGGCTCAGGGTGGGTTATTACAGATTATATAATATACAAACATAAAACCAATTAAAAATCCCCTACTCCAACCTCCCTACTGCTATCTCTGCCTGCCAAATGCTTGGCCAAGTAAAAAGGTCTTACTTTTACTCAAAAATGGTCACTCTTGGGCTTTGGTGAACCTCTAGGGAGAGGGAGTTCTACAGTTGTGGAACAGCCACCAAGAATGCCTTTCTGCATGCCCTTGATGGTACATGAAAGAAGAAACTCCTGGCTGACTTCATGGGCCACAGTGGGGCATAGGGGAGGAGACGTTCTTTCAGATTTGTGGGGGTCTCCTAGCAGAGTTATACTGAAAAAGACAAGGCTCCATAGCTGGGCTGTAGAAGGCTCATTTACACATTGTGGATCAGGCACAGATCAGAATGTGTAACTCTGCCTCTTTAAGGGTTACATTCTTCCTCATGCAGATGAAGCTCATGCCTCCGAGAGGTTTAGATGACCTCTTTGTGTAATACTTGCACCAGCTCAAGACACCAGGGGTTGAAACATAGGACCTTCAGTTTCAATCATCTAAAGCTGGGCTCAAAGGAAATTGGAGCACAGTCCTCCTCTATTAATGTCAATGGGAGTTTTGCCATTAACTTGGTGGCTATAGCGAGGAGTGCGTTTAAGTAAGTTGCACCTGGTCCATTGTTTTAGACCATATATCTCAGGCCCCGACCTTGCCACCATCATCCATGAAGTTATCACCTCATGGCTTGTCTACTGCAACACGCTCTACATAAGGCTACCCTTGATAACAATTCGGAGACTTCAGCTGGTGCAGAGTGTGGCAGCTCACCTCATGTTGGGGATGGGCCACCAGCAACACATTATCAGGGGCGGATTGGCCATTGAACCCACCAGGAGGATTCCCGGTGGGCCGGGCTGGGCTGGAGGGCCGGTCCCACTGCCTTTTTAAAAAAATTAATTAATTTTTTTTTTTTTAAATGGTTGGTCCCGACACCTGTGGGGCCGGGTGGGGGGAGGCCTCACCTGCCTGAGTGCCTCTCCCTCCTAGGAGCACAGCAGCAGCTGCAGCAGCAGTGGGGGCTCGATCGGGCTGGGAGATAAGGCTATTTGTTTACAAACACAGCTCCTCCTCCACTCCCCACGTGCTGATCAGAAGGTTGCTACCTTGGAAAGAAGGTTCTTTGAGATGGCTCCCAACATTCTCTCAACTCAACTGGGTTGTGCACGCTTACTGTAGGGATCACGTGATGGTCTTGAGCTCCTCAGGGCAGGGGAGGACGGAACCTCAGGGGCAGCAGGTAGGACCTGCTTGGGGGGGGCTTGGGCCTGCGGTTTTGGTCTCTTTGGGCCTGGGGGGGCCTG
>QEPC01004817.1:634636-672141 GCA_003113815.1 Sphenodon punctatus | reverse complement strand
ACTACCACTGATGGAGAAAAAGAGAGTTGTCCTACTGGAGTCCCATCCACTTACTGGATGAGATGCTATTGTAGGAGGGTTCTCTCAGTCTCCAAGTAGCAGAGTTTTACTCAGCAGCAAGGAATGATGCCTTAATGTAGGATATAATGTAGATATTTGAAGTTTGGTATCAATTCTGCCCTTAGTCTTCACTTTGCTAATCTAAACACAGGGCCTGTGGAATACTAGTGCAGCTGCTGTAGGAATTAAGAAGCCTTACTGTAGGATGCATAGCAAGGGACAGAGTGATTTTGGATTGGGGGCCATTGAGCACTAAAACAGAGTGATTTGGGGAGCCAGATCACTGAAATGAGGGTCAGTACCCCCACCAGTGGCAGTCTCCCACCTGCCAGCCCCCCACAAACTCCCACTCACCCCTGCCAGGCTGCTGAGGATCTGAGTCTGGGAACTCAGCTGTGCTAGGCCCCAAATCTGGTGCACTCTGCCCATCCCAAGCCACGCCCCCCAAGCCACACCCCCATGGCCCATTTCCGGCCTGCCGGCGGCTTTGCTATATTTTCTATATTAAGACTATATTTTCCCGGGCCACTTTGATTTCTCAATTCACCCCTGCACATTATACTGGTGCTCCGCTCCCTGCACTGGCTGCCTATAGTCTTCCGGGTTCACTTCAGAGTGTTGGTTTTAACCTTTAAAACCCTACACGGCTTGGGCCCTGTCTATCTGTGGGAATGCCTCACCTCCCCGTGCTCTCGAGTGGACCCTGCGGTCTCCTGGGGGTGCCCTGCTAGAAGCCCCCAGGGTCTCCCAGGGGGGGCCACATTTGAAAGGGCGTTCTCGGTAGCTATGTCACGACTCTGGAACTCCCTCCCGGTAGAGATCCGACTCTCCCAGGACCTCTCTATGTTTCGGAGTGTAAGACTTGTCTTTTTCACCAAGCGTTCTGTGAGGGGGATGGGGGAGGGAGGGATTAAGTTGACTTTATTCTGAGTTTTAGTCTTGTTTTTACTTGTGTATTTTGTATTTTGATTGTTTCACTGGTTGTACACCGCCCTGAGTCGCTGTATAGTGAGTAGGGCAGTATAGAAGCAATGAAATAAATAAAAAATTTAATTAAATAAACTTTTAATGCATGGAGGCTTGTGCCCTCAGTTATACTCTGTGGATGAGGCACCAAGCAGATGCCTTATGTGGATTACATAAACAGATACAGTAGTCATGAACTTCGATGGTGACTGACTATGCTATTTACATCAATGTTTTGTCCAAACTTACAATACATGTAACATAAAACTTTTGTCACAATGTTTTTATCACCAAAAGTATTGGTCCAAACCATGATAATGAATAACCTTTATTATAGAATTATGTATTCTAATTTAGGAAATTAGAAGATGAAGCTTCTCCTTTGAACCAAAACTAGCTGTATCAAACCAATCCTTCTGCAGAAATTCTCCCTGTTTAGCCTTCTCTGTCCAATTTTTCCTACCAGTAGTCACTGAAGAGCAAAGTTATCTTCTTGAAATGCTTTTCCTCTTACAAATCCTTCACCTCTCTGCCCCAAGAGAGTGTGAATGGTGACTTCCACCTGAAATATTTAACACTGGCTTTCTGGGATGTTCAAGTGTCAGCAATGATATTCCATGTGTCAGTCTGGCTGATCTAAAAACATCATCTATCAAACTGACAAGATGTTCAGTTCTGTCATACAGCCCTGTATTTTGGATGAATTTCTTTTGAAGTGGCTTAGCTTTATGTGCTGACTTATGGGAGATAACAGAAGTCTTCTGTTGACCCACCCTATTAACAAGTATTAGAAACTCTGCAGTGAATGCTGATTGATTCCTGCTGATTCATTGGGTGTTTTCAAATGAATACAAGGCTGCTACCCCTGGAGCTGCCCACACATTCGCCCGCTCCCAGCCCCACCAGGGTCCAGATCAGATGGAACTCGTGGGTTCCCCATCCTGTGGGCCATCTATGCGACCTCCAACACATAGAGTTGCAGGCTAGAACGTCTACAATACTACAGTGTTGTCTGGGGTAACAGTCAACCGGAAGTGGAGCAGCAGTGTGAGTCCACACATTAGATGGACCGCTGTTCCACTTCAGGCTGGTGCTCTGGGTCTGGCAGGCCTGCTGCACCGCAAGTACTCTGAGATGTTCCAGAGCACTGTCAGAGTGGCTGCCCAAGGGTAGGCACAGCCTGCTCCATGAGTGCACTGCTAGTGCATCGTGGAAGGGCACCTTTAGACGCATGGGCCACTGGGGGTGTAGGGCTGTTGCAGCCAGCACCGGGGCAGCTCATCTGTCTAAAAACACTCACTGTGGCAAGTTTAGCAGTAGGCAATGATCCCCTGAATAGAATGGAAAAAGTAGTCACAAGGAATGAATATTGGGGTAGGGGGAATTTTAGGGAACTGTAAAATTTAGGGAGAATATTATTTATGTTATCTTCTGAGTTTCCTGCTTAGAAGGATCTGGACTGCTAGGTCCAGAACAAATACAGGAAGTTTTCCCTGTGTTAAAGATTCACTTGGCAGGGAATGTCAGGGAATCATTACTACCACTGATTTCCTGGTCTTCTCTGCCCGAGACCCAGGTAAATAAAAGTAGCCTAGGGGCTTTCATAACATATGAAACTGGAATGTGGACCCATAATTAAAAGGGCCATATACTAGCAGCCCTTACCTTTACCCTTAACATCAGTCCCTTTCCTTGTTGGGACAACGGCTGCATCAGCTAGTTGTCACAACTAGCTGATGGTGTCAGGCAGATTGACACCATCTAGCAGTTCCAAACTCCCACTACTGAGTTCCCAGGTGGCCACTTATGGCTGGGCACCATGAACGATGAATGACTTTTGGAATTTGGCCTAGAATGAAAACTCCACATGGATGTCTATGGAACGTGGAGTAGGGATTATCTACCCAGGGGAAAGAAGTTCAATAATAGATAATAGTTGTTCAGAAATAGACCCTTTTCAAACAGACTGTGGAGGCACTGTGGTCTGTGGGGGATGGGTGGAGGCAGCGGCGGGTGTGTGGCGCATGTACGAACCAGCACACGGACACATACCCATCTCCACCAATCTCCATGCACGGAGGCACCTCCATTTTCCCCAGTGCCTCTGTGCATTGGGGATCGGTAGGGATCACTGAAGCACAAGAGCATACATGCACCCTCACCCATCTACACTGCTAGTCAGACGGATTGCCCCCCCCCTCCACTCACCCATGTAGTCGCACACATGGGTGAGGGGAGCATCCATGTAAAAAGGGCCATAAAAGCAAGAGAACTCTTCCTTCCCCCTCTCCAGGTAATAACACCCAGGGCGGGGCATTTTAGGCAACTGCAATCTGTGTCTGTTGCTGTGGGGATAGGGGCTGCCTTGATTGGAGGAGCTTACTGCCACTCTTCTCTTCCCTCCCCCTCTTCAGGTAATAATACCCAGGGTGGGGCTCTTTGGGTGCCAGCCGTTGGGTGACACCCAAAGGGCATTGGCTGTTGGCTGGGCCGGGACGCCCGGGGGCCCCTCTGCTCGACAGACACCACATCTATTATAGTGTAGCCCATCTTTGCTGTTGCTGTTGCTGCCCCGCCAATATCACTGCTGTCACTGCTGTTGCTGGGGGCAGCTTTTATCTTGATTTTAACATGTGGTTTTAACTGGTTTGGGGGGGATGCGGTGGGTGTAGCTTGAGGGTGGGGGGCTTGGGGAATGGGTTAGGGTGGATAGGGCCAACCCCCCTGGTGAGAGGAGGGGTGGCAGCCCTTGGGGAGGGTTGGAGGGACTCCCTGTGAGACGGGGAGTCCCGGTGAGACAGGGGGGCATGACTCAAGGGAACTCCTGGTGAGAGGGGGAACTCCAGGTGGGAGGTTGGAGGGAGTGGGTTAGGGAGGTCGGGGATAACCCTTGTGGTAAGAGCAGGGGGGGGCTGAGGGTTGGCAGGTGGGGCCCCCTTGTGAGGAGGGGGGCATAGCCTGTTGGGGGCTCTCTGTGAGAGCAAGCCCCCAGGAGGGGAGGAGGTGGTGGGTTATCCCTCGTATTCCTGGCAGAGCAACTGGAGAATGAGGGCTGGGGGGTCAGCTGGGGGGAGTAGGCGCGGCTATTGGGGTTGTGTTGGGCCAGGGGAGATATGGTCTCAGGGAGAGGAATGTAGAGCTGGGAAGGTGGGATAGGTTCCTGGTGCACATCCCTCTTGTCCCTTCCACAGTGGCTGAGCAGGTGGATCAGGGTCAGGGGGCCCTTAACCTGGTGTTGGTGCTGTTGAATGCGAGGTCAGTGGCAAATAAGACAACTACAGTCCAGGAGGTGATCCTGGACTGTGCTTTTGAGCTCGTGTACATCACAGAAACCTGGCTGGACAATGAATCGGGGCCTCGCTTGGATGATCTTGTTCCAGCCAGGTATTCCGTGCATCACCAGCTGCGGTTGGAGGGATGGGGTGTGTGTGTGTAGCTATGATTTTTAAAGAGGGGTGGTCAGTGAGGAGGTATCCCGTGTAGGATATGATAGGTATTGAAGGTCTCCATCTTTTATTTATTTGTTTAATTTATTTAATTAAAATTTATATCCCACCCCTCCTGCCCACAGGGCAGCCCAGGGCAGCGAACAGCATTCAGTAAAACAATTAAAATTTTAAAACAATTTAAAAATACAATATGTGGGGAAACCCACCCCCCTACCCCTCGCCAAAAGCCTGACGGAACAGTCAGGTCTTATATATATGCCGAAACAGCAGGAGACTGGGAGCTAGCCGAGCCTCCTCCAGGAGAGAATTCCACAGCACAGGGGCAGTCACCGAAAAAGATCTAACATCGGTGGCCACCCGCCTCGCCCGGGGAACCTTCAAAAAGGCTCCCATGGACATTCTCAAGGGTCGCACGGGCACATGGGGAGTGAGGCAGTCCTGCAGATAAGCAGGACCCAGGCCGTGAAGGGCTTTAAAGGTTAAAACCAGCACCTTGAACCTGGCCCGGTGCTTTATAGGCATATTGTGTTTGATTGGGCAGGGGACAGTTGGGGAGTGCTGCTGGTATACCGTGCACCTACCAGTACAGCAGCCTCCCTGCATGCTTTGACAGAGGCAGTGTCGGAGGTGGTGTTGTGGTCCTCCAGGACGATGGTCCTGCGGGACTTCAACATTCACGCCGACGCTGTGCTTGGGGGTGCCAAGCATGAGTTCATGGCTGCCATGGCAACCCTGGACCTGTCCCAGAGGGTCATCGACCTGATACATCTTGGAGGACATACCTTGGACCTCATGTTCTGCACTGGCCTTGAGGTGGGTGCTCCGTTAATGGGGGAAATAACAACTATGCCCTTGTCATGGACAGAGTCGGACCATTACCTCCTGCAGACCTTTCTTCTAGCGCATGTCTGCCCCCAGCAGGGTGTGGGACCTATTAGACTGGTCCGCCCCTGGAGGTTGATGAACCCAGTGTGGTTTCTAGATGCTCTGGGGGAGTTATCCTCTGACCTTGATGACTGTCTCATTGATGACCTCGTTGAGCTTTGGAACATCTTGCTAACTGAGGCATCGATTAAACAGCTCCCAGACGTCCGTTGCCCAGGCGGTGGCCTCCTTGGTTCTTTGAGGAGCTGCGGGTCCTTAAACTTGAGGGGCAATGGTTGGAGTGACGGTGACGTCGTTCTCACACTGAAGCAGACAGATTGCGACATAGAGCCAGTTTACGGGCCTATCCCATGGCTATGCAGACAGAAAAGAGGGAGTTCTTTGCTACTCTCATAGCGTCTGCTAAATTCCGTCCAGCAGAGTTGTTCCGGGTTGCGAGGCGGCTGGTCAGTCCAGCCTCCCTCAACCCGGGGGTTGAGTCATCTTCTGCCCGCTGTGATCTTTTTGCGGATTATTTTGTGGAGAAAATCACTCAGATTCACCAAGATCTCAATGCTGCACTTAATGCAGTGGGGGGAGTTGAGGCTGTAGAATCCCCAGCTTGTCCAATTTTATGGGATCACTTTCAGTTGGTGACACCCGCCGATGTGGTGGAGGTGCTTGGGACTGTTCGAGCCACCTCTTGCGAATTAGACCCATGTCCGTCCTGGCTGGTTAAGAGCTGCCAGGAGACACTGGGGCCAGAGCTAGCCGGGGTGGTCAATGCCTCCCTGCAGGAGGGCAGAGTGCTGAGCTGTCTCAAAGAGGTGGTGGTGTGGCCTCTGCTCAAGAAACTATCACTTGATGCTGACTCCCCTGCCAGCTACTGGCCTGTCTCTAACCTTCCCTTTTTAGGGAAGGTTATTGAACAGGTAGTGGCTAAGCAGCTCCAGGGGCAGCTGGACCATGTTGGTTATCTGGATCCTTCACAGTCTGGGTTTTGTCCGGGGCATGACACTGAGACAGCGCTTGTGGCCTGGGTAGATGATCTTTGCCGAGAAAAGAACCGGGGTTAATCGACCTTGTTGGTACTTTTAGATCTTTCGGCAGCATTTGACACTGTTGACCACGAGATGTTGGTGGTGTGCCTGCGGGACAGTGCAGGGGTGGGCAGGACCATTCTTGAGTGGTTCCGCTCATTCCTGACTGGGAGAACTTAGCGGGTGGTACTCGGTGATTATTTTTCATCTTACCGAGACCTCCTGTGTGGGATCTCACAGAGTTCAGTTTTGTCCCCTCTCCTGTTCAACATGTATATACAGCTGCTCGGTGAAATGATTAGAGAGTTCAGGGTGCGGTGTCATCAGTATGCAGATGACACCTAACTGTATCTCTCATTTTCAGCTGACCCAGGCCCGGCTGTCTCGGTGCTTACCCGCTGACTGATGACTGTGGGGGATTGTATGAGGGCTACCCAACTGCGACTGAATCCTGACAAGATGGAGGTGATGCTAGTGGGTAGGCCGATGAAGGTGACTGACGGCTCCATCGATTGATGGAGTCTGCCCTCCACTGACGTCCCAGGTGCAGAACTTGGGGGTGCTCCTTGATGCGCAGCTCAGCCTGGATGTCCAGGTGGAGGCTGTGGTGAGGAGTGCCTTCCCGCAATTACATCTGGTGCGGTGGCTTCGGCCGCTGGTTTCAGTTCCGGATCTGGCCACGATCATCCATGCTTTTATTACCTCTCGATTAGACTACTGCACCGCACTCTACGTGGGGCTACCTTTGGTGATGGCTTGGAAGCTGCTGCTGGTGCAGAATGTGGCGGCCTGGCTCCTAGTGGGACTGGGCCACTGAGAGCATATTACACTGGTGCTCCGGTCTCTGCACCGGCTGCCAATATTCTTCCGGGCCCAATTCAAAGTGTTGGTTTTAACCTATAAATCCCTACATGATCTGGGCCCTGTTTACCTGTAGGACCGCCTCACTCCCCGGGTTCTGGATCGGCCCCTGCGGTCAGCTGTGGGCATGTTGTTGGAGGTCCCCCAGGTGTCTCGGGGGGCTACTCAGAGCAGGGTGTTCTCGTTACTGCTCCACGCCTGTGGAACTCCCTACTGGTGAAGGTGCGATTGGCCCCGGACCTTCTGGCAGAACTGTAAAACATGGCTGTTCCATCAGGCATAGGGAGAGGGTGGGGTGGAGTGGGTAGGGATGAGGGGTAGGGTTGGGGGGGAGGATGTGTTTTTATGATGTTTTAAACTGTTCAAGTGATTTTATATTGTTGTTTTATTGTTTAGTTAGCTTCTCTGAGTCACTGAGGTGGGGAGAGAGGGATAAAAATCTGTTAAATAAATAAAAATAAACTTGCTTCAACTCCTAAAGGAAAAGATTATCAGAAGTAACTGCCAATAACCAGTTGCATTGACCAGGCTGCCAAAACAACGCTTCTCCTATGCAAGCTAAGAGTTGAAGATACGTAACTGATCAAGTAACAGACTTGGCTCTACTTGAACAAGTATTAGTAACCTTAAAAAACAGAAGAAGGCCTGCACTCTCTCTATCTCTGTGGTCCCTTCTAGATTCTGGTTGAGATGTTTGGTGGTGGGATGGGATCGGGGTAGGGACAGTGTGGAGAAGTTTGCATAAATGGCCTGTGGATAGAGTGCATAATTTACTTGCTAATTTCACCGGTTGAGACAATTCACAAGTATTAAATTACTTTTAAAAAAAAATATTTTGGCTTGCAGAGCAATGAAAAGAAGTACAAATTCTTTCAAATGTCTTTCTTAGTCTTTCATTCACATGACACCCAATAAAAGTACAAATTTCCAAGCCTGGCTCGTTTTGGACTGTGGGGAAAAAATAACTTTAAACAGCATTAAAAACCAAGAAGACTGAAGACACAAATTTCCATGATATGATCACATTTTTCCCCAGTTACATGAAAAGTTATATTTTTCCAGATTAAATTGTTTAGTCACACTTATTATGCTGATAATCTTTAACTGTGTGCTTGCATGCTATTTCCCAAAGAATACTAGATAGCCACTTCAAATGGGCACCACAGAAAGCTGATTCTATGCAATATGACAGTCGAATTGAACGCTGCATCTGCGTCCCGTATTTAATCAAGCTTGCTTTATGCTGTCTCCATATTGCCACCTTTTTGTATACCTCCCCTTTTTGTACTACCAATACATAACTGAATTACAGAAGTTTTCAATGAGGTGGAAGACTGGTACAGTTGGAATTTTGACATCTCATCAATTGTGGAAGAGGGTTTAAGATTCATATTCACACACTCATAACTGACAACAGTTGGCAAATCAAAATGGCAGATAGCCAAGAAGGCTGGGGGAATGTAGCCTCTGACGTTCGGGAGCTGGTAAAGAATGGGCGGGGAATAGATCGTCACTCCATTATGCTCTGTTGGGTACTCCTCCAAAGTGACCAAGGATGGCCACTGTTGGAGACCAGATATCAGGCTCGATTGACCATTTTTCTGAACCAGTATGGCATTTCTTATGCACTTATATTCTTAATAAAGGGCCGGTTATCCATCTATTGCAGGGGTGAGGAACCTTTTCTGTCTTGGTGGCCAAACTGAATATTAGTACGAGCTCCGAGGACCATATAGAGGTTGTAGGCGGGGTTCCTAAACAGGTTTATTCAAGAAAAGGAGGACCCAGATCATGGATCTGTGCTGTGGATCTGTCCCCCACCCATGTGTGCATGCCCTCCTCTCTGCTCCATTATCATGAACTCAGTTTTTCAGTGCTTGGGGGTAGAGAATGGATACAGGGGCCAGATCCAGGCACTGGAAAGGGGGCACATAAAAACTTGCCAGGGGCCACATTTGGCCCCCGGGCCTGAGGTTCCCCACCCCTGATCTATTCGGTTCAAAACCAGGTCTACTGCCTGATGACCCAACTCACTTTCTGTCCTTCTACATGTTAGAGATAGTGAGCTGTCCCTGTCCCCACCAGAGAATACTTTCTTTTATTTGTTTTAAATCTCCTGCCAGTTAGTTTCATGGTGTATCCCATAGTTGTAGTACTATTTGAGAGGGTAAATAACAACTCCCTATTTACTTTCTATAAAATAAGTGCCACCAGAATTATTAATTGTGTTAGTGGGTGGTTGTTTGTTTTTTATTTGGTGAAGAATATCTTTTGCAGAAAGATATCAGTTCATTTCTCATAGGCCATGAAATGAATGTCCACCAGTCATGCACATTCATAGTCGCTGACTTGAGCTGGCTTTAAACAAGTAAAGTAGCTTTAATTATTGGTGAAAACAGACATAACACTAACTCCACTTTAACACCACTTTAACATTTCTTATGCATGTTGAAGGGCTGCATAGGGCACCAATACAGCCCTGCAACATGCATAAGACATATTAAAGCAGTGTTAAAGCATTATGTTAGCATTATGTCTGTTTTCACCCCCTGAAAATTTCAGTTTATATGACTGATCCATCAGATCCTTAGGGAATCTATTGATTTGAATGTATATGTTTTAAATATGTGAGCTACAGAATTTTGGCTCATTCTTGGAGTAAAGAAAGATGAGGAGAGTAGTGAAATCTTTGGCAGTAATAGAGAAAAGGTGGGTATGCTAGAAATGGCTTCTTCTCCCACTGAGGTCAACAGGGAAAGCTAAGCTGTAATACTGCAATCACACCTTACAGTGTGTGCGTGTTTTGACTCCAGGAAAGAATCTGGAAGCCAAAACGCACAGGGTTCATCGGGTGCGAGTGTGGCTTTGCTGGTGATCACCCAGAAGATTTCAGGGTAGGGGAAATCCAACCTGCAATCTTCTGGATGATCGTCGGCAAAGCCGCGCACATGTGGTGGGGTGGGTGTTCCCATGTGTTTGGGCTTTTGGATTCTTTCCTGGAGCCAAAACACATGTGCACCATAAGGTGTGAATGCAGTATAAATTCCAACCCCCTATCTCAGTACTTTAGAACAGACAAGATGAATCAAAAACAGTGAATCAAATTTAAACCCCCATGTAAAGATCTATGATGCCACTGAAATCCATGACATTATAAAAAGATGTATTTGGCTCATTGGCTATATGTCACTTTTAAAATTTCCCAAATAGATCTGAACTATATTATAGGTGAACACCAAGAAGAGTTGATAGGAATACTAGCTTTATAGGGCATTTTGATTTGAGAATCAGTCAGTCAGGCTCGTTGGAAGCAATGCCATGAGAACACACCTATTTTGGGGTTTTTTAAGAGTAACAAATGAGATGTTAGCTCACAATAGACTACACCAGGTGAGTGTCCCTCTGCCTGTTTATTGCGTGTTTTCCCCCATTGGCCACGTGGCCTCCACTCACCAGACCCACTGTCCCCACTCACAACAGGGTCTCAGAGAATGCAGAGCTCACTACGTGGGTGAATGTGGGCTAATGTACACCCACATGTCTGCGTCCCATCAATTAGGTTTCATGCAGCACCTCCACACATACAGGCATGCTGGTGCCATAGAGTTGAAGGCAAAAATCCTAGCGTGTCTGAGGAATGACCATTTCCTGCCCCTCTCTCCACTCTCCCTCTCACTGGTGCTGAAAGTGGGGGCTGCCTGCAACCACATGAAATACATGCCGGTGGCTGCCCATTTATTAGGTTGGCATGCTAAACATGTGAGGGGCTGAGTGGGGTTGGCTATTGTCCCATTTGTTAACACCCTAAGACTAGTAAGGCACCAGACCATGAGCAGTCTTTGCAGGATTCAGACCTGTGATAAGATTAGGATCAAGAAACAAATCAATAGGACAGTTCAGAGTGCAGAGTCAGGTGGTGAGTCAGACAGTCAGATCCAGATAACAAACAAGTAAAGGGGAGAAATCCATAACACAAGGTCCAAAAACAAGCCAGAGGTCCAATGCCTGGAGTTCAGTTTGAGGAAGCTAGGATAAGGACTGGACAAAGACAGAAGATGGGAGCAGAAAGCAGGCAGGGAGGGCAGGACAGATACACACTGCCAAGAGACGGTGGAAGTTGTCTCCCTCCACATTTCTTGCTTCTGCTGGGTGGCATAAACTCTACAAAATGGCCAATCAGAGGAGCTTGTGGGCATGGCATGGGTTGCTGGGAGCAAAGGCTTCTGAATTTGTATCCATACCAGGGGACTGGACAGCTGCAGTGGGGCTGTTGGCTTGGCTGGAGGTTTTGAAGACTACGGTTCCTTCCAGAAACCCTACCTCAAGGATGTGTTGAGGCTTAAGCAAGTGTGGAGGACCTTTAATGGAATGTTAACAGCCTACCTAGAGAATTAACTACTACTGTTCTTGTGGTCTGAATAGGATCTTGATGGCTGCCCATGATCCTGATCCCGGGACATTAGTTCTGTGTCCACTTTCACACCAGTCTTTTGCTTTGGAGGAAACTAAGGCTGAGTCAGACATGGTTTCCACTTTAAGTTGCAACTTGACACAGGCTCACTTTACACTTGGCCCAGATTTAACATCACCTTTGCATGTGTATGTGAATTTACAGACTGAGTGTGTTGGGTGATATGTCTTCTCACCTTTTCCACTAATCACTGTTTAATGGAGATATATCAAATCTAACTTGGCACGTGCCAAAGGGGCACGTCTGGGTCCGATGGCTGGGGCCAGCAGATGGAGGTGGGGTTATTAGTATTTGGTGGGAGGGGGGGGGATATGTATATTTAGCCTATGAAAGGACTCTCTCTCCTGGTGAGAGCAGGAGGGTAGGAGGAAGGGCTTCCCCTGGTGGCAGCAGGGTGGAGGTTGGAAAGTAGCTGAGGGTGGAATTTGGAGGTTGACGGAATATAGAGGAGAAGTTGGGAAGGTGATGTATTGATGTAGTGTTGTATTTTGTTTTGGGGGGTTTAGTAGAATTGTATTAGTTATGTTAAAATGGATTGTTGGGGGAGGGGTTTTGTAGGTATTGATGATTTCTGTGAGATATTATTAGTGCATTGTTGCACAATATGTATTTTGTATTTATGTTGTGAGCCACCTCGAGCCATTTGTAATGGGAGAGGTGGGATATAAATTAAAGGATGATGAAGAATGATTAATGGATGGAAGGGAGGGAGGACAATGAAGAATGATTAATGAATGGAAGGGAGGGAGGACAATGGCGATGACGATGACACTACTACTATACGTCGTAGTGGTGTGCAATTTGTTTTAGTTAAGTTAGTAACTAAAGCAAAATTGTCTACAGTTCTTTTAGTTAATCATTTAACTAAAACAAATGTATGTTCAAATAAAATATGTTTTAAAAATACGTTCTCATTTTGTCCCCTTTGGACTCTGTACAGGTTGCCTCCTATGAGGTTGCAAAGCACTCCAGGGAA
This sequence comes from Sphenodon punctatus, assembly GCA_003113815.1. NCBI lineage: Eukaryota > Metazoa > Chordata > Lepidosauria > Sphenodontia > Sphenodontidae > Sphenodon > Sphenodon punctatus. The sequence continues at coordinate 659,454 of QEPC01004817.1, read as the reverse complement.
GACAGAGGGGAGGGTAGAGTAGGCAAGACACATGACTGGAATCACTGATGGCCAATCGGAATTGAGAACACATCAGACAACATCCAACATCCGTCTTGCCTCCTCCTTCCGCTCCTTCAAATCCCTCCTCAAGACCCACCTTTTCCATGCTGCCTTTCCCAATGCCCGCTAGTCTTTCCCCTTACTCTTACTGTTGGCCCTCCTCTGCTGACTGCTGCTACCAACTTCTTTGTAACCAAGCCAAGCACACGCACCTGAGACTTCGCATCAGCCTGAATGTTTGTTTGTCTTCTCCCATGTCTCTCCCACTGTCCCCTCTCCCTGTCTCCCCCCCTTTGTCTTTGTCTTTTAGATTGTAAGCCACAGGCAGGTACCACGTCTAATTCTATGTTCTGTACAGCACCAGGTCATTCGACTGGCGCTTTATAAATGTCTAATAATAATAATAATAATCAGACAGCACTGTGATGGACCCAGAGAATTTCAAGGTCTTTCCTCAATGCTTCCAGCAACTTGGTAGTGCCAATCAGCATGGTGGGAGAGCACAGGAGATTCTATGTAACCTCCTGGACATGCCTTCCAGTACCTGGTGCACCTCTGCCTTCCTTTTGCCTACCAGTACTTGATGCTTCTGTTCCCGCCTGCTGGGACTCCAGAGAGGGGATGGGAGGGGGAGGGAGAAAGAGAGAGAAGTCAAGGGACATGACTGGCATCCCCATTGACTTTCAGCATTAGGAATAGGTCTTCCTTCAATGCTGCCAGCAATTTGGTAGTGCAAATCAGGAAGTTGAGGGGGAGGGCACTGGCGACGTATGTAACTTCCTGGGAGTACCTGCCAGTGCCTGCTGCTATTCTGACTGTCTACTGCCTGAAAATCTCTCTCTCATATTCTTACCACCTGGGGTAGGGAAGGGCGAACACTGTTCGGAAGTTCGGAGTTCAGCCCGAACTCGGCCTGTTCGGAGAACCGAACCCGAAACCAAATTGGCCAAACTGAACTAAATTCTGAACACCGAAATGACCGAACAGTTTGGTCAGTTCGGATCGCGTTCAGATGAGTTCGGGTGGCTAAAACGACAAAAACGTGGTGTCACTGGAAGACCAAATGTGGCAGGGAAGGGGAGTCAGCTGAGGAGCAGACTTCCAGGCACCAGGGGTGGAGATGCTTGGAGTAGCAGCCAACCTGCCCAATCACCATCCCTTTTGGCCTCAGACCACTGGCTTCGCAGTCTGTGATTGGCCATGGGCTAGGATGCATGGAGCCAATGGGGCTTGCGGTGGACGCAGCAAGAAACAAAACTGATTGCCTCCCCACTTCCCAACACCTTCTGAGCTAGTCACTGTTCCTGAACAGCAGGCATTTCAGAAGGTTCCCTCTCTCCCAGCAGTTTTTGTTCCTTCCTATTCCTTATCCATTGCCATCCTCCTCCTATTTCACCCATCCAACCCATCTACCTCCATATTTTCATTTATTTAGTTTAGCTTAGATAGATTTAGTTGTTATTTTTTGTTTTTATCCCTCCCTGTGTTCCCTGTGTTCAATCTTACTTCCTCCCTCCCCCCTCCATTGAATCCTTTCCCTCTTCCTCTTATGCCATCCCTGATTCCCTTCCCTTCCCCTGTTTTTTGATTCATTTAGAGTAAGATTATTATTAGATTGATTTAGGTTTCATTTCAGTTTTATATCCCTCCTCATGTTGTTTGTGATTCCCCCCATCCTATATATATATATATATATAGATATATAGATAGATAGATAGATAGATAGATAGATAGATAGAGAGAGAGAGAGAGAGAGAGAGAGNTATATATATATATATATAAGATACAAAATTTCAATAAAAAATAAAATAAAATATATAAAAACATTATTTTGGAGGGAGAAATGGAGAAGGGAAGGAGAGGCCAGTCTGCTGCCTGTAGAGGAGGCAATGGAGCACGTTCCAGAGGCAGGAGGGACCATGCCAGGGGAGTGGCATCAGACAGGTGCAGTAGCCAGAGGCAGAGCACATCACGCACCCACCCCCAAACTCAGCAGGCCTGCTTTAGGGCAACAGACTTCAGCGGCTCAGCATCGCCTCCTTGCAGTACCCTCCTCCACTGCCATGCAGGGCACTGGAAGTCCTGCAGGACTTGAGGCTGAATCTGTCTCTGCTGCTGGTGGTGCTGGAGCAGGTGCTGGTGCTACTTCTGATGTTCCTCCAGGGTCACCAATGCCCCCCACTGTCGAGGCAATCCCCAGCAGTCCAGAGGTAGTGGATTGGCTGCTAGAGGCAGGGCCCAATCCCCGGGCAATGTCAGTAGAGAGATGAGTAGCAGCAGCAGCACCACTAGAAGCTATAGACGGGGGCACAGGGAGAGTGCCAGCAGCATGCCGGGCATGGACTAGCCTCATGGTCCCAGTACTCCCCTTCATGGAACATCACCATGATCGTGGACAGTGAGTCAGAGGCAGACACTAGTGTCGCAGGGAGATGTCTGGATCTGAGGCAATGGCTGAGCCTCCTCCCAGAGCTGTGTCACCAGAGTCACCAAGTTCTCCCCCTCCCAGCAGCGCTGGCACCAGTGCATCAACCGGGGTGGGCCAGAAGGCAGGAGGGGGAAAAAATCCTCAGTCTGGGATCATTTTAAGCAGGTGCGGGCAGATGATTCCAGAGAGGTGCAGTGCACATTGTGCAATAAGGTGGTGAAGCGTGGACAAGTGCTCGCCAATCTTGGGACAACTGCAATGGCGAGACACCTGAAGTCATGCCACAGTGCTCTGATGCTCAGTGGGAAGGCAGGGGAAGTGAATGCCAGCAGGTTCCTGACTGCAGCGTCCAGTCACCCGGTTCCTTCAGCAGGCCAGCGTCCTGCACCAACTGCTGCTACCTCTAGCGGCAGAGCAGTATGGGGGCAGAACAGCAGCAGGAGCCTCAGCAGCAGCACTGTCAGTCCACCATGGAGGAGCTGGGGTGGGGGGATCTGAAAAGGCCATCGGCAAGGCGCCGTGGCACTGGCTTCCAAGAGAAAGCGAAGCACCTGTCGGCATAAATGATAGCCCTGAATGGCCAGCCCTTGTCAATTGTGGAGGAGAAGGGCTTCCAGCAGATTATTGGGTTCCTGACCCCCAACTTTAAGCTTCCTTCCTGCTCCACCCTGAGTCGGACTGTGGCACCACAGCTCTACAGGACTTTGAAGGAACAGCTGTGGGAGCAGTTGGCAGGGGCTGGGGGGGCCATGGTCCACTTCACCACTGACCTATGGTCCACCAGAAACACCCAGCATGCCTACCTGGCAGTGACTGCACACTGGTGGCAGGACCTTCCTGATGCTCAAGCAGCTTCTTGAGCAGAAAGCCTCCCTGCATCAGGTGGAACTGGAGACAGACATTGAGGCACCTCCAGGGTAAAACAGAAGAATGGGAGATGATTTCTCAGACGGTCTTTGTCCTGAGACCATTCCTGGCTGTGAGGGAGACTGTGAGCAGTTCCACCGCCACCCTCAGCCAGGTGACCCCGCTTGTCCATAGTCTCAAGAGGAGCCTGGATGAGATTCTCGGGGAGGCGGGATTGTGGCCCTGTGGGCAGGAAGCTCTCCGATGAGGCGCTTGACCTGTCACGGAAACTGAAGCCAGGACTGAGTGCACACTTTGATGAGCTCCTGCGCTGGGAGGAATATGTCCTGGCAACCATGCTAGACCCCAGGATGAAGGGCAGCATGGCACGTGAGACAGCAGTCTATGGCCTCCTGAAGGGTATTGCTCCCCGCAATGCCTGAGACTGGGGGTCAAGTTGGTGGAGCAGTTGCTGTTCCTGAAGGTGAACCTTCTGCAGCTGGGATTCCCCAAGCTGCCCCTGGACCAGGAGTGATGGTGCAGTGGCACATGCCATCCCATGCCAGGGGCAGTTTTGGGATGGGGTTCCTCCTCCTCAATCTGGACTAGGGCTACTGCTCCTGTGCTACGGAGGTGCTGTCCCTCCCTCCCAATGCTTGTCACCCAGCCTGCCTCTCTCTCTATCTCCAATATGTATCTAGGAGCAGCCACTCTAGCCCAAGGACCCACCATCAAGGGGCTGGGGCCATCATTCCTCGCACAGAGACGATGTCATTCCACCATATCAAGAAACAGCCATATCAAACCCAGGATCCATCTTCAGGGTTCTGGGGCAAGGTTACAGGCAGGGAGGGCTGTGGCCAATACCTAGAATCTGCCACCTTAGCCCCAGGACCCACCGTCATGCATCTGGGGCCATCATTTCTCACATGGAGATGATGTCATTTCACCACATTAAGAAACAGCCACTCCAGTCCTAGGACCTGCTGCCAGGGTTCTGGGGCCAAGTTACACTCAGGGAGGGCTGTGGCCAATACATATCTAGAAGCTGCCACTCTAGCCCCAGAACTCACCGTCATGGGTCTCTGGCCATCATTCCTTGCACAGAGGCGGGTCATTCCACCACATCAAGAAGCAGCCACTCCAGCCCCAGGAGTCGGACCCACCATCAGGGTTCTGGGGCCAAGTTACAGGCAAGGAGGGCTGTGGCCAATATGTATCTAGAAGCCGCCACCTCAGCCCCAGGACCCACAATCATGGGTCTGGGGCCATAATTCCTTGCACGGAGAGCTGATTTTCCAAAGCAGCAAGAAACAGCCAATTCAGCCCCAGGACCCGCCTCCAGGGTTCTGGGGCCAAGTTACAGGTAGGAAGGACTGTGGCCAATATCTAGAAGCTGCCACCTTAGCCCCAGGACCTACCATCATGGGTCTGGGGACATCATTCCTCGCATGGAGACGATGTCATTCCACCACATGAAGAAACAGCCACTCCAGCCCCAGGACCCACTGTCATGGTTCTGGGTCCAAGTTACTGGCAGGGAGGGCTGTTGCCAAAATCTACAATCTACAAGCTGCCACTCTAGTCCCAGGCCCCATCGTCATATCCTTCCTTGCACATAGGCGTGTCATTCCACCGCATCAAGAAACAGCCACTCCAGCCCCAGGACCCACCATCAGGGTTCTGGGGCCAAGTTATAGGCAGGGCCTGTGGCCAATATGTGTCTAGAAGCTGCCTAGGACCCACCGTTATGGGTCTGGGGCCACCATTTGTTGCACTGAGGCCTGTCATTCCACCTCATCAAGGAACAGCCACTCGAGCCCCAGGACCCACCGTCAGGCATCTGGGGCCAAGTTATAGGCAAGGCCTGTGGCCAATATGTATCTAGAAGCTGCCAATATATCCCCAGGTCCCACCGTTAGGTCTGGGGCCATCATTCCTCACATTCCTCACACAGAGTTGTGTAATTCCACCACATCAAGGAACAGCCACTCCATCCCCAGGACCCACCATCAGGATTCTGGGGCCAAGTTACAGGCAGGGAGGGCTGTGTCCAATATCCATAAGCTGCCACCATCATGGGTCTGGGGCCATCATTCCTCGCACAGAGAGCCTTTTTCCGAACGCCCAAACTGAAAAGGACCAAACCGAACGGCTGAACCCGAACGCGGCAAACGAACCCAACGGCCGAACTGACCTGGACCAAACCCAATGGCCGAACCCGAACCATAGTCTGTTCGCCCATCCCTAACATGGGTTTCTCTCTACAAGCTGACGCCCTGTCATACTTCTGGGCACCAATGCTAATGCCTGCTGCCTGCCAGTGTTTCTGTCTCCTGTGACTGCTGCTAGTCTCTCTCTCACACTTTATTGTGTGCTGATAACAGAAGGGAAAGGGAATGGGGTGGGGGAACTGCAGCAAGGTCCAAGCAAGCAGTCCTGCCAGGATGCAGATGACCATGGGAATGCTATGGGCTTCAGATCCACCACCCTCTATGGCAATGATTTCCAAGCTGTGATCCTTGAAAACCTGCCAGTGCCTGCTGCTCCTATACCTGTCTTCTGCGTGCCAGTCTTTCTCTGATATTCTGCCACCCTGGGCCACTTTCTGCATGTTTGGAGATGGGAAAGTATTAGGGAGACAAAGTAAAATCACTATTTAAACCAATGCAAGACCTGAAAAGTAATGCCCATTGGAAAAAATGGGAAATGGATTTAATTACTAAAATTAAGTTAAATTGCAAATTAAAACAAATGCATAACTAAAATTTTTAAAATGAAAACAAATCCAAAATGAAAATTAATCCGGTCCCTTCTGCACAATACATAGAGTGCCTAGGTGACCAGTAACTGAAGATAGTGGGAAGGGGGGCACAGGAGTGGGGGCTGGGCAGGAGTTCTACAGGGTTCTATCCGACATGAGCACCCTACCCCCACCCCACAAGTTGCCTGTGGGTACAGTTAAGTACACTACCATTTAAGTCAGAAAGAGATCAACCATTGGATGGATAGAGATCTGCATCCACAGATTCTAATGAATTTGAGTAACTGACTTTCAAACAGCTAGTACAGTGCATCTACCTTAAGGTGTGCAAAATGCTGTAACAGCTTTCTTGGATTTGTTTATTGGACTTACAGCCTCAAAAGAGAGAGCAACTCAGAAAGTTTATCTTTTAAACTTCTATACCCATGATATATCATTGTCTTCTTTAAAGGTGCCACAGTAGAAAGGTCGTCAGTGTTTGAGCATCCAGAGTTTTTTAGAAATAATAAAAGAAGTCTAGATACTTCAGGCTTCACAGCTTTCAGATGTGCATCTGAGAAGAGAACAGAGGGTGATTGCTCAACCAATTGCAAGTAACAGATAAGGTACCTCATATTTATTTGTAGATTTTATTCTCTGCTCTTTATATGACGCCTTGCATGGATGTCAAAAATCTTATGCACAATCAAATTCCCAGAGTAATGAATGCCACACTCAGCACGTGCAAAAACTGAAATACTGTAACAATGACCCTGAATATCTGAAAGAAATCTGCTTCATTGTTCATTCAGTAAATTGCAGATTTCTTGTGCCATGAAGAACTTGGGAATCTTGGGAGAAAATGCATTAATTGAACACGATCTGAATAAATTCCTCTGTGAGATCTAATCATGAGGATAATATAAGCAGAGAAAGACTGAACTCCTAGAAAGGCAGGCATTTGCATTTGCAGTTAGGGGTGGAATGAACTTTCATTTTAAGGCTCCTTATTTTAGCCACATTTATTCTGTGATAGGGTTGGAAAGACTAGATTTAATGATGTAATTCGCTTTAAAAACAAGAATTGAAAAGTTTCTCTCTCCAGGCAACTAAAATAAAGGGAATAAACAATAAAATTCCATGTCTTGGTTACATTTATTTTAGCTTTCCATTTAATATATATTGTCCATTTTGATCTGAGTATTCATTCATTATATTCTTATTGTAACAATCCTTTGTAACAACAATTGCATTCAATGTTAGTATGCAAATTCAAAGATAAAAACATCAACACTGGGCCAAGCACAGCATCCTCTCTTTTATTTATTTACTTATTTACATCTTTGACTGTATCCAGTTTTGATGAAGCGTACAATAGGTCATGCATGACCCATTTCCTGATGTTCACTACCAGCCCCTGGCAGACGGAGGTCTCATCCCCTGTCTAAGGCCATTGATACACACACCCCCACTGGGTTTGCGGGCGGGTGTGCTGTGTTTGTGTGGGTGTCCGTGCAAATGCTATGGTGGTGGTGGTGGTGGGGAGATGGGTGTGCATTCATGCAAACAGCACTGGTGGTGGGTGTGGGTGCATGCGTGCTCCTGTGCAACACCCACCTCCACCCATCAGTCATCCATGGAGTCATCCAGAAAACCGGAAGAGACTCTCTGGGTGGAGATGTGTGTGCACCCATGGAAAAGAATGCAAACCAACCTCTGGCACACACCCATCCCCCTATCCACCGTGTCCATGCAATAACAACCTAACTTGGCAGATAGGTATTAATGGACCTATCTAAAAATGTATCCAATCTTTTTTGAGTCCACTTATGCTCTTGGCCTTCACAACACCTCCTGCCAATGAGTTCTATAAGTTAATTGCACAGTAAGTAGAAAAGTACTTTTTGTTTGTTTGTTTCAAAAATTTCAGCTGGTTAATTTCATTGGGTGTTCCCTAGTTCTAATAATTTAAGATGGTAAATAACAGCTCCCTATTTATTTTTTACCACTTCTTATTTTGTAAAACTCGATTATATCCCTCTCAGTTGTCTCTTTTCTAAACTGAAGAACCTAATGAATCTCTGTCATGTATCCTGTATATAGGCATATATTTTGGACCATTTGAGTTTCAATATATTGGAAATCAGAATTAGCCTCTCTGTAGGATGACTTCCTAAAGAGCTGTCCTATAGTGACCTTTCTACTGAACTCTTGACCAGATACTGGAAAATCAGTCTGTATACTGGAACAGAATATACAATTAAGTCTGTCTCTTAAAGAAATCAACATTTTCTGTTGATCAGCCTCAAGATACGTTACTCTTAAGCAGGGCAGGAAGAGGCCTTGCTTGTTTGGAGTTTACTCATTGTTAATCCTATCTTAGATTATAGTAGCCTGTTTAGTATGTATCACCAGGATTTTTACTATGTACTTTGAGAAAACCCTCCCTGTCAGCAGTTTTGACTTGACGTCAAGCTGTCTTCCAAGAAAATTTCATTCTATAAGAAGGGAGAAGAGAAATGGATTTTTCAAAAACAGTTCCTCCTTTGGAGCTTTTCTCATATCCACCTTGCAAAATGGGGCAAAGGACTGGGTAATATATCATATATGATGCATTGAGTCAACCATATCAATAATACTTAGAGCATATGTTATATCTTATAGATGTTAAGATCTTTGAACTTGTAATAAGAACCGTTCCGTGAACAGAAATGTCCTCTTAAAGTCATGTACTTTTAACTGACACTGTTTCTTTTGTACTATGCCTTTATTTGAAGTTATGTAAACTATTGCTTCATATTTTTATAATATTCTAAAGTTTCATAGCTTCATTATAAATAAATTGTCTTTACAATACTTAGCCGAGCTGACTGGCTTATTAGCAATGTGTAAACTGAGTTTCCACATAATGGAAAATAGCGCCCTATATCCAGACCAGATTATGTCAGACCTGGACCACTAAGCGCAAATTCCTTTTGAGGAAACTAAGGCATAACGTGACAATTGATGCCCAAGCGTGGGGCTTGAGACATAAGAATGTATAATTAAGTACACCGGGGTGTTCACCAGACCGTTAACTACTTTTGTCCTCTCAATATATTTGAGTTTGTTAAGCTTAACTAAAAGAAAATAATTTTGTGCATTTTATATCATGGCTATCTAATTAGACCAAGTGCCTTATGCACTATGGGTTGCTAGTCGGCAAAATGTGACAGTCAGAGATGGAGATGATTATTGCTTAGAAATAAGAAATGGAGAATGGGGAATTGGACACAGATTTCTAATTGTTTCTTTTGAAACAAATGATGCAGGTGTAATAGTTTCTATGACACTAAGAAATGTAGTTTTCAATCCATTGACAATGCCTGTGTTACCTATTAATAGGCAAGATTTGAACCGAATGGCAGGGATAGCAGTTGAAATTCCCCAAAATATAAGAAGGCATGGGCCTATTTCTATAAGTAATGCTGATTATATATCTAGAAGTGGATATAATTATACTCCAGCTACCACTGAGGAATTGCATGGCTTTAACACAGCCCAGAAGCCTTTGATTCCATGTCGCGGAAGAATTTATGGGATAAACTAATCCAACTGGGTATTAACAGAGTCTGCTGTCTTTGATTATGCAACTGCACTCTGGCAATAGAGCAAGGATTTGTGTACCCTTAGATAGTCCAGCTGGTCCAGCATTGGAACAGCTTGCTGGAGGAGGCCATTGACAGGGTGGCTCCGAGACGCCCTCTGCCGCGGTCTCTTCACCGCAGGGCCCCTTGGTTTACTGAGGGGCTGCGGTGTATGAAACGAGTAGTCAGGAGGCTGGAGCGAACCTGGCATCGGACTTGATCTGACTCTGACCGACTTCTCCATAGGGCCCATTTGCGGTCCTATGTTAAGGCTAGCAAGGAAGGAGTTCCTTGCTGTCCTCATAGCATCTGCAAAGTCACGCCCGGAGGAGCTGTTTCGGGTGCTACAGGGGCTGGTCAGTCCGGCCTCCCTCTGCCTGGACGAGGACTTGTCCCAGGCCCGCTGTGAGGAGTTTGTCAACTACTTTCCAGACAAGATCTCTCAGATTCAGAGCGACTTTGACAGTGGATTAGGGGCAGTAGGGGGAGAGCGTGAAGTGATGGAGGCCCCATCCGGTCCAGCTTTGTGGGGGGAGTTTCAGGAAGTGATACCAGCCGATGCGGCGGATGTCTTGGGGTCTGTGAGGGCCACCTGTTGTGAATTTGATCATGCCCGTCCTGGTTGGTGAAAGCCTCCAGGGAGACATTGGGGGCAGTGCTGGCGAGGGTTGTGATTGTGTCCTTGCAACAGGGGAGGTAGTCGCCTTGCCTCAAGGAGGCTGTGGTGCGCCCCCTGCTGAAGAAACCATCTTTGGACGTGGATGCGATCACCAGTTACCAACCTGTCTCTAACCTTCCCTTTTTAGGGAAGATTATTGAGTGGGCGGTGGCACTACAGCTCCAGGTGCATCTGGATAGCATTGGCTTCCTAGACCCTTTTCAATCTGGGTTCCGCCCTGACTATGGCACTGAGACGGCGTTGGTGGCCTTGGTCGACGAGCTCCGCTGGGAGATGGATACAGGATGCTCAACATTCCTCATCCTGCTAGATCTCTCGGCCACTTTTGATTCCATGGACCATGGGCTGCTGTTGAGATGGCTGCGTGACCTGGGGGGTCTGGATGGGACTGTTCTTGAATGGTTCCATTCATTCCTCTTGGGGAGAAGCCAGCGGGTGGTGCTGGGGGATGAGACATCTTGCCCCCGCACTTTATCATACAGCATTTCTCGGGGTTCTATTCTGTCTCCATTATTATTTAATGTATATATGCAGCCCTTGGGGGAGGTCATGAGAGGGTTTGGGATGCGATGTCACCAATAAGTTGATGATACTCATATGTACCTCTCTTTTTTCAGATGACCTGCTGTCTTGTTGTTATCCCAGTGTCCAGAGTCCATGGCGGAGTGGATGCGACAGAGCAGACTGAAGTTCAACCCCGATAAGATGGAGGTGATGGTGGTGGGGAGGGCGAGGGAGGTGTCGGCCCCCCTGATTGGGGGAGTCTGCCCTCCTATAGCTCAGCAGGTCCAGAGACTGGAGGTGGTGTTGGACTCGGATCTCCACCTAGATCGACAGGTAGAGGCAGTCGCGAAGGCTGCTTTCCGCCAGTTGCATCTGGTGCGGAGGTTGCATCCGTTCGTCTCTGGCCCGGACCTGGCCACCATCATCCATACCTTAATCACCTCGAAACTGGACTACTGCAACGCGCTCTACGTGGGGCTTCCCTTGTTCCTGGTTCGGAGGCTGCAGCTAGTGCATAATGCGGTGGCCCGTCTCCTTTCGGGGACAGGTCATTGGGAGCACATTACACCTGTGCTCTGGACTCTGCACTGGTTGCCAATAGCGTTCTGAGCTAGGTTCAAGGTTTTGGTGTTGATTTACAATGCCCTTCATGGACTGGGTTCCTCGTACCTCAGGGACTGGCTCGCCCTCCACACCCCAGAGAAGCTCCTTCGGTCCTCCGGGGGTGCCTTCCTGGAGGTCCCCTGTGTAAAGTGGGGGGCACTATGGAGAGGGCATTCTTGGTGGCCATGCCGTGCCTCTGGAACTCCCTTCCGGAGGAAGCTCGCCTGGCCCCAAGTCTGTTGACATTCCAGCGAAGCTGTAAAACCTGGCTGTTCGTCCAGGCCTTTGGGGAGGGGGGTGGGTGGGTTAGAGGGTTTTATCTCCCCATCCCTATTTATTGTTTATGTTTAATTGTTTCCCGGGCCCTGTTTTATATTTGAACTGTATTTTGAAGTATTTTAAATTGTTTTATATATTTTTATATGCATATTTTATTGTTGGAAGTCACCCTGAGCTGTTTTCAGGAGGGGCGGGGTATAAATGTAGAAAATAAATAAATAATAAATAAATATATAGCAGCCACACAGTGCCAATAAGAATAAATAAGGGTGTACGCCAAGGCTGTGTACTAGCTCCACTGCTATTTAATCTATATACAAGTGACCTGAATGAGATACTTAAGAGTCCGGATTATTGTGCACCAAGAATGAAAACATTCCAGTGCCTGTTCTTCAGTACGCTGATGACACCATGTTAATATCACAAACCAAAAGAGGGCTAAAAACCCTGATTGATACCTGTGGGGAGTATTGTTCCAAGAATGGAATGGAGATAAACCTCACAAAAACTAAGATCATGATGGTGGGGAAAAGAACTAGGAAGTATACCTGGACCTTGCAAGGAGGGAAATTGGATTAAGTGAATTCCTTTTGCTATTTGGGGATAATGTTTAATAAAAATGGAGCATGGAAAGAGCATGCTGGGTATATGGGAAGGTGAAAGCCCCGCTAGGGCAATCTCAGCTATGGCAAGGTGTTCTGTAGCAGTTACTACATCTAAGGTCTTGCAAATATATAAAACTAAGGTACAGACAGCTCTGATTTATGGGCAAGAAATAATACCTGAGGAGAAAGTTGCAGAATTAGAGATAGCCCAAAATAAGATGAGACAGTACAAGGCACTGTAAGACCGTAGATCATCCCCTCTGGAACCCTGCCTGCTCTACGGCCAGGACATTTTCCTGGGTCATCCATGGCAGCAACCTACTTAGAAGCAGTTTGGCATAGAATCTTTCTTACTACTGAGAGGAGGCTGATTGGCCTGTAATTGGATGGGTTTGCCCTTCCACCCATTTTATATATGGGGACGATAACCGCTTTACCCCATTCCTTTGGAATCCACCCAGAAGAATTTATAGCCGTAAACAGGGCTGCCAATAGGGGCATCCACCAGTCTTTAAATGTTTTTATGAACTCTACCTGTACTAAGTCCACCCCAGGGGCCTTGTTATTTATAAACAAGTCAATCAAGACCTCAATCTCAGCTTCCATCACTGGGGGCCATGGGGGAAGTTCATTTGTTGGGAATGTCAATGTATCCATCCCCAAAACGTCCTCACCAGTCCCAAACAGGCTATCAAAGTGATCCGCCCAAACCTATGGAGTTATTGGGAATATAGTCCACTGAAGGAGGCTCCTAACTGAGTTGTTTACAAGTCGCCAAAATTTCCTGGTGTCCTTAGAGTCTGCAGCACTCATCAGTGCCTTCCATCTTCCCTCCACATATTCCCTTTTCTTAACCGAGATGAGGTTCTTGTAGCTTTTCCTTGCACTGAAATATTCTGGTGGCAACCTGGGCGTGACACTACTCCTATATCTGGCATAAAGATCCTTGACCTTTGCCCGAGCTCGGCAACAATCTGTGTCAAACCAAACCTTACTCTTGCAGGCCGCTGAAGCTAATGTCTTCTTAACTACACCCTGGAGTTGTTGTAATAGATCCGTCATAAGGGTGTCATAGCATCCTACCGTCTCCACTGAAGCTGTCATCAGAAGGATAGACTCGCGCAAGTCACTCACCCTAGGTAGCGTGATATATACCACCAGGGAAGCTGCCATCTTATCATCCCACTTGGGAACCTTGTAGATACCCAAGGGCGGGGCCTGGTCTATAGGTTTAATTTCATAGGCCAAACTCAGGGGGGAAGTAGCAGCCACCAGGGTGAGAATCAGGGGGAGATGATCCCCCATCAAATGTGATCCAACCCTGAAGTCCTGAATAAAGGGGAGAGCCTCGGGAGACACCAGAGCATAGTCCACAACACTGGAGCCATTTGGGCCCAGATAGGTGAACTCACCAGTGGCGTCATTGAAGCCTGCCACATTCAGGAGGTAGAGGTTGCATGCGGCCACCAACCTGGCCAAGGCAATCCCCGAGGTGTTGATTGACCCATCCTTGGACTGTCTGACATTTAGTAGTCCTTGGAAAAGGTCCAGGAGGGAATCACAATAAGGGCTCATGGCCAGGTCTGTGCCTCCCACTCTAGCATTAAAATCTCCCATGATAATAAACAGGGCTGCTGGATGTTTAACAAGAAGTTCCAAAATTAGTTCCTCTAATTTCTCCCACATAGATTTCCAAAAAGAACCCGAGTTCAGTGGGGGGATATACACCGTGAGGACCACCAGCGCCTGGGTCTCTAGTTTAACGATGAAACCCAGAGCCACAGGGGGACAAAGAATCTCCACAATGTCTCCCACTGTCCAATCATTAGACACAAGGCACCCCAACCCTCCACATGGGTGGCCTCTGTTGCGGTAATTCACTGCAGGCAGAGAGAGGGTTCTATATCCTTCCATCTCAAGGGGCGACTTGGCCCATGTCTCCTGGACTAATACGATATAGAACTGTTTAATAAAGTCCATAAAATCCCCCTCTGTCCTATGCCTCTCCCAGCCTGCCATGATCCAGGAGCAAATTGCAAACTGGTCCGAATTTAGTTCCGGAGCTAGTCAAGGGGCACCATCCCCTGGCCCATCAGTCCATTCTCCGCCAGGGCCCTTTCTTTGCTGGGATACAAAGGCAGTAGTCAACAGAGATGATCCCAGAGGGGCCTCAGGCATTAACTGGTCAAGGTCAACTGCAGGTGTCAAGGGAAGTGTAATAGAATGAGTTTGAAGGGTGCAATTTTGGGCACTAGTTCAGTGGTGATTTCCGGCAGGCCGCCCATCGCGGGGGGCTCCTCGACAGAGGGGACCTCCACGGTACCAGTCGCCGCCGGGACAGAAGGAATCTGGTTGGCGATTACCAGCAATCTAGAAGCTATTGGAGTTTTGGGTTGGGTCAGGAAAGTTCTCTTAGGGGGAGCCATATTTGCCGGGCATGTCTGGTCCCGGGTGGGCAAATGGTTGTCCTTGACTGGGCAAACCAGCCGAATAGTTGGCCGTATAGAGGCTAGGGGTTTGACCTCAGGGTTTTTATAGACCCTCTGAAAATAGAACCTCCTAGATGCAAAGAGATCTGAGTGCACAAAAACTCTCAGCTATTGCCGCTGACTGAAAATAGATAACAATACGCTGACTAGGGGTAGTCGAGGGGAGCCATATGACATTGCTAACGTGTTCAGGGGAACCAGATGCCTTATTATTTGTGAAAGATACAGCCTTGCTCTATATCTAGAGTTCCACTGTGGACAGTGCCCTGAGGGCAATAGCCTAATATAAAGAAACAGGACATTTGCAACTAAGGAGAAGGGTAGCCTGCCCAAGGTAGATACAGTACTACAAGTACTCCCATTACCAGATTGAGCTGTGTTCGCCTCCTCCCCACCCTGGGGTGGTGGTGGTAAGACGGATTGAGCGAGCGGACACCCCCCATCCGTCCACCTATCTAGAGTATCTTTTACTCTGCTGACTGCCTCAGAGATAGCTCACAGTTGCACAGACTGGGCCTCTAATGAGGCATATATCTCCTTCAACAGACAATACCATCTTGCAACAGTCTCCTCAATCAGCAGAGTCCAAGGTCTCTAAACAAGGTAAATCTGTATCCAATCTCGATGAGACGTTATGACAGTCTGCTGAGTTAGGCGCACTCGATGGAGTGGGTGCAGGGCTGGTGCCAGGGGGGCTACCTGCAAATGAAATATCCCGATGGGCCCCCAAAGCACCTGGGGAGACTGACAAGTCTTCTAAGAATTTCGGCTGGCCCGATTCCTTCAGAGGTTCCACTACTTGAGGATCTCTAAAAAAGGCATCAAGTTTCAACTGCTTGGCAAGGGATTGAGCCCTAGTTTCCATGCCCTGACGTTTTTTCAACCTCGTCATTTCGGGACACTATCAGCCTCAGATGAATAACTTACAAGGACCAGTTTTTGTTTTTGTTTTTGTTTTAATTACTATGGCCGAAGGCCACGTAAATAAAAATCTACAAGGACCAGGCGCCCGTCGCCCAGCTGTCGCCTAAGGCCACGTGCACAAGAGTACGCCCTTGCGCGTGATACCCTTAGGCATGACGCCATATGGTGTGTGCCTATGGTGCTGCTGCAAGCGCAAGCAGGGATCTTATCCTTGCCGACAGTCCCGCTTGTCCACGCCCCACCCCCTTGCACAGGTGCCGGTTGTTGTAGGGGGGGAGGAAGGGAAGATGGTGCTCCGCCAGTCAGGGAGGCTTCAGGTCCACGCTGCTGCAAGCATAAGCAGGGATCTTATCTCTACCGACAGTCCCGCTTGTCCAGGACCCACCCCCTTGCACAGATGCTGGTTCTTGTAGGGGGGAGGAGGGGAAGATGGTGCTCCGCCAGTCAGGGAGGTTCCAGGTCGGTGCTGCCGCAGGCACAAGCGGGGATCTTATCCCTGACGATAGTCCCGCTTGTCCAGGCCCCACCCCCTTGCACAGGTGCCAGTTGTTGTAGGGGGGGAGGAGGGGAAGATGGTGCTCCACCGGTCAGGGAGGTTCCGGGTCGGCCAAGTAATGGTGGAAGACAATCTGTTGTGCCAGAAGTACACCCAGCTGGAATTTCTGTCTTAAATATGGCAAATATACGAGCTGTAACAGGGTCCACTCCAAAGGATTTTAAAGAAATTCCTATGTGGTTTGAATCCCATTTATCTGCTTTAGAAACTGTCACTTCCACAGCATCACCATTGCAGAAGATGAGGTGATGCAGTTCTCTAGTCCCAGCATCTGCTGCTTTGATAGAGCAAGAGTGTAATAAATGGGAAAGTGTATTGGTTAGTTTATATGTAAAAACTCATGGCCAAGTGGGCATAGCTGACTTAAATGAAATTCTAAGAAAGATAACTCAAGAGCAAGGCATTGTAAGGACCTATGGGGTTGGAATGAAATTTCCCTCTAATCATGATTTGATATGGGGAATCCTTAAAGCCCTCTGTAAAGGTGATGTATTGAAAGCTGCCATTCAATCTAAATTAGATTTGCTGATTACTGAGCAGGAAAAAATATGGTCCTTACCAAAAATTAACAGGAAGGTTCTAAATCTAAGAAATCTCCCTCAAATATTAATTCTTGAAAAAAAATTGATCCTTAGAATTCTCAGCCAAATTATAGAGGCAAAGGAAAGAATAACCAAGGCTCAAATAGAAAGCAGTTTCAAGTAGGGATGTGCGAACGCGGTTTGGAAGTTCGGAGTTCGGACTGAACTTGGTCTGTTCGGATGACTGAACCCGAACCTGAACCGACTGAACCGAACTTAAACCAAACTACAAACCGACCGAACAGTTTGTTTGTGTTCGACCACGTTCGGTTGAGTTTAGGTGAGAAAAATGTGACTGAGGGCCCAGGGAGGGGGAGGCAGCTAAGGAGAAGACTTCCTGGTACCAGGGGGGTGGAGAGGCTTGGAGCAGCAGCCAGCGTGCCCAATCACCTTTCCTTTTCAACTGAACACTGGCTTCATAGTCTGCGATTGGCCAGGGGCTAGGCTGCCCAGAGCCAATCGGGCCTTGTAGTAAGGTGGAAGCAGCAAGTAACAAAACTCTTTGCCCTGCCCCCCTTCCAAAACCTGAGCTAGCCACTGATCCTGTCAGCAGGCATTTTCAGAAGGCTCCCTGATTCCCAGCAGTTTGCTTCCCTCATCCATTCCCAATCCTCCTCCTATTTCACCCATCCAACAGATTTACCTCCCTATTATCATTTAGTTAGATTATATTAGATAGATTTAGCAGTTATTTTTATTTTTTACACCTCCCTGTGTTCTATCTCCCTACCCTCCATTGAATCCACTCCTTTCCCTCTCCCTCCATATTCCATCCCTCATTCCTTCCCCTGGTTTTTGATTTATTAGAGCAGGATTAGATTGATTTAGGTTTTATTTCAGTTTCTGTACCCCTCCCTCTGTTGTTTTGAGCTGTCTGTGTCCCCCCCCTCCATCCTTGTGTAATATTGTGTGTGTATATACATATATATAAAGAGAGAGAGAGAGAGATTATAGTAGTTGTTAGGTAGGATTATAGTTAGCTATTACAATTAAGTTATCTTAGTTTATAGAGATATAGTGATCTAATTTTAGAGTGTGTTTTTTATATTCCATTATTTAGTTCCATAGGTTTTATAATAGTTATTAGATAGTTAAATAGCAGTTAAATTTAGTGTAGACTAGATAGAGATATATAATATTTGATAAAAATTGTAAAAAAATAAAATAAAATAAATATATTTAATATACTTGTGTGTGGTTTGGAGAAATGGAGAAGGGAGTTATGAGAGGGCGAGGCCCCTCTGCTGCCCGTAAGGCAGCCAATGAGGCATGTGGCAGGGGCCATGTCATCAAAGTGCCAGCAGTAGGCAGAAGCAGCAGCCAAAGCACTTCCCCATGTCCCAACCCCTTGTCTGGTTCTGCCAATGGCCCCCAGGACTGAGGCCTATATGCTGTCTGTGCCAAGGGTTCTGTACCCTAGCCCCAGCTTGTTGCCAAGCTCAAAGCCAGCCTCAGCCTGCCTTTCTGACTCTCATGCTACGCTGTCTGTCTGCCCACCTAGGTTGCGGCCGAGAGAGAGAGAGAGAAATAAAAAGTCTCACCACTGCTAGAAGGAGAGACAGACATGATCCCACCCATGCTGTCACCTGCACTATATGGCCAGAGAGAGAGAGAGAGGGGGGGGGGGCTCCCAGCTAGAATGAGAAAGATGGGGTGGAGGGGGAGAGGTAAGTGTATATCCTCCAGCTCAGCTCAAGCTGCCACCTGACAGAACCCGGAAGAACTCTCATCTGTGCTCATGCGCCTGATGCCCATTGCCCACATCAAGCACCAAACCTACCAGAATGAGAGGAATATAACCAGGGACCCAAGTTGACTGCATTGCTGCCATTTGCAGTGATTTTCACAGAATCAGCCAATCCTCGCAGAATCCTCGCAGAATCAGCCAATCCTGACCATGGCCCAATAGGCCCTGAGAGATTAATTGTGGGTGGGTGGGGTCTGAAGGCCCTCTGTTTGCGTGAGGGAGGTGCTGAAATTCCAGAGGATTTGAGTTGTGTTTGATTAGCAAAGTTGTGATTCTATGTCAAACCTATTGCAAATTTGCTTTCCAGCATGCATAGTTATGCAAATCAAGTTAATTATGCAAATATTAATGCTTGCAGTGAATTTGCAGAATTTGGCTACACTGGTTGCAGAATTTAAGATTTTTTGATGCATTTAACTCAGGTCCCTGAATATAACACAATGTATTATATGTGCGTGCCTGCCTATGTGCATTCCTGTACCTGCTGTGCTACCACCTATCACATGGTGATTGATTGAATGAAGTGTACCCAATCATTTTTATTTTAATTTTATATATTTATTCTAAACTTATATCCCGCCCCTCCTGCCCAAAGGCAGCTTGGGGCGGCAAACAACATGCACAAAAAAAATTCAACTATAAAACATTTAAAAATAAATCTACAAATTTTAAAACAAGTCATAAAAACACACCCTCCATCCCAAGCCCCCTACCCACCCCCCTCGCCAAAGGCCTGGCAGAACAGCCAGGTCTTACACAAACCATGCACTAATTCTAGGGACATCATTCAACTCCCATAGGCTTTAGGCTGTCATTCCACGTACCTGAAGCAGTCATGCCCACCCGTGCCAGGAACCATCAACGAGATTCTGGGACCATCATTCCAGTCACAGGGGGCAGTCATTCCATTCTGGGTGCTGCTGCTGCTCATGCCTGACTGGCCACCAGCCACTGGCGCCCACCTGCAAGCCTGCCCCCCAACCAGTCTACTCCTACGCACCCACCCATGGATGCCCACTGCCAAAATAGCCTGTCTCTCTTTCTCTCTGGCACACCCACACAGACACAAGCCCTGCCCCTCTGGGGCAAGTCGAGACCCTGCTGCTGACACATTTTTGGATTACCTACACTACATCTGCTGCTGCTGTGGGATAGGACAAGCTGTATATACAATGAGATTCTGTCACCTGCCAGAAGTAGCACAGAGAGATAAAAGATTGGTCAGGCCAAACAAAGCAGGTAACAACAAACAGAACTTTTATAAAAACTATTCAAACAAACAACAACAACCACATTTACTACAACTTTAGAAAACTTAAAGCAAACATATAAAGTAAAATTATTTGTCTGTAGGCCTGTCCCCCAGAACATGCAGGAAAGCCAAAAGGGGCACATGGGACCTAGAGGGGGGCATCCCACCCTCTTCTATTTCATACCCATGCTCAATGGCAAATTGAATGACCCCTGCCACGAATGCCTGCCACTTGGCGACCGACTGGCGGTGCAGCTCTACATCATTGATCCCTGTCTGGAGGTAGAAGGAATAGGCCTCCACCCTGCTTTCCCATACCTCCAGCACCTGAAACTGCTCCACCAGTCGGTCCTCCATATTCAGGGTTTGCATCCGCAGCCCATCCATATACTGTCTCTGCTGCTCCAGAAAGTTCTGGGTCAGCCTCTCCAGTTCCTCCCGAAAAGCCATTGCCACTTCTGACTCCTCCCAGGGGGCTGGAGAGTCCTCAGCAGTGATGGAGGAGGGGGAAGGGATTCGATGGCATCTCTTTTGGCATGCCTTCCCCCCCTTCTGCTGGTGCTGATGCTCCACAGCCACGCCAGAGTCCTGCTGCCTCACTTTCTTCCCGTGGAGTTTCTCCACATGGGTGATGAACCCAGATGTGGTCCCCTCTCTTCCCTCTTAAATATTTTCTGGCAGGTCTAAAGAACATAAAAAGATAGGAACATAAGAAGTGCCATACTGCGTCAGACCAATGGTCTGTGTCAATCCCTGCATGCATTCTGTCTCCATAAGTGGGTGGGCGGCAATCTCTCTCTGCAGGGGACATCTGTTCATAACAGGTCATAGAGGTCAATGCATGCATGCATACCCTGTTGTTCCAGTCCCCATGCCTTCCCTTGCAGATGGCGAACCCATTCTCCTCATCATAAAAATTCCAGACATTGGACCTTGTCCGCCCAATGTCTGGGGGTGTCACTGGTGGCCTCTGCCTCGGGGTCCTCCTTGGTCTGGCACCTGGCCAGAATCCAATTCCTCTCTGAAATGGGAACACATAAACAACACCTAAGTAATGCCATGCATTTATGATGATGCCTCTAGTCCTCCCTCCTTGGGGTGCTAGGGATGGAAAATGGAGAGACCCTGGCTGGCACATGCAAATCCTGCCCTTCCTTGGGTGCTGTGGAGGGAGGAGACCCTGGCTGTCACATGCAAATCTTGCCCTTATTTGGGTGCTGTGGAGCGGGGAGACCCTGGCTGGCACGTGCAAATACTGCCCTTCTTTGGGTGCTGGGGGGGATGGCAATGGGGAGACCCTGGCTGGCACGTGCAAATCCTGCCCTTGTTTGGGGATGCGTAGGGATGACAACTGGAGAGTAGAGACCCTTGCTAGCCTGGCACATGTTTGGGTGGGGGTGCTGCTCGTGCTCATACCTGACTTCTGGAAGAGCCCCCCACACTACAGTACCCCCTCTCTCTGTGGCAGACATCTGCTGCTACCCGCTGATGCCCACTGTTTGTGCCTGACTGATGTCCACCATCCATGCACCAACCTGCACACTAGTTAGCTCCCTCTAATGGATAGAGCCTTTCTTGTCCTCAAAGTAAAAAAAAAGTTTACAAACCTGGTAGCTGTGCCCGCCGCTTGTTCCTCATCTGAGGAGCCAGCCACCACTACCAAAGGTCCAGGGGCAGTGACCTCCTCCTCCTCCTCGACCACCAAGTTGGACCCCAGCCATGGAATCATGACAGAAGACTTCTTCATTTTTTTTTAAAAAAACCACGCAGCCAACCAAAACACAGTCAGTCACCCACCACACACCAACACTCACCAAACAGCCAAACAAAACAGCCAAACCAAACACAAACAGCCAAAACACATGAACCAAATTGTCACCCAGCCAAACACACACTCTCTCACCACACAGCTCCGCATGCACTCAAATTTCTGGTTTCCGGCATGAACACGCACTCTCATGATACTTTTCTGAACGACTGAACCGAACCGAACACAACCAAACCAAATGGCTGAACCTGAACCTGGCGAACAACCCGAACGCCCAAACCGAATGCACAAGCCAAACTGAATGGCCGAACCAGAACCGCAACCTGTTTGCACATCCCTAGCTTCAAGCTCAGATGAGTCAGGATTCTGAAAATCTAGAAGGTGCAGCTACATATGACTTAAGAAAAGGATCACAATTTCCTCATAGAAACTTTGATAAATCAAAGCAAGATTTTAATTCCAGAGGTGGATTTAGATGAAATAAACGAGGTTTTAATAAAAAAGGGAATTTTCAGCCCTCTAGAGACTTTCAGCCCTTTGATCAACTGACATACTAACAAAAAGCTTCAGAAACTAC
Organism: Sphenodon punctatus; assembly: GCA_003113815.1. Lineage (NCBI taxonomy): Eukaryota > Metazoa > Chordata > Lepidosauria > Sphenodontia > Sphenodontidae > Sphenodon > Sphenodon punctatus. Next base: position 637,205 of record QEPC01004817.1, on the reverse strand, counting down.
CTCTGTGACACAGGATGACAGAGAACAGACTAACTCAGTTCAGCCTTGAATTTCCAATGGTCTCTGTAGAAATAGCAGATAAGGCTGTCACAGCTCTGATAGACACAAGGGCAAATCAATCTTGTATTCAATTGAAATGTTTGTCACATCTATATACCACTAAAGGTCAATGTATAGTTGAGCCTTATTTTTTAGAAGAGAAAGTAGTACCTCTTGTAAAATTACCTGTTCAGATAGCAGGACAATATTTGGAAATTGAATTTGCAATATGTGATTTTACAAAACATGATGTTGTCATAGCTCATGAAAGGGTTAAGGATTTGTTTCCAATAGGTTCAATAAACATAACTGGAACTCAAGATAATAGGGGTGAGCAAATCAAAGAGCAAATTGCATCAACTGACTGTGCAAAAAATGAAAAAACAAAATTGAGAAATATTTTATACTTTCTGAAACCATGTTTTCAGCAATTTGATAATCAAATTGGCCACAGGAAAATAAAGCCTCATGATTGATTGTCAAAACACAGCCCAAACCGCAAAAGCAATATCCTATTAACAAAGCTGCAATTTCAAATTCAAAATATCAAATATCAAATATCAAAAATTTGATTTTCAAAATATAATTAATGATTTAATTGCACAAGGAGCATTGATTAGACAATATAGCTCCATGAATACTCCAGTATATCCAGTGCCTAAACCTAATGGGAAATGGTGTATGGTATTAGACTACCATGCCCTAAACACGGTTTCACTCTCTTTTAATGTGCAAAACCTACACATGTCTAGCATGCTAGGAAATTTGGAAAGGCACAGATACAAAACTACACTGGATTTATCTAATGGATTTTGGGCTCATCCTATTAGTGAACAAGATAGATATTTGACTGCTTTTAGTTGGCAGGGAACACAATACTGTTGGACATGCCTTCCTCAAGGTTATTTAAGTAGTCCAGGGTTGTTTTCAGATGACATGATTGAGCTTTTGAAAAATATTCCAGGTGTACATTCGTATATGGATGACATCTACTTTACAAATGAAGATTTAGATCAACATTTAGCTACATTAAAGCAAATTGTCACCGTTTTGGGAGAAGCAGGATATATTATCAATCTGAAAAAATCACAGATTTGTAGAAGCAAAGTAAAGTTTCTTGGTTTCCTATTAACTGATTCAGGCAGAAGATTAACTCAGGAGATCAAAGAAAAACTGTTGACATTGCAAGCTCCTAAAACTTTAAAAGAATTGCTGTCAGTGTTAGGTTTTTTAAATGTTGCAAGAATATTGGTTCCTGACTATGCTCAGAAAACCAAACCCCTTTATAATCTAATTCCATTAGCAAGCAAAGGAATTTTTTTGACCTTGGAAGCTCAAGCATTGGATAATCTGATAACCTTAATTAACCAAGCTGTTGAATTGAACACAAGAAACAGCACAGTCTCCCTAGAAATTCTAGTTGGAGCCACACAGAAAGAAGGATTCGCTTCATATTTCAATTATGGAGAATCTAAACCTCTGCCGTACGTATCATATATCTTCTCATACACAGAACAAAAGGTTTTGCCTATTGAAAGAATCTTATGTATGTGTAATCTTGCAATTTTAAAAGGTAAAGATCTTGCACAGGGCCAAAAGATGATAGTAAAATCTCCTATTGCCTCCTTATTAAGGCAGGTTAAAATATTATCAATACCCAATGCAAATGCTCTTCATAGCAGATGGGTACAATGGATGTCACATCTTGAAAATCCACAAATAGAATTTGAATATGTGAAACCAAGCAATGATTTGGAAAATTTGCCAGCTTTTACTATTGAACCTGTATCTTCTAAAAAATCATACCCCAGATAAACCTCTCCATGAATATCGAAAGGTTATCTATACTGATGGTTAAGCCATGTCATGTAAGCAAGGTAAACACATGTGGAAAGCAGGTTGTGCTGTTGTACTTGGGACATTTAATGATAAAGGGGAATATCCTATGTCTGACAGTATTCAAATGCCTTTAGAAAAACAATACTGTGCAATACGCTGAGTTGATGGCAGTACATAAAGCAATAGAGATCTCTCCTCCTGATGAAACTGTTCTCATTTGTACTGATTCCTTCTATATAGCTAGAGGAATAAATGAAGAATTACCGATCTGGCGGTCTAATGGTTTTCTAGATAATAAACCTTTGAAACAGGCCCATAGATGGCAAAAATTAGCAACACTTTTGGATGACAAGCCATTGATTACTGTAATGCATGTGCCATGCCATTCCAAATATGGATCTCATGTTAACGGGAACACCCTTGTAGACTTACTGGCAAAGGAAGCAATGAAAGCATCCTCTGTCTGTGTACTTACCCAGTGGCAAGTTAAAAAATGCTTGGATGGGGAATTGACTCAATGCATCAGCCCAGATTCCATTAACCCTAAAGGTTACCCTTCTGCCTATGATTCTGGCGCAAATCCCATTCTCACGCTGACTTCCTTCACTTCAAATTCTGTCTCTCCACCCTTACTTCTGCTATCTCCCTTGCTAGACAACACTACTATGCCTCCCGCATTGAGTCCTGTTCT
>QEPC01004817.1:605292-618067 GCA_003113815.1 Sphenodon punctatus | reverse complement strand
GTATGAGGAGAGGCTTGATAGGTTGGGGCTCTTCAGCTTGGAAAGGAGACGACTGAGAGGAGATATGATAGAGGTCTATGAAATCATGAGTGGTGTGGAACTTGTAAACAGGGAACGGTTATTTACCCTCTCAACTAGTACTAAAACTAGGGGACACTCCAGGAAACTCACAGGTGGCAGAGTAAAAACAAACAAAAGAAATAATCTTTTCACTCAGCGTACAATTAGGTTGTGGAATTTACTGCCAGAAGAGGTGGTCAAGGCCAGCAGTATAGCTGAGTTTAAAAGAGGTTTGGACAAGTTTCTGGAAGGTAGGATTGGGGAACAAAACCCTTTACTATCGGGAGCCTGGGGATGACCCACAGGGAATGGATAGCATTGTGACCTGTTGGGTGCTTCTCCCAGGCCCCCGTGGTTGGCCACTTTCTGAGCCAGGATGCTGGGCTCGATGGACTATTGGTCTGACCCAGTATGGCACTTCTTATGTTCTTATGTTAATCCTTCTTCAATTACATGAGTGTAAATCCAGAGTAAATCATTGACCAGAAGATTTATTCTGGATTTGCAGCAGAGTAACTGTGAGCAGAACTTGGTTAAGACCTATTTAAATGTGACTTTTATACGCAGTCCACTTATAACAGTTAACTGTCATGAAATGGTGTTTGCTAGCATAAACATTCTACTGTACATCTCTTAACGTTTCCTGGCGCCTTTCTACCCCTGGGGGGCTGTAGAACTGATTCGGATGGTTAGCCCCCGGTGACTAATGGACCCCAAGAGGTTCTGGAAAGCTCTTAGGGAGTTACCCTCTGATCTTGACAACCGCCCACTCGATGGGGAGTTATCCTCTGACCTTGACGACCTCGTGGTTTTATGGAATACCTTATTGTTGGAGGTCATCAACTGGACAGCTTCAAGGTGTCTACTCCCTCAATGATGACTCCTTAGACCTCCATGGTTTACGGAGGGCCTGAGACTGCTGAAACAGAAGGGGAGGTAGTTGGAGTGGCACCGTTTTCAAACTGAAGCTGACAGATTGCAACATAGAGCCAGTTTATGTACCTATGCTGTAGCTGTAAGGGCAGCAAAAAAGGAGTTTTTTGCTGCCCGTAAAGCCTCTGCAAAATCTTATCCAGAGGAGCTTTTCTGGGTGGTCAGGGGGTTGATCGGTCCTTCCTCCCTCCGCCTGGAATTGGAGCTATCTAATGCCTGCTGTGACATGTTTGGTGATTATTTTTCAGAGAAAATTGCTCTGATTCACCACCACTTTGACAACACACTTATTGCAGTGGGTGAATCAGAGGTTGTGGAAGCCCCGCCTTGTCCGGTTTTGTGGGATCTATTTCAGTCGGTGTCGGCCACCAGGGCAGGGATGTTCTTGGGGCTGTTAGGTCCATCTTTTGTGAACTTGACCATTCTGTCTGGTTAAGGTCAGCCGGTAAATGGTGGAGCTGCTGATGGTGGGGGTGATCAATGCCTCCCTTTGGGAGGGCAGAGTGGCGGGCTGCCTCAAAGAGGCGGTGGTACGGCCTCTGCTCAAAAAACCATCACTTGACATTGATTCCCTTGCCAGTTATCGGCCAGTCTCTAACCTTCCCTTTTTAGGGAAGGTTATTGAGTGGGTGGTGGCCCAGCAGCTGCAGGGACACCTAGACCACACTGTTTATCTGGATCCCTCTCTGTCTGGTTTTCATCTGGGCTATAATGGCATGGAGACTGTGCTTGGTGCCTTAGTTGATTACCTTCACTGTCATTTAGATAAGGGTCGATTGACCCTGCTAATTTTGTTAGAACTGTCACCTGCTTTTGATACTGTTGACCATGAGATGTTGGTGACTCTCCCACGGGATCAAGCTGGTGTGGGTGGGATCGTCCTTGACTGGTTCTGTTCTTTCCTAGCCAGGAAGACTCAGCGTGTGGTGCTCAGGGATTGTTCTTCATCTCCACTGGGCCTCGCGTGTGGTGTCCCACAAGGTTCTGTTCTGTCCACGCTCTTCATCAACATGTAATGTAGCCACTCGGTCAGATTGTGAGACAGTATGGGGTGCAGTGTCATCTATATACTGAAGACACCCAACTCTACCTCTCGTTCTCATACGACCCAGACCCAGCAGTCTCAGTACTTACCCGATGTCTGGTGGCTGTTGGGGACTGGATGAGGGCGAGTCGACTGAAGTTGAATCCCGACAAGATGGAAGTGATGGTGGTGGGCAGTGGATGTGGCAGCTCCCATCATAGATGGGACATGCCCTCCGCTGGTACACCAGGTCCGTAGTCTGGGCATGCTCCTCGATCTGCAGCTCCACCTGGATTCCCAGGTGGAGGCTGTGGCGAGGAATGAGTTTCACCAATTACATCTGGTGTGACGGCTTTAGCCATATGTTTCAGATAGTGACCTGGCCACCATCATCCATGCTTTCATTACCTCGAGATTGGACTATTGGAACTTGCTCTATGTGGGGCTACCTATGGTGACAGTTCGGAGACTGCAGCTAGTGCAGAATGCAGAGGCCCATCTCCTTATGGGGACAGATCACTGTGAGCACATTACATCAGTACTCCAGGCTCTGCACTGGCTGCCTATAGTCTTCCGGACCCAATTCAAGGCATTGGTTTTGACCTATAAAGCCCTATACAGCCTTGGCCCAATTTACATGCAGGACCACCTTGCTCTCCATGCTCTGGAGTGGCCTCTGCAGTCCTCTGGGAGCACCCTTCTTGAGGTCCCCTGTGTGACCCGGGGGGGGGCATTATGGAGAGGACATTCTCAGTGGCTGCCCCTAGGCTGTGGAACTTCCTCCCAGTGGAGGCCCGCGTGGCCCCAGATTTCCCCTCCTTCCGTTGTATGTGTAAAACCTTGCTGTTCCTGGTTTTTGGTGAGGGAGATGTGGTGTAGGGTGGGGGGAAGTGGGTTATGGAGAGGTGAGGTTTTGTTGTTCAGTGCTTTCCTTTTTAATGTGTTTTAATTGTGCTACTTTTAGCTTTTTATGTTTGTCTATTATGTTGTAAGCTGCCCCAAGCTTCCTGGAGCAGGAGGGACGGAGTAAAAATGTTGTAATAAAATAAATTAAATAAATAAAATTAACTCAGGCGGGTAGTTTACCAGCCATATCCTGACTACTGGAAGGGGAAAGCTAACTACTTACGTGTTAGAACATGTTAGGCATTGGAACATGGTCATTTAAAAAAAACAATTTATGTATTAAAGCTGATTATCTCCCAGCCCAATGAAAGGAGCATAGCCATTTATGGGAACCTCTCCCCTTGACAACTATCATGACAGCAGGTCTTTTCTTTTGATAGCCTACTTTCAGGTAGCATTCCTCCTCCTCTAGGGGCCAATCTTTTCTTCTAGGCCATGGCATCTGCAAGGTTGCAAGTTTGAGAAAGGCTTATGAACTGTACTGATAAACAGATTGCACCAATCATTCATGTCATACTCCCATTTCTATCTGGGTGTTTACAAGGATCCCACTCAGTGAATATTATTCTTACAATGCAAAACTAGTCTAGCCTTTCTGTGGAATAAAAAGGGAAAGTAATAGGGAATCAATTTTACACACTGATGTGCAAGTGAGTCCTGGTATATGCAGAAGTAAAATTAGCTACTTTTCATTTCTGTCTGTCTCACACTCGAGATACCAGCTGAGACTGCTGTGTGAAATGACCAACTCTGAGGGATATAAATGCTCAACTGCTTACAAAATCGATTTTCACATCATTAAGCTCTCGAACCTGTTATGCAGAACCGCTGCTTCCACTTTATTGAAATTTCAAACTCCTATAGCTTCCTGAGATGTCTAGTTTAGATTACATTCCAAACAATCTCATATCTTTTTGGTAATTGACAAATGCTTACATCTGCTCTGCTTGATTTCCAGGAAAATAAACTGGATTTCAGTCTATTCAGGGTCCAGCTTCTTATGATGGTGTTGTGTCAGAACTTGGTCTCTGGAGTTTTCCAGATGTCCCACTGTTTGCAAGTAGATGAAGAACTTTACTGATGCAGAGAGTGACTGTGTTCTAAATTCAAGCACTATGAAATAAGGAAAAGAATCATACATCATCTCGGCTGTCGGGTGGGTTCGTGTGCACCACATGGAGTGCACATGCACTTTTGCTGAGGGGGGGAGGCATTAGATGGGCCAGACCAGGGGTGCGATGGGTGTGTGCCCCTACCCATGCCTCTGCACGGAACATCCCAGATTTTTCCCCTATGCTCCATGCGTGGGCATGAGTGGGCAGTGCATGGGTAGGGGCACATGCCCCCCTGCCTTCAGAAGGGCACTTGGGTGGGCAGTGTATGGGTGGACCTCCATGGGCACATCCTGTGTAAAAATGGCTCTAATGTTGGAAGGGTCCCAAGGACCATCTAGTCCAACCCCCGAAATATTTCTCAGTAATTCCCCATTGGGGAATTGAACCCTAATCTCCTGTGTGACGGATAAGGATTCTTGTCACTATGTGTTGCATAAAGGTAGCCTGTCTCTAGAAAAGACTTCACCTTCACCTAGAAAATGCAGGTATTTAACCAGCTCTCTCTTGCCTGCTGAACACTATAATTGGAGTTCCACGACCCTGCACCTTCACAGAAAGATTCAGGCCCTTTTTGCTGACGCCGCCTGCCCCCTTCCCCATTTGTGCGGGTGGGTGAGTGGTGGTGGGCGTCTGTGGGATTGCCACATTGGGTGGGTGGGTGGGGTGCGTGTACACTCATACGCTCCACACATCTCCACTGTTCCCCCACACACAGAGAAACAGGCACCAATGGTGCCCACCTGCTGACATCATTTCCACCTTGGACTGCAGAGGTGCTGTGTTCTGTGTGAAAACAGCCTCACTTGAAATTGGGGAGGGGGCAAAAAACCCCAAAATTACAGGAACATGTTCCATTCAAGACCCAAATACATATCTTCTGTGTACAAGATGGGGGACTGTGGTAAGGGAAGTATTCGGTATCAGCTAGGGGTGTGAAATTCATTTTGTTTTCTTTAATTACTAAAATGAATGAAGCCCCCATTTCTTTTAGTAAGTAGGAAATGAGAACAAATGAACAACAAATGCATTTTCATTTGATTTGTTTCATTTTCATTTCCCTAAGCCTGTTAAGGCTGGAAACAAAACAACAAAGGGGAGGGAAAGCCCAGCAATAAGACGGTCACAAGACAATCAGGAAATATATGATTGACATCTTTTCTGGCCAATTGGCATCGAAAACATATCTCACATCACCGTGGTAATGGTGACACGCACAGAAGGGTCACCTCAAATAGGTCTTTCCTTGCACATGCTGCCAACAAATCAGCAGGGCTCAGGGGAGTGTACTGGAATCCGTAAAAGTAGGGTTGAAATGGCAAGTTGCTGTGGTAGCTTTTTCTGATGGAAAAATTTCTTCCACAATGAGCAGCACGGTGCGATAGAAACGTTCATTCAGCTACTTTCATTCTGCTACTTCCACCATTCTGCTACTTCCATTTCGCTACTTCCACTGGCTGAGAAAATAGCAGAACTTTGGGTATTTTCAGATGTTACGAGATCACGCTCAACCACAGTGGATTCCCACATGGGGAGCGTGATCTCGTCACGTCTAGCCAGTGTTATGCCAGATGTTCCCCCCTGTGAATCATGGGGGGGCGGGATCAGTTTTACCACGCTTCCTTGCCTCCTCCCCGCCCCCCTCCCTGGAATTCCCTGTGGCTGAGCATGTCAACGTCATGTCTGGCTGCTGACTGCGGCCCGGAATCGGCGGCCATGCTGCCACCGATTACGGGCCGTGGTCACTTTCCCAGGGGTGGGTGGGTGCAGCGGCTGCATTGGCCACAACACCTGCCCATCTCCGGGAGGGCAGGCCACTGGGGGAGGGGAGGGGGGCGGGGCTGTGCAGCACGCATTGCGCCGCATGGCTCCGCCCTCCCAGATTCCCCGCCGGGATCGTGTGGTACATCTGTTTGCGGTGCTTCTTTTATCCCGGCAGGGAATCCCCAGGGTGTTTCCATGATGGGGTGAATTGGGCCCTGTCATGTCTGAAAATAGCCAATGTTTGTTCCGACAGTTTCAATCTTCTGCAATTTCCATCAGTACTGCAAAGTAGCAGAACAATGTTCCAATAGTTTCCATATTAGTGAAATGACGGTGGGATTTGTGGAATGCCAGCGGAAAAGCTGCAAAAAGTCACGGGCAATTCCGAAATGGAGGCATGAAGTAGTGGAGCAGAAATAGGAGTTGCCCCTTCAGCCATAAGTAAAAGTTTTTGGCACTCCTCCCCTGCAAGGTCACTCTGTCACTATTCTTTTGTGTGTTCACAGAGATACTTGTGCACTACTTTGGCTTTGGAGCTTTATTACTCAGTTGCTAACTCTCTTTCTCTCTCTGATGTGCTGCCCTGCTGGGGTGATCTCTGCAAGTGGACATTCTGCCAAACTTTGGGTGTGAATGCCAAAGTCATAAGCCAGTGCCTGCCTACTGCTCCTTTCTGCCCACTCTTGCTGCTTGTGTGGGAGAGGAAGGGAAGGTAGGTAGGAAGGGGCTACAATAAACCTCAAGACAAGTGAAAGGCAGCTGCCTAGGATCACAGAGGATGTCTCTCTAAAAGGGGTTCCTCAGGATCTTAGTAGGGTGCTTCTTCAGACGCCGAAGGTAATGCAGATCATCATAGGGAAGAGAGAGGACCACTGGATCAGATGGGGTGATGCGAGGGTCACCACTTCCGTTACTGCATTCAAAGCCCTAGAGAACCACGAGGGGGGTAGGGGGTTGTAAGAGGAGTTCCCCAACTTTCACAACCACTAGAGGGAGTTAGAGAGATGTGGGAGAAGAAAGAGAGGAGAGGGAATCCCATACCAGGGCTGGGGGTAGGATCAGGGTACAGGGGAAACAAGGTCTTTACTGTAGGGCCTTAGGGGTGCCCACTACCTCTTTCCACATCTCGTACTTTTCCCTTTTCATGACCACTCATTCCTTCATACCCATGCTCACACTCACACCCACTCTCACACACTAATCTCACACCAATCCATTCTCACACACCACTCTCATCCTAACTCCCTTTCATAGTAACCCACTCACGTCAACCCTCTAGTACACCCAATCATGCTCACACACCCACTCTCACATACAATCCCAGTCACACTTTCTTATCTTAGTCTCATAGCACAGCAGTATGCTCTGTCCAAGAGCCAGGGCCAGTCTCTCCGCAGATTACTGGTGGGGTGTTGCAGCCCTGCCGGGGTTTAAATGCTGTGCTGCTAAGAGGCAGCACCTGTGGCTCTGGAGCCATGCAACATCCCCCCACCTCCATGAGGTGGGCTGGCTGTGTTGCCCCGTCCCACAAGTCAGAAGTTGCAGCACGGCCGCATCTCAGGTTGTTTAGAAACCCATTGGAACCGCCAAGCCCCTAGGCTACATTGCCGGGGCTTGACACTGCTGATGCCTGAATTTCTCTCTCTCTCTGATACCTATCTCCTGCCCGGGGGGGGGGAAGAGTGGGTGCTTTCTGCAAGGTTATGCCCTGACAAACTTTGGGGTGCCAATGCTGCCCTGCTGGGGTAATCCCTAGAAGTTGACACCCTGGCACACTTTGGGGTGTGAATGCCAAAGCCAGTGCCTGCCTTCTTTCTGCTTCTGCTGCTGCTGCCTGAATGTGTCTTTCTCAGACCTGTCTCCTGCCCCCCTGGACTACGTTTTGCAAGTTGATGTCCTGCCACATGTTTGGGTGTCTGCCTATGCCAAAGTCAGTGTCTGCTCCTCCTCTGCCCTTCTGCCACGGCTGCTGCCACCATTACGTGTGATAGGGCTGAAAAAAGAATGAATTTCTTTCTTGAGAATCTTTCAAGACTTGAGAACTCTTAATGAGATCTCAAGACAATCTTATTAATGGCTTGAGAATCTTGCGAGATCCTAAAAAAATTAAAGCAGCCACTGTGCATCTGGAAAATGGTCACTGGGGCCTGTTCTGGTCCTTTTTGTGCATGCCCCGATCAGCTGCCCTTTTCCAAAGTGACGCTGAGCTGCTGATGCTATTTTGGAAAAGGGACATGTATGCAGAACACGGCATTTGTTGTGCACGTGCAGTGGCTTTTAATTTTTTTTTTCAAGAATCTCATGAGAATGGTGTCAAGAACGGTTCATTTTTTACTCAGTCTTGCTGGGTAAAATCTCATCGATAGCCCAATTCTTGATGAGATTCTTGTGAACTATGAGATCTCATTTCAGTCTTAGTGATGATTATGTGTGTGTCTCTCTCTCATATCTTCTGCCCCCCTGGGACACTGTCTGCAAGTTGAAGCCCAACATACTTGGGAAAGTAAGTCTCCTTTGTCAGTTCCTGCTGCTTCTCAGTGCCCGCCTGCTGCCTGCTATTCTTTGCCTGCTATTCTGCCTCCTGGGAGCATTCTGTGCAACTTGACACCTTGTCAGACTTGGGGTGCCACCGTCTCTCCCTATGCTAGTGCCTACAGCTTCAGTGCATGGCACCTGCTGCCTGCCAGTCTCTGCTCTGTCCTCTGCCCACCTGCTGCGTGCCAGTCTGTCTCTAATATTTATGCCCCCCTGGGGCAGTCTGTGCAAGCTTGGGGGAAGGGAAAGCATAATGAAGGACAGTAAAACGGCTATTTAAAGGTATGAAAGTCCCGCCAAGTGATTCCCATTGCATTCAATGGAAAACAAATGTAAAATGAAAACAAAAAAATGAATATAAAAAGGGAAACAAAAATGAATGAGGTCCCCTTTGTACACCTCTGGTAACAGCATGTTGCCTAGAGGACAACTACTTAGGCTAGATAGATAAATGGGAAACTGAGTTATCAAAGAATGATTTCACAGAGAAGTGGGACCTCAGTACAAATCATAAGAAATTGATATCTATTAGTAAATTCCAGAATATTTACTTAGGACTTTTGACCTAAGCATTCAAGGCTGGGCTGGGAAAGGGAGTCTACAGTCTATCTCATGGAAGAGAAATAATCCCAGAAGGAAAAGGCCCACGGATGGGACACAGAGAAAGTCCATAAATGGTTGTTAGTCAAGTTTGTCAGGTAATGAGATCTCTCACTGTCAGCGGGTGGGAGTGAATAGCAAGAAATGAATCATAACTTGGGCACTTTTCTGAAGTAAATGAAGTTGTCACTGTCAGAGACAGGATGCTGGGCTGGATGTACCATTGATCTAACCCAGTATGATGCCTCTCATGTGCTTAAACCTTTAGGAAATTCCATAAGGAAAATAGAGAGAAAAAGGGGAGAATGTGGAATAAGTTAGGATACTTAGCGGAAGGAGTATAAGCAGAGCAGAGGTAGCCATGCTGGTAACACGGCTTTCTTGCTTAAGAGTAGGGATGGAAATTTCGGTTTCGGATAAAACCAAAAGTACCCGGAAATGGTCATTTCGGATTAATCCGAAATTTTGGTTCTTTTTTGGTTTCAGTATTATCGGATCTTTTGCATTGATTTTTGTACCGGATTTTTAACATTATGGTTTGTCCCCCATTGAGAAGCCACAATGTTAAAAATTCGGTACAAAATTCAATGCAAAAGATCCGATAGTACCAAAACTGAAAAAGAACCAAAATTAATGAGAACCGAAACTGAAATTGACCGAAACTGAAATTTTGCCCAGAGTCCCATCCCTACTTAAGAGGCTGAAAAAGTGATGGTTCGTATCAAAAACTGCACTGAGGTTAAACTAGCTCACAAAAGAGATGGATAAATGGAAGGGAACAAGTCATTGACCACCCAGAGAAAGGCATTTTCTGAGCAGAAGGTGGAGGAAATCAAAGAAGTTACATGGTTTTAACAGCCCCAATTCATTTTCCCACTCAATACAAGAATCTGTTTCTTGTGTTGTTAAAATGTGCTAAAGGTCACTGTTTCAGTTGCTTTTTCATTAGAAAGGTGAACCATGCAGAGCTGCAGTGCCAAGACAAATGCTTTATTCTTCTCCGTCAAGCCTTTCACTTTATCTGCACAGCAGACTGTGGGAAATCTAAGAGCCAAGGCTCAGAGGACTGCCAGTATTTCTGCGCTAGTATCTCTTAGCTGCTAGTCCCTTTTTCTTTCAACTAACTTTAATTTGTACTAAGTATTCGATGGGTTATGCTAATGGTACCAGCCATAAAATAAGGACATCATGCAGTACTCAGAAACTGAAGAATGGAAAGAAAGCTATATGTTTCCTAGAGCTAACTGGCAAGAGCAGGGTATCGCTATTCGCTATAGCTTTAAGGGTGTGTGTGTGTAGCAGGGTGAACTGGAGTGTCTCAACTGTACCTGCTCCAGGAATCTTCCTACCTAATGGTATGGTTCTCTGGGGCCCTCTTAAGGGCCTGGGTAGCCCATTTGGGAATGTTAGGGCTAACTAGGGCAGGTGATTTGATGGGATTGCTCAGGTGACCAGAAGCGCTAAGCATTTAAAGATGGGCTGGGAGTCTAGCCACAGAGAGGTTTACCAAGGGATGCTGGAAGGAGCTGCCTTCTGGCTGGGGTGATAGGTCTGGGAGATAATCCATGGAACAAGGAGCCAAAAGTATGATTGTGGTTATGTTAAGAGTCCTGTGTTCATGTTTGCTGTTTATGTACTGAAATTCACCACCAGGCAGGAGCCCAGGGTAGAGCCCTATAGTGAACTGCAGAGACTGGGGGGAAATGAACAATCAAACTGAGAAAGGGCGCATGAGTCTGTGCCTGGTTGAGGGAAACTGAGCACAGGTTTACCCCAGATCACTCCTGGAGCAAACCCGTTACAGGATAAACTGGCTGGAGCCTAGGATTGCCACCTCTCCCATGGAAGAAACCTGGATAGTGTCAATTTGCATAAATCTGCATATTTCTATATAGCTGTATAGTAACTCATTGCCTGACACTGAAGTTGGACTAATACAAAAAGATTGGGGCATGAGCTGGGTGGAGGGCTTGGAGGTCCAGGATAGATGGTATGTGGGTTGCAGAACAGATAAGGGAAGGATCTGGGTTTGCAGCTAAGGGATGTATGGCAGGAGGGACCTGTTGGGCTGTAACATACATGTATTCAGCTTCTGATTCCAAAAGGATGTAGGTTGGGATGGGTAGTGAGTGCAAGGACATGGGGTGATGGCAGTTCAGGACTTGGGTTGCCATACATCCCAACCTGGACTCCAGAAAAAAAGACCCCCAGGTTCCAAACTATCTGGATGAAAGCTAAACAGTTACAGACAATTGTGTAGTAATGCCAAAGCTCTGGCACCTGAAATGCAGAATAAAACTGCTCTCCATAGCTTCTGGGGAGAAAGGCACTTCCCTGTAGTCCTGGGGAATGGTCTCTGAACTGTGATACAGGAAGTCATGAATTTTAATCCCACACTACTAACCATACTTCTGGCACTTTTCAGCATTCAAGGCCCTACTTTTCAAGACAAGGAAGTCTGTCATGACATCTACATGACATCTACCTCCCTATCTACAAATAAGCTAACAAACAGACGGCGTATACATGGCCACAGTGAGGACGACAGCCTAGGAGAGCCAAGCATGGCAAGGTTTAGCGATCCAGTCACTCTGCTATACCCTTTTTGCAAACACAAGGATTAGTACGTTAGTCTGTTTCCACTCAATACAGAACACTCTCACCTTGGTCTTCTTCACTCGTCAATGTAAAGTAAAACTATGCTCATGAACTGGGAACTAATAACTAAGGCACCTTTGTAGTTGACAATGGATAGGTCATGCTCCCTTTCTTCAGCTAAACATTTTACACAGAAATTAAATAAAAGGGTAGAAAGGAGAAATATGTAACTTCCTGCCCCTACTGGGTCATAGAGGGGTGGGGTGTGGGGTGGGGTTTCCCCACATATTGTATTTTAAATTGTTTTTAAAAAATTTATATTGTTTTTATTGAATGTTGTTCACCGCCCTGGGCTGCCCTGAGGGCAGGAGGGGTGGTATATAAACTAAAATAATAATAATAATAAAAATACATAAGTAATAAGTCCTAAAATATCAATTTCTTCCAGGAAAGAAAAATCACACAGCAAGAAAACAATTGTAGCAATAAAAACTATAGTCTCAAGGCACAAAAATGCTGGGTTAGGCTTTCAAAATCTGGTGAATCAAATGCTTGCACACGTGTAAACTGCAAAAGAAACAATGGCAACTAAGAAAAAATATTCTGAATGGTTTACTGATATGTAAACTATAACAAACAAAATAACATACAATGGGCATTTTTACACACACCTTAAAGTGCTGGTCTTTCAATCTTTTGGGTTTAAAAGTCCACAAGTAAGGGTGATTTCAGATGTTACGGGTGGCCGGTTCACCACAGTGAACCCCCAGGGGGGGTGAGCAGCGCAACCATGCGCGGGGGCAAAAAAACAACCCAAACAGACGGGCCGGGAACGGGACCACGGGCCGGAACCGGGCCGAACCATCGCGGGCCGCGGCAGCACAACAGACGTGCAGCCGAACCCCCGCCGGGCGCAAAACTCCCACAAGGCACCGGGCAGGGGCGGGACACAGACATGGCCGCCTGAGGGCAAACGAAGCCAAAAGGCACACAAGGGAATGTCCACACAAGGGAAACAGGAAGGGAGGGGGGAAGAGCAAGAACAGGCTGACAGCCGGCACACACAGTGGACCCGCAGCGGGACACAATGCACGACCACACGCCCGGGCACACACACACACAAGGGAAAGGTCGGGAAAGGGGGGGCGGGGCGCCCGGAACACAGGACGAGGAACAAAGGGAGGGACGAGGGGGGGCACCACCAAGGGGCAAGGCACAGGCAGCAGCAACCCCCACCCCCACA
>QEPC01004817.1:585271-599566 GCA_003113815.1 Sphenodon punctatus | reverse complement strand
TTCCTGCACCTGTGCCCCCTCCACCTGCATCGCTGGGCCTGCTTGCACCTCCTCTGCCTCCTGGCCCGCCACTGTTGCTGTCTCTG
This sequence comes from Sphenodon punctatus, assembly GCA_003113815.1. NCBI lineage: Eukaryota > Metazoa > Chordata > Lepidosauria > Sphenodontia > Sphenodontidae > Sphenodon > Sphenodon punctatus. The sequence continues at coordinate 599,480 of QEPC01004817.1, read as the reverse complement.
CCTCTGCTCTCTTCCGCCTGCCTCCTCGCTCCATCCCGCCATGCTTGCTTGCTGCTGATTTCGCTTTAAATCTCCCTCCGGTGTTTGTGTTGTTTCTGGTTGCCCGGCAGCGACACTGCATGCCTCGTCCCCGGCTGGGGCTCGTTTCCTTTGGTTCCGCCCGGGGATTGGCATCCAGATGTTACTGTTCCTAGGTTCCCTGTGGGGGTTTGTTTGACCACGCTTCCTGGGACCTACCCCCGGCTAGCCCGGGAAGCGTGGTTGAAACTGACCCCATGTGGGTATTGAGTGTGATGAACATCTGGCGCCCGCCGAACAGACGTTCAGGGCCCTTTGGCCCCACGGGGGGGTTGAGCGTGGTTCAGTGTGGTTGAGCGTGATCTCGTAACGTCTGAAGACACCCTAAGTTCCAGATGCATTCTTCACACACACACTGCCCTGAGGCAGTTCCTGGATGCATTCTTCACACAAACACTGTCCTGAGTGGTGGCGGCTGGTGGATTTTGAGGTTGGTGGGGCAGTGGGTGGGTTGAACCTACTGCCAGTGTCAAAGCCTCCGGTGGACCAGTGAGCCTAGGGATGGATTCGGGGCAACAGTAGGCCAGTGGCGTGGCTTAACCCAGCAGCAAGGAGTTCCCAGGGTTAACATTGGATGGACATTAAATTACTTAATGCTGGGAACTCCTTGCTGCTGTGTGAAAAACTACCACTGGGGGATAGAGAGCCCTCTTACTGGGGTCCCATCCACTCTCTCTTTCCCACCGGATCCAAATTAAACATAGCAGGTTACAAAAATAGATCATGTTGCCATCACTTACTTTTATCCTGAACCATCAAATCCTCAATTTTCATGGCATCCTTGGATACCTGTAGTCTTCTGAAGGTGTGGGCTTTGGGAAAAACCTTCCTTCTGGATTGGAGAACTTGAAGGACTGAGTTAGCTCCCTGTACTGCAACAAGTCAAATCAGAGGAGAATAAAAGGAAAGAGAAGAACAGGACAGAGGAGACTTAGGAGGGTAAGGGTTTGGTTCACGAGAAGAGGAAGGGGAAGCAAGAGGGGAAAGAGATAGGTTCAGTGGGGGACGGGGGAAAGGTGTCTCCTTGTTGTCTGCAGCCTTCTCTTCTGCCAGCATGCTCCTACCTACTTTCTCCTCTGTTCACAAGGAGAGCAGTTGCAGGCCTGTATACTATAGCAACCAAACACTCTTCATCCAAATCAGCATCCCCAGTACCAACACTGTATCCCCGGCAGCCAAATACCTGTCCAAACAAACAGACCTTTTTAAAAAGTTTGGCCAGGTTCAGGGCTGCATTGCCACCAAACCAGGCCCATCCAGACCAGCATCACTAATAGCTATACCTTATCCACGACAGTCAAATACCTGTCCAAGCAAACAGACCTTTTTAAAAAGTCTGGCTAGTTGCAGGCCTCTGTTGCCACCAAACCAGTCCCATCAAAATTTAAACAATGCATTTCTGTTTCTCAACAAAACTCCAGGCACATAGTCACAAGCAGAGAGGCCAGAAACTACTTTCCACCAGGAAGCAGCAGTGAAACAGCGAAGTGACCATTTTTAAAAAAAGAATAGCCACGTCTAGTAGACTCACAAATTTACAAAATGGCCTTTCTACTCATGCTTGGGAGGGGAGAAGGAAAGCAGCAATGCATCATGCAAACACAAAGCAAGCAAAACAAACCATCTTATGGGCAACAATGTTATGTGCAGTCCTTATCACACCATAAAAGCAGCAGTGAGGATTTCCACTTGTTCCCCAAAACATGCTACACAGCTCTGTTGCAATGAAAGAGGCAGTTTCTGCTGCAACTAAGCACAGACCATTCATGCAAGGACTAGCCATTAGTGAAAAAGCCTGCCACAACATCCCACCAAAGTGCAAAGGGCGGGGACATTTTAAAATACAAGGAACATTCCAACAAAGATTGGAAGCCCTTCCATCCAAGCCCCTAGGTCCCCCACCTATAAAACAGAAAACAGAGTTTACATCAAAAACAGCCAAGAAAGATACCAATTTTAACCAAGAGTAGCCATGACCAGTGAGGGTACCAGAAAATGGGCAACACACAAGACAAAAATCACTCTCTCCCCAAAGTAAAAACAAAAAAACACCAAAAGGAAGGAGAAAAAAAAGGAAAGGAGAAAAATATGAATAAATATAAGAAATTCGGCATACACCAAGTGAAATTTAAAAGTATATTACCATAGCACAAAAGTACTACAAAAGGGTATTACCCAATAAGCAATTATGAAATATAACTAGGCTAAAAAAAGCCCATAGATACTACAAGGAATGGAATGAAGTATAATTAGGCTATAAAAAGCCCCAAAGACGATACCAAACATGAATAAGCCAAAATACAAAAAGTAATACAAGGAATGGACACAGCTGTGTTTCTAGACCCAACATATAGGTTCTTATCAGCAATCTGAATTTCTATAGGTTATATAACATACTACATTTATCCTCATCGTACAGGTCTGAATACAGATACAGAAATAACAATATCATCAAATAGGATCTCACCCCCTGCCAGAAAAGGTGATTCTGCTTGTAGATACAGCAGCTCCAAGCTCAAGATGCTGTAAATCAAGTTTTCAATGGCGGGATGCACCCCAATAATCTGCAGATGATCTAGTCTTCAAAAAAATTATTTGTATTAAATTGTATTTTATATTTAAAGGGTTATATCCTTTAGACTTGCTGTTTCAAATGTTAAAAGTTAATACCTCACTGAAATCACAAGCCAAATAGAGAAACTCCCTTCAGGGAAAGAAACTGCTCCCAAATCAAGGTGGCAAAATCCACAGGGTAATAGGTGTCAGCAGACACAGTAGCTAGCTGTATGACCACTCACTTCCCCCTAATTATACTAATAGTTAATTGGTAATATGCTTCAGTTGCAATCAAACCCTATTGAAAACAAGGAGAATCACCATCCAAAAGGAAGCAAATAAATACATAACAACATAAAAGCTTATACAAAAATAAAACAATAAAAATCCAAATGTCCCTCTGTAAAACAGATGTCAAAGTTGATAGATACCTTCCACACTTTGCTGAAGAAGCTTCAATCCTGATAGCTGTTTGTATCACACATGGGTAGTCTCCACAAACCCCATCTCAGATACATTCTTTCAATGAATGTCAAACCAGTCCCATGATAGTAAATGCAAAAGTTGCAACCAAACCCTATTGAAAACAAGTGGAATCACCATCCAAAGAGAAACAAACACATAGTGGCAAAAAGGCGTATACAAGAAAAAGATCCACAAGGTCCCTCTGTACAGCAAATATCCAAGTAAATAAAAGTCTTCCACACTTTGATGAAGAGGCCCCAATCTTGATAACTGTTTATATCATACATAGATAATCTCCACCAACCCCATCTCCAATATATTCTTACAGTGAGGATCCCATAATGGTAAATAGAAAAGAGAGCCAATATCCTGCTCGGTAAATACCACATTAAAAACATATCAATATGTTGTATCAACAAGCAGAATCACCTTCTCTAGCAGGGGGTGAGATCCTATTTGATGATATTGTTATTTATGTATCTGTATTCAGACCTGTATGATGAGGTTACATTTAATATGTTATATAGCCTATAGAAATTTGGATTGCTGATGAGGACCTATATGTTGGGTCTCTTAGTTGAGGGGGGTGATTTGAAACTTTCTCTTTGCCTGGGACTTAGACAAGTCGATTTTTTCATTTTTAGGGATGGGCAAACGTGGTTCAGAAGTTCGGAGTTCAGACCGAACGCGACCAGTTCGGTAGACCAAACTGAACTTCCGAACTGAACTCGATTTTCTGTCTGAACCGAATTTCTAAACTCAGTTCTGTTCGCCCATCCCTATTCGTTTTTTTTTATAATTATGTATTGATTTGCTGTTAATTTTAACTAGCAATATGTGTATATTCCGAATTTATATTTGTGTGCATATACTGTTCCGGCCAAGGTGAAAGCTAGAGCCGTAATAAAGTCTAAAAAATATGTTGGGTCTAGAAACACAGTTGTGTCCATTGCTTGTATTACTTATTGTAATACAATAAGTATTGTATTCATGTTTGGTATCATTCTCTTTTGTGCTTTTTGTAGCCTAATTATACTTCATTCCATTCCTTGTATTATTTATGGGCTTTTTTTAGCCTAGTTATTTTTCATAATTGTTTATTGGGTAATACCCTTTTGTAGTACTTTTGTGCTATGGTAATATACTTTTAAATTTCACTTGGTGTATGCTGAATTTCTTATATATTTATTCATATTTTTTTCCGCTTTCCTTTTTTTATCCTTCCTTTTGGTGTTTTTGTGGCACCAGAAAATGGCCACGGCCTTTGCACATACTTGAGGGGTTTGGGAGAGGAGCGGGAGAAACCAGCAATGCATGTGCAAATACAAATACAGAACAAGCAAAAGCAAACCAGATCTTAAACCAACTGGACCATATTATGTGAAGTCTTATCACACCACAAAAGCAGCAGCGAGGAGTTCCACTTGTCCACCAAAACATGCTTCACTGTTACAGCTTTGTTGAAGCCCCATTTTCCCCAACAGCCCCATTTTCATCAGTGTCTGCCAGAAGCCCCCTTCCCCCCCCAGTAGCCCCATACCCCCCCAGCAGACCCATTTTCACTAGTGTCTCCCAGAAAAATAACTAACTCACCAATGGGAATGTGTCTGATGCAGGTACAGCAGCAGTGTGGGGTAACAAAGTCACAAAGAAGCCAGGCCAAGCAGCAGCCAGGCCAGCCAGCACTCTCTCTCCACCAAAATGGCACAGATCACCAGCATACCAAAAAAGGAGAGCTCTCTTTTAACCCCACCCTAGGAGGGTTGGGTACAGGCAGACAGGCAGCCTGAGCCATCAGCAGCAGCAGCAGCAGCAGCAGCAGCAGCAGCAGCAGCTGTGCATAGGCACGTACTGCCTGGGTGTTTGGGTCTATAGTCCAGGCAGCATCTTCCACAGCAGCCCATACGGCTCTATGGAACACTGCCCTCACTGATGGGAAAAGCAAAGTGCTTTTCCCCATTCAGGCATCATGGGCTCTAAGCCCAGCTGCCCAAATCGCTTTTGTAAAGTTTTATTCCTTAAGGGACTCCTTAGAGCAGGCTCAGACAGAGGCACTGCCCCCCCCCAGTTCCTGCCGGCACATTTCTTTATTTATTAATAATAAAAGTTATATGCTGCCCCCTCCTGCCTTAGGCATCTCGGGGTGGCTCACAACATTTTTTAAAAAACATTTTAAACATTAAAAATAAACAACAATAATTACAATTAAAAACAATATAAACCACCATCCACCACCCTACCCTAACGCAACCTACCTACCCCATCTCCCTCAGGAAAGGCCTGGCGGAACAGCCAGGTCTTACATTGTCTGTGAAAAGAGGTGAGGTCAGCAACCAAGCGGATCTCCAATGGGAGGGAGTTCCACAGCTGCGGTGCAGCCAGGGAGAACACCTACTTCATAGTAGACACCCAGGAAACCCGGGGAACCCCAAGAAGGGCGCCCCCAGACAACCGCAGGGGTTGATCCAGGACCCAGAGGGTGAGGTGGTCCTGCAGATAGGTGGGGCCCAAGCCATTTAGGGCTTTAAAGGTCAACACCAACACCTTGAATTGGGCCCGGAAACCTATTGGCAGTCAGTGCAGAGAGCGAAGCACTGGTGTAATATGCTCGTGTTGACCCATCCCAGTCAAGAGACGGGCCACCGTATTCTGCACCAGCTGCAGCTTCCAAACCAGCACCAAGGGTAGCCCCACGTAGAGCGTGTTGCAGTAATGCAGTCTCGAGGTAATAAAAGCATGGATGACTGTGACCAGGTCCGAGTCCGAGACATACGGCCTAAGCCGATGCACCAGATGTAACTGGTGAAATGCTCCCTTTGCCACAGCCACCACCTGGGCATCCAGGCAGAGCTGTGGGTCCAGGAGCACCCCAGACTCCGGACCTGAGAAACCAGGGGAGGACGGACCCCATCAATGATGGGGCCCACCACTCCCTTGGCTTTCCCCACAACCATCACCTCCGTCTTCTCAGGATTTAGTCTCAGGCAGTTCGTCCTCATCCAATCCCCCACAGCGGACAAACACCGGGCAAGCACTGAGACTGCCGGACCTGAGTCAGAGGAAAATGAGAGATATAGCTGGGTGTCATCAACATATTGATGACAACTCACTTCATACTCCCTAACAACCTCTCCCAAAGGCTGCAAGTACACATTGAACAAGAGAGGGGATAAGATGGAAACCTGTGGTACTCCACACGTGAGGCCCCGGGAGGAAGATGAAAACTCCCCCAGCACCACGTGCTGGGTTCTTCTGGCCAGGAAAGAGTGGAACCATTCAAGAACAGTCCCGCCAATCCCTGCCCGGTCCCACAGCCGAGTCACCAACAGCTCATGATCAACGGTATCAAATGCAGCCAAGAGATCTAACAGAATCAATAGGGGCAAATGATCCCGGTCCAACTCACGGGAGAGGTCATCAGCCAAGGCAACAAGCGCAGTGTCCGTGCCATAACCCGGACAAAAGTCCGACTGCGAGGGATTGAGAAAGTTAACCTGGTCCAAATGCCCCTGAAGCTGCCAAGTCACCACCCATTCAATAACCTTCCCTAAAAAGGGAAGAATAGAGACTGGCCGACAACTGGCAAGGGGGTCAACATCCAAAGATGGTTTCTTGAGCAGGGGCCGCACCACCGCCTCCTTGAGACAGTCTGGCACCCTTCCCTCCCCAAGGGAGGTATTGACTATCCCCAGGGTAGCACAACAACAACACTGAGTACTCAGCTGATGCTGATCAGCTGATTTCTGAACGTGGATGACTCAGAGCAAGTCTGGAGGGAGTTTCTGGCTCCACCCCCCACTCCCCCAGTGCCTTTGGGACTCAGGTGAGGGGCTTTTTTCTTTTCTTTTTTTCTTTCTTTTTAAAAGCCTGAAGAGAGTGTGGAGGGGTATCAGGTCAGGAGGGGCAATGCGCCTGGTGCCCTGCAATGCATACCACCCCTGGCCCTGAGGCAGCCTAAGTAGCAGTAGCTGTAGATGTGAGGGACTACCATGGAAACCAAGTGACCACAGCTGCCTGGAGGAAAGCAGTTTACCAGGACAACTTTTTACACACAAAAGTTCTGGGAGAAGTTATATGCAGAAGTTCAAAGAGTCAGATGTTTAAGATCTGGGTGAGTGATTTAGACACACAGAAAGTTCAGGATGTAACAGCAAGCATGCAGGAGAAATGTGTGTGTAAAAACATCCAATGTAAGCAGTGTGAAAACAATAGGTAACAGAAGGAATCATGTAAAACCATCAATGTTACCTATAACTATATGGCATGAACAATGGAATGATCAGGCTAACAACTCACATACCACAACACACAGCAACAGATTAAAAGGACATCCCCCCAAACTAGTATTGTTCAATGTGTGGGCATCTTTCTGAATTCTGAGAATACTACAGTTGTTTACAGATGATTGGAAGAAAATGACTTGCCCACTCCCACTTTTGCTATCTGCAGTATAATGACGATGACTATGATCTATCTCTATGACACAAGTAGAGGCTTCTTTAGACAGAACTTTGTGAACTTATAATAGTCTGCATCACATACAACCAATTTTGTGAAGCCAAAGCCATGGGGACTCATGTGTGTAGAACAAGCCCAGTAGCCAAGCACCCACCACGTGTCCAAATGCCCAAAGCAACTGCTGCTGCCATGTCCCAGTGCCATGGTTACCACAGCAAACCACAAGGCTGGAGCAAGGATTTGGTCCACCTGTTTGCATGTTCCCAACACAGGGCTTTTCCAGGGCAAGGGAAGGCATGTTTGCTGCCTGCACATTTGGTTTATCCGCAAGGCAGGAAAACCTGTAGATGAGTACAGCTCTGGTTTGGGTCACCCACACACCTGCTCTGGGGCTCTGACCCACTCCCTGGCCATCTGAAAATACCCACCGTGTCCTGAGTTCACACCATCCAATATTTTCCTGAGCAAACTAGTAAAGGTTTTGTTTATATTAAATCAAAGTAGTCCCTGGGGCACTAAGAATACATCTTTGTCCCCAACTTTTTTTTTTTGAAAGCCTTCTTTGATTTCCCCAACACAAAACCCACAGTAGTAAAACTGATGTAGAAAAGTTGGTCCTAACAACAGAAGAAAATAAGCAACACAGGGTACAGCAGGTGCATGAAGCACATCTTATTTCACTCCCCAATGGGGTTTTATTTCTTTAAAAACAAACAAACCCAAAGCAACAAAATCAAGATTTGGTTAGAAATCTGATTCCACTAGCATTTGTTAGCACCAGCTTCTACAAGGCCGTAAATTCTATTGCAGGTTATTGAGAAAGGGATTCTGTGTAGCAGTATTTTACTAGTAAGGGATTTATCTCAGAACTGACATTATTCTGAGTTAGGGATGGGCGAACAGATCGCGGTTCGGGTTCGTCCATTCGGTTCGACTGTGTTCGGTTCGTCCGTTCGGTTCGTCCGTTCGGTTCGGCTGCATTCGGTTTGTCCGTTCAGTTCGGCAGTTCAGCTAGTTCGCCGAGTTTGGGTTTGGCTGTTCGGTTCGGTCGTCTGAACAGGCCGTTCGGTTAGGCCGTTCGGCTGTTCGGTTCAGTCGTTCGACCGTTCGGGAAATGTTGTTATGGGTGTTTTTTTGTTTTTTATATGTTTTCTTGGTTTTTTATTGGGTTTTATATCGTTTTCTTTTGTTTTATATTTGTTTTTTTGGTTTTTATATGGTTTTTTTAAATTTACTTATTTTATCTAATATTATATATATCTATCTACACTAAATCTAACTGCTATTAATTATTCTAAATGCTATGAACTAAATGGATTATCTAATAAGTACACACTCATGCAAACACTAAAACTAAATCACTAACGCTATTTCTATCACTAAGCTAACTCCTACAACTCTCTACTATCTATCTATCTATCTATCTATATATATATATACACATATATATATATATATATATATATAGAGAGAGAGAGAGAGATGTATAGATATAGATATTTATGGATATATATACATCCCATATATATGGGATGGGGGGAATCACAAACAGAAGAGGAGTCTGTAGTGAAATACATACATTACATACTCAATGAGTCTGTACAGTGCATAACACAAGGTTTCAGTTTATGGTTTAAGTTTCATTTCATTACAAAACTGAAATGAAACTTAAAGCAATCTAAAAATCCTACTCAACGCCTGCTGTTCAGGAACAGTGACTAGCTCAGAAGGTGTTGGGAAGGGGGGAGGCAGATAATTAGTTTCGTTTCTTGCAAGCCTCTCCACCCCTGGTGCCTGGAAGTCTGCTCCTCAGTGACTGACATCTCCCTGTCATGTTTGACTTTCCAGTGAACCATTTTTTGCCACCCGAACTCACCCGAACATGATCCGAACTGACCGAACTGTTCGGCTATTTTGCTGTTCGGTGTTTGGTTTGTTCGGTATGTTTGCGTTCGTGTTCGTGTTCGAGTTCGGTCATCCGAACAGGCCGAATTCGGGCCAAACTCCAAACTACCGAACCGCGTTCGACCATCCCTATTCTGAGTAGAGACCCTGGGCCAAGTCCGGTGAAAATCTTGAGTAACTATTAAAACCTCATAATAAATAGTAATAATGCAGTTAGTGCATCTGAAATTATTAGAGACTAATGTTTAGGTTCCTGTTTTGATCAATATCTGTCAAGCACCATGCACATGAGCTGTGCTGGAAAATTAATATTATGCTGTCATTACAGTGCCTCCTATAATGGGGCCTGAATCTCCTACTGAAGTGGCTAGAAATAATAATTTAAAAAAAGTATTGACACAGGACTGTATTTTAAAGACTATGCACCTGTAGACTACAGCCTCATGTTGGTAGAGATATTGACAGATACCACCTTGGGATAACTGAATGCCTACAATGCTTATAAGAACATAAGAATATAAGTAGTGCCATACTAAGTCAGACCAATGGTCCATCAAGCCCAGCATCCTGTCCTCCGACAGTGGGCAATCTCGATCGCATGGGAGAAGAACCAACCATCACAATGGGTAATCCATTCCCCGTTGTTCACTCCCAGCTCCCGACAGTAAGAAGTTCATCCTGTAAGCTACTTGGTTAATAGCCATTAATGGACCTACACTCTAAGAATGTATCCAGTTCTTTTTAAAACCAAACTATACTACCGGCCTTGATAACGTCCTCTGGCAACAAATTCTGCTGCACAGACTGTCAATGGGTCTTGGAATCCCATCTCACCTTGCACGCACCAGCCATCACCTTCATTGTCATTGAGCCATGGGGCTTTTGTGCCAAGCCTTTAACTCACGTATGCATTAGTCTTCTTGGTCCATGTTTCAAGATGGTTTCAACTGCCACACAACCTTTAGAGGGGATGCATATTTCTTCCATGCAGCTCTACTTGTAGGGTGACCATACCTAGGGTGGTCATACCTCCCCTTTAGAAGAAGGCGCTGATGAAAAATACATGGTGCAAAGCTGCACTGAAACCAATGAAGCCCTGCAACATGTATTTTTCATAAGCATCCTCTTTTAAAGGGGAGGTATGGCCACCTTAACTATATGGCACCAATGGGGAGCAGAGTCCATGACTCTACTTATTTCTGGCATTAAATAGACAGGGCAGTCAGACTTATGGAGTATATGAGCCATGATCCAGGCATCAACCTTGGGCGATCTACCAGGACTCCTCCCAGTGACTGCAGTGCTCCAAGGCAGGATCCCTCCCACTGGCTCCAGTGATACAGGGCACCCCAACAACTGTTTTCAGAAACAGAGAGGAGCATTCCCTTCAGACAGAGCTTTCCCCATCATACTAGAGGAGCTCTCCTAGCCCAATTTTTCCCTGGAGACACTCCTCGGGGCACCTTTCCCGCTCTCCTCTCCAGAGTTGATCTCTGTGAGGCTGGTCCCTCCTCCTCACTCCATGATCTACTGGAGATTAGCTTGTGATCTACCAGCAGATTGAAATCTACCTCTTGGTCAGCCCCGAAGAGCATCTGAAAAGCATCTCTGTGTTCATTTCACTGTAACACTAGAGGCTCTTTTTTAGGATGCTTAAGGGAAAAGTGGAGACCTTTTATACCTTCCCCTCCACCGTGTGGCTGATGAAGACCTAGCTAGAATCATATTCTAAGGATTTATTTTTATTGTTTGCTTATTAGAAGAATAGGGTAACAAGGCCTATAATAGTCCAATTATACTAAGCAGTATCAAAAGATAAGCACATAACGTGATATTCCTTTGCAAGCTTCCGTGAAGTTTTACAGGCCTGAGCAAAAGAGATTATGGTGATTTCTCTTTTCCCACTGCTACTTTTATATACTTATTATTAAGCAGATTTTATAAAACCACTAATCACATGATGATTTCTGTGTACCTTCTCAGCATCATTAGGAAACAACTGGTGAGCTAACAGCTCAAGTGGGATTTGGCCAGATCAGGGTTTACTAAAAGGATAAAAACATTATCTAAAGCAGCTTACAGATCTTCTAGTGGATGTGACATTGCAGCATGCCGTATGTGCCACCTCAAAGACTCATTTCATCCTCTTCCCTTGGCAGCAATGGGAACAAGGTGTTTGCTCTCTCTCCCCCAGGCCCGCCTGTCAGCTGGGTGGTCGTGTTAGTGATCTCCCTCCCCCCTCCCTGGGCCCACCTCTCAGCTGGGCAGCTGCACTAGCGATTTCTCTCCTCCTGGGCCTGCCTCACAGCTGAGCGGCCCTACTATCCATCTCCCTTTCCCTGGGCCGCCTCTTGGTCACTTTCACCAGGCTGAGGGTGCCTCTCACTCTCAACTCGTGGAAAGCACCACCTCTCAGCTGAGATGCACCTCTTGCTCTCTTTCCTCTTGCCTCACTAGCTGCTGCCACTGTCAGACACAGGGGACGGAGCTGGCCAGGTATGTTAGGTGCAACTTTATGGTGCAGGCAAGCCTGCAGAGGATCTTAACAGATGTGTAATGGACATGTGAGCACCCATTAGTCCAGATTAGCCTGCACGGTGATCCCACAATCTCCTCAAAAATGCTTTGAGTGTTTGGTGGGTTGTGGCTACGTGGCAGGTGCAGGGTAAGATCTGGCAGGCCACTTAATGAGTGGGTGAACACATGGTGGGTGTGGGTTAATGTGGGCTAACGTCTTGTTTGTTTTCACTGAGTGTCTTGGTGGTTTTACTTCTGAGGACTCTCATGGGATCCATTAAGAGACAATTAATTTAGGGCAGTTATGGGATGTCATTCTGGAGTGGGTCTTTTTGTTGTTGTTTGTCATTAGGAAACACTTGAAGTGGCAGTATTCCACAGAGACCCCTAAATAATGACAGATAACACTTGCAATTAGCATTTCACCTAGCAGAAAATAATGGAATATGCATAAAGCATCTCCAGAGTTTTGAGAAAACTTTATTTCTCAGTTGAAAAAGTCACGTGCTGAGAAGTAGCCAAGCTGGCAAATGGGCCAACGTGTGGAGGTCAGAGCAACATCTGCTGTGTCCTTATCTTGTGTTTTAATTCCTATGCAGTCCATGCTTGGCTTTCTGTTGTTTCAGAAATCGTTCAAGCACATAATAAGTAGAGCTCAGTGAATTGGAACTTCCTGCTTTTGCTGATATCTTCTTGGAAAGTTGTTGACTCACTGTAGTTCTTTCAGATTTTTTAAATAGCCTTGACAGTGATAACACACATCTAGTGTCTTTTCTACAGTGACTAGTGAAGCGACAAACAATGACAACAAGAGTGTGGAAAGCATGTCGCTTGTTCATTATTCACCATCTTTTTCTACCCATGACTCTTTTTATTGGCAGATGTACAGTTGGTCTTTTAGAGTATATTAACACAGAACACCTTATCAGACAAAATGTGTGCTATACTTCAGAGACTGCAGTTTGAAGATTCAGGAAAAGGTATGCTACCTTGTCTTCGCCTATTTTCTTACTGGTTAAATATAGCCAAATGGTATTTCTGATGCAGCACAAAGTGGAACTGATAGGAAAACAAGAACAGTGTTTTGTCCATCTTTTTACTGGTTATTCAAACAAACAAACAAACAAAAACAAACATTTAAAGAGTTGTAACAGTTATAAAGTCAGTCAAGACAGGATAAACAATTTTCAGCACCATTTTTCAGGGAGAGTTTTCAAAACACCTTTTAAATGAAGGAACAGTTATAAAGACAGTCAAGACAGGATAAACAATTTTCAGCACCATTTTTCAGGGAGAGTTTTCAAAACACCTTTTAAATGAAGGAACAAAATATTGAAAATTTGGAATTTGCCAAAATGTGGTCACCTCTATTACAAAGCTTACTCCTGCAATGGAAAACCTGTCTTATACATATATGTGTACTTATATGTATGTCATGAAAGCTTGCATAATCTCCATAACAGAATCTGGGTCAATAAAAGATATCATCTGAACTACAGGGCCATTTTTATACAAGACGCATCCACTCATGCTCACTCAGTGGACATGGATGGGTGCATCCTGTCTGAAACCGGCAGCGAGTGGGTGGGCATGCATGTATGCTCTTGTGAAACATGCATCTCCACCCACCACCCCCACATGAAGCAACCAGTGAAAATGCAGGCGCTCCATGTGGGGGTATGGGTGGAGATGGGTGTGCGCCAGTCAGAAGTCCTCCCCTGCACTGCCCCCACAGCAACGTGACCATGGACCACTGTTAGGGGGGTAGTCTAACAATGGACTTTGGGGGTGATCCCATGCCCCGCACATGCTGTGCACATCCTGCACATGCACACATGTGTGCAAACCGTACACCTCTCCATAGGGATTGCATTGTGCTACGCGGATCCGTTGTAGGACCTGCGTGGATCTCATGTGAATCCCACGCAGATACCACTTGGAATTGTGGCCTTTGTCTCCATTTCAAAATAAATTTGGGGCCAACATGGCAACTATATGCTCTCTAGACTTTTTTCTGTTCAGTAACCCACATTCATATCAATGGTGAGATAGCTTTAGGAGATATCTGCACTACAAAATACAATGGAGTTTAGGTCTAGGCACTTTACTTCCAGATTAGTTAACCACAATTGGAGGGGTCTGGTAGTCTCAGGACCAGTAATGAATTGATCCCTAAATCCCCCACTGCCAGAGGTGTGTGTGTGTGTGTGTGTGTGTGTGTGTGTGTGTG
>QEPC01004817.1:555105-566143 GCA_003113815.1 Sphenodon punctatus | reverse complement strand
AAGAATCTGGCCCTAACTTACCCTACCCTTGCTCCATTTCTCTAATGGAGCATGACAAAGGCCCCTGGTGGCCGCCTTAGGGTTTTGTCATGGTTATTGTTTTTGTTTAAACAGAAGCAAAATTTTCCACATATGTATCAGTTGTGATTAGAGAAAGGTCCCTATGCCAGGGGCTTACAATTCAGGAAGGACAAGGGAGGGGCAATAAGGTGAAGGGAACATAGGGAGAGACAGGGATGCAGTTGAGAAGTTACAGGTCCACATCCACATGCTTAGCTTAGTTAAAAGGAGAGGATGGGATCCTGAAGGGTAAGAGGGAATGGTAGGAGGAGAAGTATAAATTAGTAGTCTATGGGGGTGAGGAGCTAGGGAAAGCCTGATATAAAGGGTAACCTTTTAGGGGGGATTTGAAGGACAGGAGCAAGGGAGCAGAGCAGATGTGTTCAGTGATGGAGTTCTAGGTGTAGGGGGAGAATGGAAGAAGGGGCAAGGATAATTTAGGGAGCAGGATATTTTAGACTACTCCAGAGTATGTTGTTTGTGAATCATGGTCTAGATAGTTTCCTGCAGTAGTTTTATCAATACAGAGTTTTCCCTGGAGAAACATCCCCCTCCTAAGACTTAAATACTGCCTCCCTTTTCTCTTGTTTGCATTTGTATGTAGATATTATTCCTCCCTTACTTGAGTCCTCTTAGAAAGGTTTGTTAGAATGATTTACAAACCAATTTAGCAAAGACCTACAATTCATGGAACATGCTTTGCCAGTTTTATGGCTCCAGCACATAGTCACTAATCGTTCTTTCTACTCTTTAAAAAAATAAAAGGGGCTATGTGCAAGTTTAAGGAGGGAGGCTTGTTAAATGCAAAGTTAATGAGACTGACCTAAAATATTCTAAATACACTTGTTGATTTATTATTACCGTTTAAACAGACTGTAAGTACTGCTGCTCATCATTTACCTACTGTTGGAGAGATGGTTCCTAATGGTTTTATGATATCATAATAAATCAAGTGTAAGCCACAGGATAAGGATTCCGATAACAATGGAATTTAAACAAAGAGCAGAGTCAAAGTAGCTGTGAAGCATTCTGACCCCACAAAACCTGGGGTTATTGGCCTCTTATTGATTGGGGTTGGTACTAGTGTGCCTCACCAACTACTTATTAAGTCAGATAATTCAGACACCTTGTCCAAACAGCCCATGAAGAGATACATTTATAACATCTGAGCTATCATGCTACTGCAAATTTGGGGCAGTCTGAAGGTTTCAAGTCAAGTCAAGGCATTATAGAGCAGTGCTTGGAAAGGAGAGAAAGGTGTCTTGACAGACCCGGGGTGGCTAGCCCTGCATCTCCTGCGTGCAGCCCTGCCTGTGCCAGTTTATATGGACCCAGCAGCTTCCATGGCTTGCAATCCACCCACAGCATCCCCACACCATAGAACTGTAGGCAGATTTGCTGCTGCACTAGGCTGCTGCCCACAGCTCTATGGCATTGCCAGGGGCAACCTCCAACTGGGAGCAGAGCTGCAGCAGCCATCCACAAGCACATGGACAACATCTCCGCCTACAGGTTTAGGCAGTCTGCTCCTCTGGTGAGTCTGGAGCACAGCAGGGACAGCCTTCTCTGCTTCTGCTCTGCCTGCACCTTGCCTTTAGATGGACGGGTCATCTGGGTGTGAGGCAGAGCAGCATCGTGGATGCTGTCTGTGTAAAAGCACCCAAAATGTAAGAGGGGGAGAAAAAACAAAACAGCAAGAGAAAAACTTGATGCCTACTATAGGACTTGTTGCCCCTAAATTTGCTCTGAATTCAAAATAACCCATAAAACAACAATCTATGAAATTCTGAGTGCTGCATATAACATAATTTTAGGGTCTGGAATCTTCAGGAAATAGCAAAGAACATTGGGTGTTTTCAGACATTACGAGATCACAGTGAACCACGGTGAATACCCACCTGTGGTCACTGTGTCTCAAACGTCTGTTTGGCGGCCGCCAGATGTTCGCCATGGTCAATACCTGCAAGGGGTCAATTTGAACCACGCTTCCCGGGCTAGCCGGGGGAATGTCCCGGAAAGCGTGGTCAAAAAGATCCCCAGCGGGGACAAAAAAAAAGTAATGTCTGGCCGTGCGCCACGGCCCGGGATCACCGGCGGGATCCCGGGTCATGGCGACTCCGACCTGACGCGGTGGCCGCATTGGCCCCGCCACCCGCCCGTCTCCCCGGAGGGCGGGCGGCGGGGTGCATGGAGGGGGCGGGGCCGTGCGGCCCCACGTTGCGCCGCACGGCCCCGCCCCCTCCCAGATTCCCCGCCAGGATCCCCCCGGCATGTCTGATATGGCGTGACGGGGTGACCATGGCGGGGAATTAATGGGTTGTTTTCGGTACGGGGCCAAGCGGCCCCGTAACATCTGAAAACACCCATAGACAACATTTATTGGTTTGCAACAATCATGGCCAATGAGTGAAAACCTTGGCCCCAATCTAATGAGTGTGCACATACCAAGCACAGATTGGACACACACATACGAAGCTTACACCACACATGCACCAAGAGCAAGATGTGTGCACATTGTGTATATAAACAGGACCTTGTGCTTCCCTCCTATACATTCATCTTCTAGTGGTGTCAGTGGCACCATACATGATATCTATGGGATGGAATCTGGACCAGTGTTTTAAAGATAAATGGTTTGGGTCAATTAATCTGCTCTCTTTCATCCTTCTGTATAATCATCATTACCACTATTCGTTTTCTTATTTATTAATTATTATTATTATTATTATTATTATTATTATTATTGTGTTTATGAGCCCTAGCCATGAACTAGCACCCCTATATGCTGGGCTCCATACAAACACATAACATAAAGATGATTCCTGCCCTACAGCATTTACAATGAAATGATAAGCCATGAGACAACAGGAAAATACAGAAACTTGAAGAAACACAGCAGAGACTAATTTCTGTGAGTAAAATGGAGAAAAATAAGTTGTCCCGCTTGTTCTGATCTGATTGAAACATCAGAGTCATAACACCATTCAGATTAGATACAAGGAAGATTGCATTTATTTAGCTAAAATATTGCTACTTCCCTTTTGTGAAATGTCTATGCTCGAGTACAGAAAATTAAAAGGTATTCCAGTACCATAGCATGGTATGAGAGCAAAGATCAGATTAGATTTGGACAGACATATAAAAGTATTTTCTGCTGGCAGATTGGATAACAAATAGAATTGGAAACACCTGTGTACCACATAAGTATTTACACCTGTGTATAGCGACCACTGTTGCTCCAGCTATAGAAAATGCCTGGGATTTAGAATGGCTAGAAAGAGAGATCCATTATAGGAAGTTTGTTTTTTTGCCCACCCTTTACCTCGGGAGAAGAAAGGATTGGTTTCTCTCCATATCACTGTCATAACAGTTCTTGAATGCCAAAGCATAACTAAAGGCTTATCCTAATGAAATGATTACCCTGAAGTAATTCTGGGATAGACCTTTTCATTTTCAGCTCAGTTTTTAATGCATGCCAGTCAGACAGTGCATGAGCACTTCAAGGAAAAACCCACCAGCTGTTAGCCCTTACCTAGGGCTGAAATGAATATGCCCTTTTTGTATTCCTGAAGTTAATTTGCCTATTTGTTCCCATTAATGACTATCCAAATTTGTCTTTTGATGCCATCTTTGCTTCAGTATTTCAATTACTTCAGTAGTTCTTCTATTTGGTGGAGTTTTCCAATTTTTTAATGTGAATGAGATTGCCGTATGAGATCCTACTGCAGGCTGAAATCCATACTAGTCATTTTAGGGTAGATTTTCAAAGACAAAAAGCACCTGACTAGTCTGATTTTAGTAGGAGTTATGTGCCTGCTTATCACTTTTATCTTAGAAAATGTTACACCCCCCACATCCAGTTTTCAATACTGGCATCTGAAAGTGACCATAGAAGTGTGCTTACTTACACCCCTATCTTTTGCTGTTAGCAGCTCCAAGCAAAGCATTTCTGCTGCCAAAGTGTATTCATTCCCTCTTATGTGATAAATTCATATGTAATTTGTACAATTGGCATATGGTACGTACAAAAAAATGCATTTAAGTTTTCCCCCCCCCCCCCCCGGGAAGAAGGAAAACAGGAATATGAAACAATGGGACTTTGCCATGTGTCACAGCTAGTAATGATGTGCATTCCAGTTTTGTACTACAGAGGCTGAAGACTTTCTTGTAAACAAAAATAATGATTTGCAGACATTTATTTCAATGAGGGGGGGAAGGGATGGGGGGGATGCCTGAGGCCCTAGACTGAGGTAGGATGAACAAAGTGGCTGACTAAAGAATGGATGGTTTTTGAAGGGAGAGCATTTGTTCTCAGTGACGTAGCTAATGTGTGTACCAGTATGAAGGATACAAATTTTATCTTCTAGAATAATACCTTCAGGCTTAAAATCTCATATTTGTAGGAGTTTAATGGGAGACAGGTAATTTCACACTGTTCAAATTTGTGTTTCACAATTTATATTTCTGAAGTGTGATTTAATCATTAAGACAAATGATTGACTTTAAGGCTAGGCTGAACACAAAGAACCAAATTCTACACTTCTTTGTCAGCCTTTACTGTGGCAAAACTCTCACTCATTTTGAGTATGTACCATGATGTAGCGAGCTGGATAAATTATTGGACTTGACTGCTTGCTCAAGTTACACAATCTCGCATTCATTTCTAACTAACATGGGATTTTGTAATGTGTGCAGGCACCCTTTTGTATTCAGCACTGAAATTAATGTGATTTTCATCACAGATGTCAGGGCTGGAAAATCAAGCTCTGATAATAATGTGAGTTCTCTTTAACATTAGTTTGGAATGTGTGCAAGCACTTTTATAAATGTTAAAGGAACTCACAGTGAAATGTAAATGTGTATTGCCTTGCATAAATGTTGATGGGTGTTTTTACACACACATTTCTCCTGGATGTTTGCTGTTACATCTTGAACTTTCTGTGTGTCTAAATCACTCAACCAGATCTTAAACATCCGGATCTTTGAACTTCTGCGTAGAACTTCTCCCAGAATGTTTGTGTGTAAAAGGTTCTCCCGGTAAACTGCTTTGCTCCAGGCAGCTGTGGTCACTTGGTTTCCATGGCAACCTGTCACGTCTACAGCTGCAGTTACTTTAGGCTGCCTCAGGGCAGTGTTTGTGTGAAGAATGCATCCAGGAACTGCCTCAGGGCAGTGTGTGTGTGTGAAAAATGTATCCAGAACTTACTTGTGGACTTGTAAACCCAGAAGACTGAAAAATCCGGAACTTTAATATGTGTCTAAAAATGCCCGATGCCAGCTATCTTCCCCCAACTGTGGCAGTCATTTGTGTTTGTCTTCTCCCGCCCACACAATGAAATCCTGAGGAGGGGATGACTTTCCCCTGTGATCCTTGCCTTGGGGTGTGGGAGATCGAGGCACAGGGATTGGGAGAAAGGGGCTTGACTTAATGGAGAGTGGGTTTTGCCAGTGGGTCAGTGGGGGCGGGAGGCATTATTTCAGAGTGTTCAGCCACATACTCCTTCTCACCACTGATACAGCAGAAACAAACACAGCACTAGCAGCAGCGAGAGAGGAGCAAGGGTAATGAAATTACCCAGTATATTGGGCAACGTGAGCATGGATCTGTTAAACACAATAACGAATCCATCACAATCATATGACCATGGCTGGGAAAGGAAAAAACCTCAAGAAATGAACATGGGCATACAGCGCAACAGAAATCTCCCATTACTGCTGATTTCACATTAGTTTTAATCTAATCTGAAAATCAGCACATTGACAAGCAGTCTTAGATTTGGGAAACAAGGATGCTAAACCCTGTCTCTTATACACATCTAGATGTGTATAAGAGACAGGTGTAGGGCTTTATAGCCCCGTGTAGGGTTGGGGTGTGCTGCTGCACACCCCAGTCATGGCAGGAGTGGCCCGGCAGGAGTGGCCCGGCAGGAGTGGCTCCAGTCATGGCAGGAGTTCAGTCATGGCAGGAGTGGCCCTGCTGTCCAGCTTTCTTGGGCAGGGGACTGCTAATATGAGCAACTCCCCATGCTGGCCCTGCAGTGTGGCAGCCACACTTGCATGTCACCGGACATGCAGGGATTGGGCCCTCACTGTTCATGTGGCCTCACCCCCTGTCTTAGCCATGAACTCATTGAACGACTTTCGGCAAGTCACTATCTCTCAACCTCAGTTCTCCATCTGTAAAATGGGAATGATAATGACCTACCTAGGGTTCCTGAGAGGATGAACTAGGATTGTAAAGGGATTGATTTATTTCCTCACTATAACATGCAAGCATAGCCTCAAGAAAACAATTTGTATGTAATTTTCACACCTGAGTATTTATGTGCATAAAGTTACGTTGAGCACTGAAAGCACTCTAGAAATGATGAATAATAATATTAATAGGCAATCTTCAGAAGAGATGGATGGAACAGGGTGGCAGGAGCAATTCCCCTCTCCCGGGCCACGCTCTTTCATTTGACCTCACTTTATGATCCAGCTGCTGGAAGCAACACTAGTGAGGAGGGCCAACCACAGCCTGCCAAGGCAGCATAAGGGTCCCAGGAGTGAGGTAAGTTCAGTGCTCCTGTTAGCCCTTCCACTCCTCTCTCTGGGCCAAGCCTACTCACTTTTCTAATATGTAGAGGCCCAGTAGACCTAGCCACCTGGGTCTTTTTGAGCCAGTCCACACCATATCTTCAGGCATGTCAGCATGGGTGTCTTCAGACGTTACGAGATCACGGTGAACCACGGTGAATACCCACCTGTGGTCACCAAGTCTCGTACGTCTGTTTGCGGCGTGCCAGATGTTGGCCACGGTCAATCCCCACATGGGGTTCGTTTGAACCACGCTTCCCGGGCTAGCCGGGGGAAGGTCCTGGGAAGCGTGGTCAAATGGACCCTGGGCAGGGACTGTCTCTTATACACATCTAGATGTGTTAACTTACCCTACCCTTGCTCCATTTCTCTAATGGAGCATGACAAAGGCCCCTGGTGGCCGCCTATTAAGGCAGGCCAAGGGCTGTCTCTTATACACATCTAGATGTGTATAAGAGACAGGAGCAGAGGAGCATTCTTCCAGATATCTGAAATGAGGATTTTTAAGGTTGTTTTTGTTTAAACAGAAGCAAAATTTTCCACATATGTATCAGTTGTGATTAGAGAAAGGTCCCTATGCCAGGGGCTTACAATTCAGGAAGGANTGTGCCGTTACGGGGTGACCCCGACGGGGAACAAAGCCGGTGGTGCCGGTACGGGGCCAAAGGGCCCCGTATCGTCTGAAAATACCCCATGAGTGACTAACAGGATAAACAGATTACAGGTTTACTAAGATGTGCTATCATGTTAAAAACCCTTGTAAACATGTATTTAAACATTTCTCCACTGATAAATCCTGCACATTATTTAATGTTCATTAGCTGATAATGTCAATTGATTTGGTCTCCCTTAAAGAAGAAGTCTTTCCACCTCCCCTACGACTCACAGAAGAAGAATGAATCTAATGATAATGAATAGCACATTCATATTTCATGTATGAAGTGCTAGCAGAGTCTAATCAAGGAAGGTCACTGTAAAAGAGCGTGAACCTCTTAACCTCGAAGAATGACTGAGGAAAATTCTAATTATTTCTGGAGTGGGATGCTAGATGTGCTCATTTGCATGCTGCTCTCCCAGAGTGCTTTTCAACTTTAGAGAGAGTATGGTTATTGTGTTGATCCCAAATGTAAGAGATAGAGACAAAGGGTGCTATTACACAGCATTGCACCCATGCCTTTGCTCAGGTTCACACCTGGGAGGGCTGTCCATTTAAAGGCAGCTGGCCAGATGTGCAGCCAGAGCAGAGGCAGAACAGGGACTGCCTACACTGCACCTTTAGCTCAACTTGTCCTTGTCAACAGGAGGCCCTGTAAATGGTTTAATTGTGTTGAATCTAAAATTATGCTCTTAGACTTTTCAAAGCCAGTGTTGCTGCCACTGGGCCTAAAGGCTGCCAAAAAATTGGTTGCACAGAGGTTGATGGATATAGCTGGCCAAGAAACTGTGGTCATTTTATCTGTATTAGAATTTGCCGAGTCTTACTTACCAATAAGGAATTTGACTGGGCCCCCTAGGATGTATTTCAAGTCTCCAGAGGGGTTGGAAAACAGGAGACTTTTTATGAGGGCCAGATTAAGCTGCTTAGAATCAGCGTATTTAGATGGTAAATTTAAAAAGATCCCTAAATAATCCTAGTCCTAGACTGCCTGCCCCAATCCAGTCCCACTAGCAGAGATCTGCAACATCCTACTGCACCACTAGAGGAGTGGGTTTCCCAACTTGGAGCACTGGCCGGAGGTAGACCAACAGTCCATCTAGCCAGCGGACAGGTGCTACAGCTTCGCTCCCAGCCAGGGGTTGCCCCAGGAAATGCCATAAAGCTGCAGATGGCAGCCTAGAGCAGCAGCCAATCCATCTGCAGCTCTATGGTGTGGGGGAGGGAGCACCATGCATGGGATTGTGGACTGCAAAAGCACTGGGTCCATTTAAAAAGAACCCAGGACTGCTGCAAGCTGGCAAACGTGGATGTGCACTTGCTCCAGGGTTGAGTACCCCTGCATCTATCTAAAGACACTCAGAGTAGTTCAGATTATATCCTATTATTGGACCAACATCTGTTGGTATGAATATGCAAGATCTCTGGTTACACAGGGCCCTTCCTCAGGCAAGTGAACAGTTCTGACTTCTTGCCTATGGAAGTGTTCTTTGTGGCCAGAAAGTTTGCATACCCTCACCAACATAAACAGTCCCATGAAAATAGTATCTGTACTCTCTTGCCTTCAACGTTTTGAAGTTTATTGCAGTTTCACAATAGCTGATCTGTGGACACCAACAGAAATGGTCAGGCATGCTCATAACATGTGGGTGAATGCTGAGCTCTTGTTTTACTTGGTAAATTTGTTTGAATGTAGGAAGGCACATTTTAGCCTCATTGTCATTAATGATACTCTTTTACATCTGCATTTAGTTACTGTTTATAACATAAATCAGAAAAATTTCTGTCTCCCCACACTGCCTAAAACAAAGAAGCCATTTTGGTGGGGATGGAGTGGGGTGGGGATATTTCGGTATTGCTTTGAAAGTTGGAAATATAGCTATGTTTAAAGAGGCTCTTTAAACAGTTTAAACTGTAACCATGTCCAAAATTGCATGCCTGTTCCAGTCCAGTCTTGAATTGGTATGGATATGTTGATCGCATTTTGATATTGTTTGAACATGAAAATTGGATTTTTGCACATTAAGGGGCTGATCCAACTACCATTGAAGTCAATGGGAATAGACTTTAATGAGAGTTGGTTTGGGTCATAGGAGCTGCCATCAGGTCAATCGTCCACCTAGCTCAGTATCCTGACAGTGACCAGTATCAGATGCTCCTTGAGCCAAGAAAGCCAACAATCCTAAGAAAATTATGCTTTCAAAAATTGATTTTTTTTGTATTCAAAAATGGTTTGGATTTAAAACTTCAGAATTATCAGATAATACGTAGCACACAGTTCTTTTAGAGGCAAGAGCACTGTATTATGACATGCACTGGATGTGAAATCCTGAAGTTGGACTGGTCAAATAATTTGAGTGTTTGCGCCTTCCCTTCGAAATGCAAATGCCTGTTCCTAAAATATGCTAATTGCCCTGTGTGTAGCAGCTAAAAAGTGCTATTTTGGGTTGCATTATCAGAACTATAGTCTGTAAGACAAGAGAAGTGATTATTCCTCTCTACTCAGTCCTGGTCAGGTCTCATCTTGAGTATTGTATTCAGTTTTGAGCACCTCACTTTAAGAAAGATATTGACAAGTTCACTGTTTTGGATACAAAAAACAGACAAACAAAAAGGAAATAATGTGTGAGAATGACATCTCCTTAAGAGGCTGTTTGCTTATCAGCCTTTTTGAGCTACCCATGTTCTTATATTTACTCTGGAGTAGTGCTGAAACTCAGTATTCAAAATTACTTGGTTTTTACCAAGTATCTCAGTATTCGACTCAGTTTTACCAAGTAGCGAGTAACAGAGGAATCGGCCTGGTATTCAGTACTTGTAAAACTCTCAAATGAGCAACACATGGGGCTTTTCCTGCCCCTGTACAAGGGTACCCGGTACTCAGAAAACAGTCAGTACTTGGTTTTATTTTACTGAGTACCGAGGCCGAACACTCGGAGCCGGTCCTTGGAAACTCGGAAATACTTGCGAATTAAATTTTTACTATTTGCTTCAGTCCTACTCTGGAAGTAGTGTCTATCAGAGAGACAGAATCTAGGTAAAACTCCTAACAAACACTTACCTCCTACAAAATCTCTGACTTAAAACTCATTCCACAAAAATCCACCAACAGAACAGAACACTTTGTTAATCTTGGTCATCTGTAGAATTGCTTAATTTATTGCACTTATAAAGAGCACAGAAATTAACTGAAATAACAGTAGTACTTGATTTGTAAGCAGGTTGCAGGTTTGGATTAAATATAATACTATGGGTGAGTTGCTATTAACTGTATTATCAACACACAGCACACAAGCTATTATTAGTTATTTTGTAATAGACATCAGTATAGTTAGAATAGGTGCCAGGTCTGGTGATTAATCTAGACTCTGAAGTGTGCTCATCTTCTAGAAATCCCTTGTTGCAGTTACCTGGGCAATGACATTCTGTTGTCTGCTGAATTGTAGCAGATCCAGACAAGGGTTACTGGTCTATTTATTAGCAGACAAAAAGGAATATATAACCCAGGCAGTCACATCGTTTGCAATGGTAGCGACTTCACTGAGAAGGACATCAAGGGCATGGAAGGGCTCCCGTATCAGGAGAGGCTTGTTAGGTTGGGGCTCTTCAGTTTGGAGAAGAGACGACTGAGAGGAGATATGATAGAGGTCTATAAAATCATGAGTGGTGTGGAACTAATAAACAAGGAGCAGTTATTTACCCTCTCAGCTAGTACTAGAACTAGGGGACACTCCATGAAACTCA
>QEPC01004817.1:537641-548654 GCA_003113815.1 Sphenodon punctatus | reverse complement strand
TAGGGAGGGCTGTGGCCAATACCCAGAAGCTGCCACTCTAGCCCCAGGACCCAACATCATGGGTCTGGGACCATGATTCCTCGCACCGAGAGACTTCGTTCAACTACACCAAGAAGCAGCCACTCCCAGCCCCAGGACCCATTGACAGGATTCTGGGGCCAAGTTACAAGCAGGGAGGGCTGTGGCCAATACCTATAAGCTGCCACTCTTCTAGCCCCAAGACCCACCGTCATGGGTCTGGGGGAATCATTCCTCGCATGGAGGCGATGTCTTTCAACCACATCAAGAAACAGCCCCAGGACCCGCCACCAGGGTTCTGGGGCCAAGTTACAGGCAGGGAGGGCTGTGGCCAATATCTTTAAGCTGCCACTCTAGCCCCAGGACCCACCATCATGGTTCTGGGGCTATCATTTTTTGCACAGAGAGCCTTTTTCTGAACGCCCAACCTGAACCAAACACGACTGAACTGAACGGCCAAACCTGAACGCGGCAAATGGACCGAATGGCCAAACCTGAACCGCGACCTGTTCGCCCATCCCTAACTTCTTATGAACCAAGTGATGCCCTCGCAAGCTTCTGGGAATGGGATGTTCCTTCAAGAGTCAAGTTCTACTGATGCAAGCTTTGAAAATGGCAGGCAACCCCTCCAGGAGTCAAGTATCGCTGCTACAAGCTCAGAGAAGAGCAAGGTTCTCCTTAGGTGTTAGGTACCATCATCTCCAGCTCTGACATTACCATTACCATAAAATGTATTGGTTCAGCTTTCACCATATACCAAACTATACAATACAACAATACAACACAACATCATATAATACACTTTAAAATACAGTTTGGATAGAAAAAAAACAACCTATCAACTGCACCTATTTATCATTTGGGACCCAAATCGGGCCCTTGTCTATTCTAACACGGGTATCCATAATATGTACCTAGAATCCACCTGGCTGGAACAAGAAAACTGAATGTGTGTCCTTCTAGGTTATTGACCTAACCAAGGGGAGCAAGCTAGTCATTTGACCCCCATGTGCCTAATCCATCGGAACCACGTGATCTCTCTCCCTCCTTTTAGTTACCAAATAAGCATCGGTCGCCACCGCCCAGATGGTTTTCTCATCCTGGGCTGCAAGTAGCTTCCCGAGCCTAACTTGAGGTGCCAAAACTTGCTCTCCCTCACTCCATAAGGGTACCAACCATGCCTCCCTTAATTCTGTATACCAAATACAGGTAAACAGAACATGGTAGGCATCCCCCATGCCTAATGATCTACAGGGACACAACCATTGCTTATATGGTTTCTGGACATACCGCCCTAACATTACCATGGACTTAAATAGCTGCATACAAAGGAAAGTGTATGCCCTACGCAGCTCTTGTTTGCTAATGCTGTCCAGGAATTTCTCAAAGGAGTGCAACTGTTTGATAAACTGAAAATACAGAGCTACCTTCCACTCCGCTATCTTAGCAGCATCCTCCTGGATTGCTACATCACTCAAAGCAGCCCTTATAATTGATTTCTGCTGCCCAAGTGGTCTTCCCAGCAGAAATTTCGAAGCAAGGCCTAGGTCCTGTAATTGCCTGATGACCTCCCTTATCCATGGATATGTGGGCAAACACACTTGCTTCAATTTCTCCTGCATACACAGGGAGGTTAAACTTGATTACGGGTGCGCACATATTTTAACCCAGTAAAGCAGTTTCTTTTGACATATCACACTTGTTGAATCCATCCCTGTTTTGGCCCTTACGACCACCCCTGGTACCACCTGGGGGACTCCTAGAAGACTTTCCAAAAACTTATTTTGGAAGACCTCCAGCTTCTGATTCCGTGTCCCTAATAAAAAGACTTCGGCCCCATACATAAGTGTACTTTGGACTTTTGCAGAGAAGACCTTCAGAATTTGGGATGGGGGGGTATCCCTAAACTTATTTGCCAAGCCTAGGATGCCTTTTACCCCGACTTTTGCCTTCAGGGTCAGGTATCCCACATGCTGGTCCTAATTGGGATGGCAAGAACAGCACATCCCTAAGTAAACAAAACTATACACCTGTAACAACTCATCTTTTCCTGTTCTCCAACTATATCGTTTGGGATGTCTACCTAGCACCATAACCTGGGATTTTTTATAGTTGACCTCTAGTCCCTTCTCTCCACAATAGTTCTCAAACTGCTTAAGTTGTGTGTTCAGTCCTTTCCTCGTCTGGGACAGTATAACAACATCGTCCGCATACATGAGGGCTGTAACTGATCGATTGGTAAGCTTGGGGGGATGACCTTCAACCATCAATAGACTCCCAATAAGATCAGTCAAATAAATGCTGAATATGAATAGTATGGGTGCGAGCACACAGCCCTGCCTTACCCCCCCTATTAGATGGCATAGATTCCTCAGAGACTACTTGTGGAGATACCCTCACCCACGCCCTATTCCGGTCATGCAGCTGGATTAACTGAGCTAAAAGGTCTGCATTTATACCTAGGGGGTACAGCTTGGCCCATAGCTTCTCTCTTGTCACTGAATCAAACGCCTGGCATAAATCCATAAATGCCAGGAAGATACATCTAGTTCGTATCTGGGTATATTTCATTATTAGATAGGAGAAAACATAACAGTTGTCCATGACAGAGCACCCCTTTTAAAACCCATACTGCTCGTCCGGGATAATTTTCCCTTTTGCTACCCAGAACTCCAGCTGCTCTAGCAGGACTCTTGCGTAAATCTTGCCCAAGACTAGAATCAGGCTAATGGGCCTGTAACACCCAGGATCCCAGTGGTCTCCCTTTTTGAAGATAGGAACTATTATGGATTCCCCCCACTCCTGTGGAATGTTACTGGACTTATTAAGTCAGGTAAAATATTTGACAAGCCATGGAGACCACCAGGAGGGACACAGCAGCATGACCTCTGCTGTTATCCAGTCCTTCCCTGGTGCCTTATTTGTCCTAAGAGCGCTGATGTAACCTGCAATTTGCTCTTCGGTTACTTCCATGTTAAATTCTCCCACTTCCTTGTCCTGAGCTCTGCCTTGTGCAACCTCTCTTAGCCTCACTCCATCGCACTGTGTTCCCACTGTATAAAGTTTCCTAAAGTGAGCTAACCAGTCTGTCTCTGGCAATATTACTGGACATGGCTTCTCCCCAGGTGCCAGTCATGCTTTTATAATTTGCCAAAACTGCTTTGAATCCTTGGTTTTTGCCACAACATGCAATTTGGCCCATATTCTCTGGCTATATAGGATTTTCTTAATCTTTATTAAATTCTTATACTGAGATCACAATCTAAGATATTCCTGCCTATGAACCACTGAGAAAGACCTCAACCATCGGCATCTGGCTCACGCTTGCATCTGTTTCCCCTGATTACATTCTGCATCATACCAACTGTCTGGGGCATAACCCCTTACCTTAATCTGCCTTGACAGCACCTGGAGCCCCAGACCATCTACAATCAATTTGTGGTTCTTACAGAAGGGCTGGGGGTCTTCTTGTCCTTCTACAAGCATTTTGTGCCGGAGTTTAATCATGTCATCTCCATGGAGCAAATACCAGGCTTCCATGGCCACTTGAGTGCTCCATCTCCTCCGGCATCTTACTAATCTGCCTGGGGCCACAGAGCCTGTCCTCATTCTCCCCCCTCCACCAGTCCTTGGCCTGATCACTGCCAACAGCAGCATGTGATCGCTTTCTGGTCGAATTAATACTTGAAAATTGGTGAAGTATTCATAGTGGCTATATCAGTCAGTAGAAAGTCCACCACACTTCTCCCATTGCAGTTAATAAAAGTAAAATCCCCTCCTGAGGCATCCTCCCCCGTTCCATTGAGTATAAGCAGCCCGCTGGCTTCAACTACTTCAACTAAGCATCCACTTTCCTTGCTCATTTATTATAGGGTCACTTGATCTCCTTTTTGGATATAAGTCTAACAGTGTTATGCTTTGATCAAGATCGAGTGTGCTCTCATCGCCTACCTTTGCGTTCCAGTCACCTGCACTAACTGGGACTGCTCTGGGAGATTCCTCCAGCATCCATCCTATCGGATCCTCCAGCTTAGTCTAGACCTCCAGGTCAAAAGAGCTAGATTGGATGGGAGGGACATAAACGTTCAGAAGCAGAAGACTACATCCAGGATCAATCTCCCATCTGAGCAGTTGGTAGGCTGCATCACCTACCAATTCCTCTACAAGGGTATCCCTGTAGCCCTCTGAGATAAGAATCGCCAAGCCAACCAATAGCCTACCCTTCTTACTATGTTTTGTCGCCCCCTGGCAATAACTATTGAACCCCTGTATGTGGACACTCTGACCTTGTAATAGCCAGGTTTCCTGTAGGAGAACAGCATCGAACTCCATCAGGAATTTCACCCAGTCTGGGTCCCTTGCCCTATGTTTACAACCTGCAATATTCCAGGATAATAATTTAATCCCCATTTCTTCTACCATCTCACTTGGCACTGTTGCCTTACATGACATATCATAATTTTTAGCTGTAATAAACTCCACATTCCAGGGGAGGCAGCTTGAAGCAGCTTGCTGTGATTGTTAGGGGGTGGAGTTCGATTCCTTACTTAACAGCCCTACTGTAGTGCATGCTCCATAGCCAGGCAGAACATTACTTATGGATTGGCCACCTCGACAAGAAAGGGATGTTTGCCTGCTGGAACTAAACATTGTTGCTAGTCCTGTACTGAATTATTATTGGATGACATGTGCCAAGCACGGCTATTACAGGCTTAATGCTTTCTCAGAACTGAGGGGCCATATGTCTTTGTTGGCCTGTTTCCATGCTCACAACTTTATGTTTATCTGAGTGGCTGAGCCACTTTCTGGTTTGAGCCATTGTATTATTTTGTATTAATGAGCAGACTATTTCTGATGGATATGTGCTTTATCAAAATTATTTTATTCTCCTTTTATACTGTAACTTATGGCCAGGGCAATAGCCAGTGCCAAATAAAATTTGATGATATGACAATGACATTCTGTTGTCAGGAGGTGATGACAGCAGCAGAAAGGAAAAGAGTCCAAGAGCAGATGCACTCAACTGACGTCTCCCCTCTAATCCTGTTGGATCTCCTAGTGGAAAGCCAGGTAGGAGTTAACACTTAACCAAAGTTAGTTCTTACTGTTTCCATCAATGATTTACCTTCCTGTCCATGGGCTTATTTTGGATCTTGAGAGTACACAACTGGAAAGTTTGCAGTGAAATATTTACATGGAAATGAACATCCTGCCAGGAGCTTGAACTGGACTGTGGGGCTTCTGAACAGTTGCCAACTCTTCAGTTCCACTTTATTGTCTTTATGCACCACCAAAATATGGGTTAGATGTTTTCATCTCACATGACACAATCCCAGCTCCCTGATTGTCTGCAAACCAGTATTTAAGAGCACCCAGCAGAAACAGGAAACTGGATGAAAGTTTTTTCTCACCCTCAACCCGAGTCTAGTTTGCGCTCTGATCCTCAGACCTTGTTTAGCCTTTTGTCACAGCCTCCTCTGACTGAGGCTGCTTTTAAACGAGGAGCGCTGAAGCGCCTCCTCAACGCCGCATTAAAGGAAAGCCGCTGGAAGTGATGTTCTCCCCATTGCCGGCGACGATGGCGGCTGGAGACACGGGGCTTTGTAGCGGCATGTTCTTAAGACTTCAATTATCAGGCTTAAGAACGCGCCGCTCCAAAGCCCCGTGTCTCCAGCTGCCGCCACCGCCGGCAACGGGGAGAACATCACTTCTGGCGGCTTTCCTTTAATGCGGCATTGAGGAGGCGCTTCAGCGCTCCTCGTTTAAAAGCAGTGTGATTTCCCAGCACAGATTGCTTCCCTTGCTTCTGGCGTTTGCATTCTAGACTGTCCCTCAGTCACAGCCCAAGCTAAGGCCTGCCCAACCAGGCCAAAGCGGGCTACAGCAGGCTGTTTGTAACAGCAGATGTGGCCTGGTTTGGGTCCACCATGGCTGGCTGCCATAGCTGGCTGTCATTGGCCACCATGGCTGCCTGTCATGGTGGGGGCAGGGCGCTGACTGCACGTTGATGGATCTCCCCTCCCTCTCCAGCCTCCAGCCACGGGCATGTCTGTTCTGTAGCCCAACCCTGCCAAGAACATGTCTGCCATGGCTTCATGACCTGTCCCAGGCCGGGTTGTTTCCATGCAGTGGTCACTTCTGGTTTTGCCCAAAGAGAGGTATTTTTTGAGGTTAGCTAGAAAAAGTTAACACAGAGAGACTACTGATGAAAAATAAAATAGGTTCCCATGTTTAATAAAGTGTGAGAGGATCTGGTGGAATGTGGGGAAATTGGCCCTAACCTCTCCCCCTCCCCTGGGAGGTGGAGGTGATTGGAGCTTTTTTATGCTCCCATCTAAGTAACGGGCAAGCGCTAGGATTCTGGAGTCAGACAGAGGAGCTTCTGAGACCTGGGCCCAGGCCTGAGTTGCTATGATACCCGGTCCTGAGGGCATGAAAAGGTGGTCTTGTGAGGTGAGACTTTGGGATCAGCTATCCCTGGAGCATACTGTGTAGATCCAGAATGCACCTGGGAGTGGTAAGCAGCATACGTGCTTCGAGCTGCCTCTTCCCAGGAGAGGCTCCTTGGCATGGTGGTGAGGAAGCAGAGTGGGAAGTAAGCCTTATCTGGGCTGCCTAGGGGTCTAGATCATCGGTGACAGTTCTGTACAGTGTGCAGTGGGATGACTGAGTAGCGGCAGAGCAGTGTTTCTACCAGAAACCCCCCTCCCCAAAAGGGACAGCCGGGCAGTACCCAGTGGGCCACTCTAGGAAGAATACACCACCAGCCCCTCTCTGGGAGACAGTGAATCCCTCAGACAACATTCCCAGGAAAGGGAAAAAAAGCAAGGCCCCCGCTGGGCCCAGGAGGGAAGAGAGGCCCAGGCAGCACCATCAGCCACCCCTTCCTCACTCAGTGGGACCAAAGCCATTTTAATTTCCCTGCAGGAGAGGCTGAGTGGCTGCAAGACCCTCATGCATCAGATGGTGCCAGCCCCAGGACAGCAAGAACAGGCTTCCCTGACCCACAACTTGCCTGTCCCATCAACACCCCAGGCCCAGGACAGCATGGCCAGGTTCCTATGGCCCAGAACCTGCCCGGCCCATCAACACCTCAGGTCCAGGACAGCATGACCAGGCTCCTATGGCCCAGAACCTGCCTGGCCCATCAGCACCTCAGGTCCAGGACAGCATTGCCAGGCTCCTACGGCCCAGAATCTGCCTGGCCCATCAGTATCTACAGGCCCCTGCTAAGCCCAAAAGTGGGCCTGCTTCAGCTCCAGTACCAGCCCCTCAGTCTGCTGTCCAGGGGACTCAACAGGGTAGGGATGCAGGGGAGCCAAATGAGTAAGTATGAGACCCTGCCACCATAGAGACCTTGAGGCTAGACAGACCCCATGAATCCTAGAGTAGAAGCTATGCTGAGAAGACTCAAGGCCTTGGATAAAGGGGCTGGTGGTGTGGAAAGGACTATGTGGGCACCTTAGCCAGAGCACTTCCCCCAGGGTTGGAAGAGAAGCACCCACCACAAATGGGCATGATTTATCCTGAGGGTTCTTCCCTATAGGGGAACACTTACTTCAGGCTACAAGAGAGCAAGTTTGGAGGGGTGAATATGTAGACAATAATTATTTATTATTATTATTATTATTATTAAGCATTTATATAGCACCAGCAATGTACCTGACACTTTACAATTATAAGAAAGAGACATGGTTCCTGCCCTAACAGGCTTACAATCTAAGAGAGACAAGGGGGGAAGAGAAAATGGGGGGAAGAAGAAGAAACAAGGATACATACATGAACTCGTAAGGTCTCAGGTGCACATGCTTGGCTTAGTTACAAGGGTGTAGTTGCTCATTCAATGTTACACAAGATACAATGATTCAGGATAAGTAAGCAAGGGGCCAAGAGGAATGAGGAACCAGGGAAAGCTTGATGGAAGAGGTGAGTTTTGAGGAAAGATTTGGAGGGAGGAAGCTGAATGAATGTGTTCTTTGAGGGAGTTCCAGGCATGGGGCGCTGCCCGGGAAAAGGGCCGGATGCATTTTGAGGAGCAGGGGAACCATGAGCAGGCAAGGGTGAGGGCAGAAGTGGAGCAGAGCTCCAAGACAGGAGTGTACTGGGAAATGAGTACTGGGAGATAGGGGGAGCAAGGCCATGAAGAGCCTTGAAGGTAAAAACCAGAAGTTTGTGCAAAATGCGTTCAGGAAGAAGGAGACAGTGTAGAGAGGAGAGGAGGGACTGTACGTGGTCAAAGTGGTGGGCAAGGTTGATGACCTTGACAGCAGAATTATGAACAGAAATGAGAGGAGCACGGTAAGAGCAAGGAAGGCCAGTGAAAAGGAGGTTACAATAGTCAAGGTGAGAGATAACCAGGGCATGGACATGGGTTTTAGCAGAGGAAACAGTGGGGAAAGGACAGATCTTAGCAATGTTGTGCAGAGAGAAGCAACAGGATTTGGCAACAGAATTGATCTGAGGTTTAAACGAGAGGGAGGAATCAAAGATGAACCCTAGGCTACATGCCTGATGGAAGGGCTGGATGTTGACCCCATCAACGAAGACAGAGAAGGAAGAGAGAGAGGAAGGATTAGAGGGGAAGATAAGGAGTTCAGTTTTAGCCATGTTAAACATCTCTGCCCTTAGTGATCTGATTCCAGATCCTAATGAGCATGAAGATAGAAAAGAACCCATCCCACCCCCAATTTTAAGCGCCCTAAAGCTGATAGGAACTGGTCCAATTGGACCGCAGCTTACTCCATATTCCAGGGCATAATGCTGCAAGCTTGTCTGGAGTGGGTCTCAGATGTTGTAAAGTACGCTGATGTGCGTTGATGATTCTGGACCCCCTGGAGCATGGCTTCGTTATAATGAAGCCTTCAGGCACAGGGCTGTGTTCACATTAGGCCTTCAATAGATGTCCACGCCCACAATTTGTGGCTGGACTGTATGAACGACATCTCAAATGCCTCATGATCTGACAGTGGCTATGCCCTAGTAAAGGGTGGGGTAGTGCCAGCTAATGACCCCTTTCAAACTGAAGGTTGGAAAGCCTCGAGGGGAGTTGGTCCCTGCTGGAAATGTTACTGTTCTGGCAGCTGCTCAAGCATCCCGTATAATTTTATTACTCCTGCTCCAGGTATGGCAGCTCCCATGCAGGATCCAGCTGCTTCAAATTTAAGCAGTTCAGATGGAAATCCAAGCAAACTCTCTCCTAGCTAAGGAAAAGGACTGCAGTCAAGTCCTGGCACAGGTCCTGGAAAGGGCTCCAACCCCAGTTAAGCCTGATACATTAGAGCAAGCCCTGACTGATCACCCAAGCAAGTGCAAGGTAGCATATGTAGTCCAGGGCTTTAGGGAGCATTTTAGGATACTCTTCCAAGGGGTACAACATCTACAGGTTGTTAAGAAATTAAAGTCAATAAGAGGTTTGATCAAGTGGTTAGTGGCAAACTTACAAAGGAGGTACATGAGGGGTGCATTGCCAGCTCCCGTTTCCTGAGTCTCCCTTGTCTAACTTGCAGGTTTCTCCATTGGGGGTGATCTCCAAGAAGGACCCTTGGGAGTACCATCCATTTCACCACCTTTCCTACCCAAAGAGGGACTCAATAAAAAATGCCATCCTCCCTGAGCTTTGCTCAGTGCATTAGGCCTCATTTGACTCCACAGTCGAGATGGTAAAACTCTGCAGGCATGGGGCATTGCTTGCCAAGTGTGACCTAAAGTTCACCTTTCACCTGCTGCCGGTCTACCCAAACAACTTTGAGTTTTTGGGTTTCAATTTCCAAGGGATGTATTGCTTCATCAAGGCTGTATCAATGGTTTGCCCTATTTTGTGTTCAGCCTTTGAGAGGTTCAGCTCCCTGATTGAAGGAGTGGTGCAGCAACTGGCAGGGCTACCGCACATCACAAAATACTTGGATGTCTTTCTCTTGCAACCCCAAAAGTGACAGTCAGGCAGCTCCAGTCCCTATTGGGTAGTTTGAATTTTGCATGCAGAATAATCAAGCCAGGGTGGGCTTTCCTCTCCTGGCTGCATGTTGTGGCATCAGGGAACCTTCCCCCACAATTTTATATGCAAATTACTTGCGAGTTGCCTGAACAACAACATTTTTTGTATGGCCAGGCACCTGCCCCGTATTAACAATGGCACAGCTTAGGTCCTTTCTCACTTCCAGATGGAACGTTTTCACACCCTAGCACCAATGAGGCACCTGAGGTCATGCCATCATCCCTGTGGAGCCTTGAATCATAGATCTGCTCCATACTGTCCAAAGATCCCTGGGCAGATGAACTAGAGCAGTGTATGAGAGGGCATTCCATTAATTCCGGTTCTCTGTTCTCTGCACTGGCTGCCGGTAGTTTTCTGGGCCCGATTCAAGGGTGTTGGTACTTGCTTGTAAAGCCCTAAATGGTCTAGTCCCTGCCTATCTGAGAGACCGTCTCACCCCCTGGATTCTGGATCAGCCCCTGTGGTCATCCAGAGGTGCCCTCATTGGGGTTCCTGGAGTCTTTCAGGGGGCCATGCAAGGGAGGGTGTTCTCGGTGGCTGCACCACAGCCGTGGCACTCCCTTCCAGTGGAGACCCGGTTGACCCTGGATTTCTCCCTCTTTTTGAAGAATTCGTAAGATTTGACTGTTCCATCAGGTGTTTGGCGAGGGAGATGGGTGAGTGGGTGGGGGGTTGGGTTTGGGTTTGGGTGGGGTATTTGTAGCCTCCTTTTATGAATGGTTTTTAGTGTGTTATTGTTTTTAGCTCTATTATTGTTTTTATGGGTTTATGATTGAGAGCCGCCCCGAGCTGTCTGGGGTAGGAGGGGCAGGGTAGTAAAACTATGGAAATAAATAATTTCAGCAGTATCATGTGCAGAATGTCTGGGAGACAGGTTTTCCAATCCCTGAGGCACATATGTTACAATTTGCATTAACCCTTAACCACAGGAAGGCAACAGCAGGGACCACAGAGAGTAAAATCTGCACCCTAAAATACGTAAGTGACTTAGCAGGCAACTC
>QEPC01004817.1:504779-521083 GCA_003113815.1 Sphenodon punctatus | reverse complement strand
GTATTATTATTATTATTATTATTAACAAACATTTATATAGCGCCAGCAGTGTACCTGGCACTTTACAAAGTAATAAAATAGACACGGTCCCTGCCCCTAGGGCTTACAATCTGAGAGACAGGAGCTGGGGAAGACACTTAGGAAGGGGAACAGAGGGAGAGACAAGGGGTCTAACATTCATGAAGATGCGACGTCTCAAGTGCACGTACTTGGCTTGGTTACGATGAGATGGTGGTAGGGCATGTATGGCATTTATCAATCCAGATTACAACTAAAACAGAATAGGTGAGTGGTGACATAACCTAATGTGATCAGGGTTCAGTATCAACCATAAACCATCAACTGAAAATATCCATGAGGTCTCGATATACCATCGATAACCTCAACACAACCATAACGTCTCCCCTTCGTCCAGTGCTGTTCGCGCAGCCAAAGAGGACATAGTCCATCCGGAATGAGTAAGGAAAAAAGATGCCCAGTGGTGGGGGGCCATACATGCCCTACCACCATTTCAGGTCACCCCTTCCCAGGGAACCATCGCCACAATTGCCATACCCTGCAATTAGGTTAAACGTGGCTCCCCATCTCTTAAGGAGATGACTCCTATGATTACTTAACCTAATTTAACCCGATACTGGACCCCCGCCAAGGGTGTGACAATTATAACACAAATTAAATCAACATTATTATACAGCAGACACCACACCATTCTAATGGCCAGCCAAATTAAACCCCCATACTGTAAGCAAGGCAAAAAAACAAGACGTCTCTCTGACCAACATTCTTTGCCAAAAATTCCTTCTTGGTCCATTCTAATGCAACTGGTCGAAACAACAGTATGCAGGGAGGGAGGGTGGGTGCTGCTCCATTCCCTGCTCTGCATTGGAATGAGCAGGGAACGCCCATGCAGTCACTGGTCATGCCCACGTGACCACCGGCATCCAATCCCGAGCCTTCCTTCTCATCCTTGGCGTGGGGTTGCCAGGGGCAACCCTCGCTGACAGGTTTCTGATGCAGCCACAATCACGGGGGCTGCATGCTTGCAAACCCCCAATGAATACTGTCCTCCCCCATTTGCTAAAGGGGGGGTGCGACAACAGCCCCACCGCCGCCATTTTCAGGGGGATTGTTGATGCACCCCCGAATGAGACAGGACACGAGTGTATGGATTTAAACATGGCTGCACCCTTTATTAATCCAGATTACAACCAAAACAGAATAGGTGAGGGGTGACATCACCTAATGCGATCATGGTCCATATCAACCATAAACCATCAACTTAAAACATCTGTGAGCTCTCGATATACCATTGATAACGTCAACACAACCATAACATCTCCCCTTTGTCCAGAACTGTTCGCGCAGCCAAAGGGGACATACTCCATCCGGACTGAGTAAGGAAACAAGGTGCCCAGTGGTGGGGGGCCATACAATGCCCTACCACAGTTTCAGGTCACCCCTTCCCAGGGAACCATCGCCACTATTGCCATACCCTGCAATTACGTTAGGTGTGGCTACCCATTTCTTAAGGAGATGACTCCTATGAGTACTTAACCTAATTTAACCCGATACTGGACCCCTGCCACCAAGGAACCGCCGATGCCCTCGGACGGGTCCAGCCCCCACACCTCTCCCATAACTTTCAGCAGTCTAGTTTGCAGAGCTTGCAAATACACATTGTTACCAGCTGGGGGAAGGTGGACACCATCATTCCTAAATAGCTCTACCTCCTTATGAGAAATTAAACTATCGTTAACTGCCCCCCCAAGTTCTGCTATTCATTTCCTAATCTGCTTGTTAATTATTTTCCTGGCTTTATCAATTTTCTTAGGTGGTACACGCCCCCGCAACTCACCCTCTCTACTAGCTCTGTCCAAATTAGTCTAACCCCCAGAATTACTTTGTTTACTTCCCATAATTCTCATTTTATGTCCCCAATTAACTGCACCTCTTTTAGCTTTGGTAAGTTGTTCTCCCCTAGATGGGCCACCAAAATATCGGGCCTGCCACCTCTGGTCTGCGACGCAAGCTCCGAAAGCAAGCGGTGCCATCTCATGCCGCTGCATCCCAGCCAGTGGATTACTGCTTTGTTTGACAGTCCCAACTTGGATCCCCAACTGCTGTTTCCAGCGGCCTTAGCGGCCCATCCTACCAAGCTGTGCCCCATTATCCATATCGTCGGTCTCCGTCATAGGACGGCATCTGCCAAGACAAAACATAAATTGGTTAAGATGAGCCGTAGCTGGGGGCCCCACGACATATGTGTGGTAAGACCTTGACCGCCAACACCATATGGCCTGAATATCGCTGCCAGCCATACCCATCTGTACTGCAAAAGTAGCGGCCCCTATTCTGAATGAGTGGAACCCATATTCTCTGTGTGAGAGGTGTAGTCTCGCCAATGCGGTGTGGAGGACTGTGAGAAACTGGTATCTCATGGTGGGTGACCCATTAAGGTGGCAAAAGAAAGGGCCACCGATCCTTGGTCTCATTTCCCAGTATGTTTGCACCACCCGTACTGGGCATAACCCCATGTCACCCGTTCTACCCAACCTGACTATACTCCCATATCCCCATTGGTCAGTTTTGGATCTCCTTAAATAAATGTGCACTTCCTGGGTGCGCAGTGACACATTGTGAGCTGCCAAGGCCCTGGCCGACCTGTCCCTGGCTGATTCAACCACAAGCTCGCTAACATGAAAGGCACCGAAAAGTGCTATTATAAACAATGCCGCAAACAAACTCTCTTCAAACTTGTCATAACACACCCCTTGTAGGGAGTCAAGAATTTGATGCAGGAGTGGGGGGGTAATAGGCAGCCTGGCATTAGCAGCAGCCGGCTGCTCGCGCGCCCATGCCTCTATCAGTCTATGGGCAAAGAAACCTTTATCAGGAGCAGGGTGACCCGCAAGCTGGCTCATGAACCCCAATGCAGCCAACTTTCCAGCAATGGTCCGTGCTGACAACCCCTCCCTTCACCAAGCCATAACAAACTGCAACACTTGGGCTTCGGGAAATGAAAAGCCAAGGTCCATCCTTGCCACTCCCTGAAATGTTGAAATGCCTGTAAGATTCGGGCCTAATCAGCTCTGGTATGGAGGGGCCAAAGAGCCCTGCACCATCATACAGAGCTCTAAGATCCAAGGCTCCACATATCTCCAGACATGGGCTCTGGATTCTGGTTGGCCTGAGGTGCCAACCCGCGGAAATGCTCCATCTGGAACCGAGAAAGAGCATCCGCAATCTCATTCTTGAATCCAGGAATGTGCTTTGCATGAAATAGGATGTTATTCTGAAGACACAGGAGGACTAAGGCCTTCACCAGAACCATGACCCACTGTGAGCGTGATGACAGTATGTTGATAATATGAAAATCTGCCTGGTTGTTGCACCAGAACAGCACTGATCTGTTTGCCAACTGCTCGTGCCACAGTTGTACTGCCACTACAATGGGAAATAGCTCCAGGAATGCCAGATCCCTGTGATACCCCCATCAATCCAACCCTATGGCCACCTAGCTGCACACCACTGGCCTCTAAAGTACAGCTCGAAACCTTGGGAACCTGCTGCATCTGAGTGTACCTCCAGCTCGGCCTCAAGGAGGAGCTGCTCCATCCAGACACTCACCCCATTGAAATACTTCAGGAAATCTAACCAAATACCCAGATCCTGCTTCATGTCACTGGTAACCCTCAGAAGGCAATGAGGTGGGCGTTCTCTGGCCAGCTTCCCATATAACTGGAACATGAATGCCCTGCCTGGAGCTATGACCCTGCAGGCGGGGTTCAAACTGTCCACCAAAGACTGCAACTGCTTCACAGAGATCTTACGCATGGACCGACTCTTCCAACTTAAGAACCAGGGCCCTGACTTTGTCCAAAGGCAAATGTAACACCCCGCTCACCATATCCAACTTGATGCCCAGGTATATAAGCACGGTACATGGGCCCTCAGTCTTCTCAGCCATCAAGGGGATGCCTAGATGCTTGGCCACCCACTGAAAGGCCCCCACCAATTCAGAACATTCATCCGTGCCAGTTCACCCCACGAAGAAGAAGTCATCAAGATATTTCATGATGCCCCCCCCTTCCTATGGCGCGCTGCACCACCCATTCCACTAGCAAGCTTAAACACTCGAAAGCTGAGCATGAAATGGAGCATCCCATGGACATAGCCTTGTCATAATAAAATTTACCCTGAAAGTGGAAGCCCAACAGTGGGAAGCTGTCTGGGTGAACCGGCAAAAGGCAAAATATGGATTTGACATCGCACTTCGCCAGCAAGGTCCCACTGCCAAACTGCCTAACTAACGCGACTGTCGTATCGAAAGTTGCATAATGTATCGATACCAATTCCCTTGGAATCCCATAATTTACAGAGCAGCCCTGAGGGTAAGACAGGTGGTGAATTAATCAAAACTATCCCAGGGCCTTTTTTGGGACCACTCCTAATGGGGAAAATACCATATTCGTTGGGGGGGCACAAAGGGGCCAACTACCCTTCCTCCGGCTACCTCCTTCCTGATCTTTTCAGTGACAACCGCTTCCATACCGTCCACTGACTTCACGTTGGGGGTGATCCTGCACTGCCGAACACCTGCTGAACACACTGCTGGAATTCTAACACCCTCTTGAAATCCCTTCACCACATATTGTACCTCTCAGCTGTTGGGGTGCATGAGCAGTGCGGTCCTCAATCTAGCCACCTGGCATTGGAGCTGTTTCCTGGAGCCCCTGTGCCACCTCCTCCCTCATTCCCTTTCCCAGTTCTGGTAGCAGCACCCCTTGACTTAGTTCATGGCTTGGCCCGGGTGCAGGTGGCCACAGCGTGGAATCACACACATGTGGGCAGGTATGCTGAAACCTACACGATGGGTGTGCACATTTGCCTGTCTTGGAAAACTCCCAAACACTGCCCGGCATTTCCTGCTGTGGTCTGCCTGCCGCAAGCCCTATCTGGATCATTCACTGGTGCCACTCGCCCTTTTACTAATAGATGACCACTGTCCACTTGTTCAACCATGGATCATGAGCGTAAATGTCCCACCGGAGTCCCGGGGTAAAGGAAGCCCTGTGCCTGAATGCCTCATCGTATGTGAGCCATGCACCAGGGGGGGCCAGTTTCATATGCCCTGCAAATTATTTCCCCATATTTCAGGAGAATTGCACCTCTTTTGGGGAACATCTTGAGTTGTACCTGTGGTAGATGGCATACACAGCTGTCCAATTGGACCAGTTCCTATCTGCCCTGGGCCACTTATACTTCTCCTTTTCCTTCTTGTCATCCTCCTCCCCTGGATCCATTATTGTATCACTAAACAGGAGAGCGAAGAGGTCGACGTACTCTCCCTTCCAAATTCTCTCTCTCATGGCCAGCAACAAATGTTCGTCTATCGGTGTGGAAAAATCCGCATACGAACCCCCAACTGGCACAGAGTGTTGCAACCCATCACTCATTTGACTCGTCTGGCCAAGGGGGCCGGGGGCCCATACCTGTAGTGCGTGTTGCACCTGGGACTGCCTATCCGCCGCCCATCTGATCCCCGGGCTTTTCCACTGTCTCTGGGCCTGCATCACTCCCACCCCCGCTACCGCAGGGGCGGCCACCTGGACCCACCCCCCATTCCACCACAAATACTGTGGCACCTTCTTAGCTGCAGGGGGCTTGGGTCCATCCCCTTGCATTCCTGGAAGGGCGGAAGTCCTAGCGGCGTCCCACCCTCCTCTTTCATACACTGCCTTGCTCTCACCCACTGGGTTGGGAGGGAGGAGGAAGAAATAGCCCCACCAGACCCCCATGTAACCTGCCCCGTGTCTTGCCCGGTCATGTTCCATTCCCCACCTATACCTGGAACTGCCATGGGGCTAAGAGGATGCACTGCACTCCTCACATTCCTATCAGTCAATGCTTGCTCCAATGCCTCAATCCTTGCCAACAAGTCAGGGTCCTCAGCTCCGGCTCCCTCCGGTTCCTCGCCCCTCTCGAACCTGTAATTACACTGAAACGGGGGGGCTTCCCCTTTCTGAGTATCATCGCTCTCTTCCCCCTCTTGATCAGATGCTTGCACCTCCTGGCTGCTTGGAAAAGTGGAAAGTGTCGGGGTCCCCCATTTTGTAGCCCTCTTAGCAACCTGGACCCTGCCACCGGGCTGTCCTTCAGGGGCAGACCCATTGGCAAAGCGCACAGGGGAGACAATCTGTCCTGCCCCCTTCCTCGGAGATGCCACCAGTGCCAGCTCAAGCATGGGGGAAGGCTGACCCACCCAGCCCTGCCCCCACCTGCCGGCAGGGGCAAAAGTCCTGTCCACCACATGCAGCACTATTTGCGGGGGGGGGAAACCCCTGGCCCACTCCTGTTGCCCTACCACTCCAGCTCCCTGTTTTGGGTCTGCCCCTGCAGCTGTGTCTGCCCTTTCCTCTTCATAAACCACCATGGGGGGACCTCCCACACCGCTGGGCCCTGGAGCCCACAGCGTGACCTCACAGGCTGCCAAATACTCCAGGGCACTTGGTGCCTGGGGGTTCTCCTTGCCTGCCCCCTTCCTGATGCATTTGCCCAAGGGGCCAGATGGTCCCTGAGTCCAGGGGTTTTCCCCCCCTCTTTTCTGTCTGCTTCACCCATGCAAGCTGGGTATCACTCCCAGCCCGGCTCTTTGGGCCCGCACGGGGGCTGTGCTTCCTTGCCCGCCCCATCCTAGTCCACTCCCAGCTCCCCCGTTGCCCTTTCTCTCAATGGTACTACCACATGGGGGTAGGGGGAGCGTCGCCGTGCTGTCTGTGTCCTACCACTCCATTCCCTGCTCTTCACTGGAATGAGCAGGGAATACCAATGCAGCCGCTGGTCATGCCCATGTGACCACCGGTAGCCAATCCCGAGCCTTCCTTCTTTGTGTCCTTGGCATGGGGTTGCCAGGGGCAACCCTCGCTGACAGGTTTCTGATGCAGCCACAATCAAGGGGGCTGCATGTTTGCAAACCCCCAATGAAT
Organism: Sphenodon punctatus; assembly: GCA_003113815.1. NCBI lineage: Eukaryota > Metazoa > Chordata > Lepidosauria > Sphenodontia > Sphenodontidae > Sphenodon > Sphenodon punctatus. The sequence continues at coordinate 514,097 of QEPC01004817.1, read as the reverse complement.
AGTGTCCTCCCCTATTTGCTAAAAGTGGGGGGCGCGACAACAGCCCCACCACCGCCATTTGTGGTATAGGGGGATTCTTCTACAGTACAAATGTTTGGAGCACTCAAACAAGCTAATAGGTACTCAGTGAGACATGTATGTAAGGTACTCAGTGAGACATGTATTAAGTATGTAATGTATGTTCCTAAATAGAATGCAAGGCTACAGTCCAGCTAAGACACTGGCTAGGTGGATGATCCTGGCAGCAGAGTTTTGAACAGAGATGAGGGAAGAAAAGTGAGAGCGGGGAAGCCCAGCAAGGAGGAGGTTACAATAGTTGAGGCGTGAGATGACTAGGGCATGAATGAGAGTTTTGGCAGAGGAGACAGACAGAAAAGGGTGGATCTTAGCAATGTTGTGGAAGGAGATATGGCAGGATTTAGCAATGGAGTCAATGTAAGGTTTGAAGGTAAGGTGCAAGTCAAAGATGAAGTCCAAGCTACGGGCTTGGGGGACAGGGAGGATGGAGACCCCCATCAATGGTAATTGACAGGGAAGAAGGAGAGTAAGGATTGGGAGGGAAGATAAGGAGTTCAGTTTTAGCTATGTTCGGTTTGAGTTGGCGTTGAGACATCCAGGCGGAGATAGAGAGACAGTTTGTGAGACGAGCTTGAACAGAGGGGGAGAGGGAAGGAGTGGAGAGATAGAGTTGAGTGTCATCAGTGTATAGGTGGTATTGGAAACCGTGGGAGGCAATGAGTTTGCCTAAGGATTGGGTGTAGATAGAGAAGAGGAGAGGGTCAAGGACAGAACGTTGGGGAACCCCGGCTGAGAGGGGTAGGGAGAAGGAGGGGTAATCATGGTTTGTGATGCTTTTCTGAATATAACTTATTTTTTTCCCATCCATTTTGGATGAAATCTTGAAAGATTGTACCCCTCACACAATGAATCATCTCTGCCAAATTTCATAAAGATTGGATAGACGGTTCCAATTTTATAAGCAATTTAAACTTCATGGTTTGTGCATATATTTTCATCTGTAACATCTTTTTTTCCATCCAATTTGGATGTAATTAAGACAAGTTTTACCCTTCATGCAAGGTATCATACATGCCCAATTTCATAAAGATTGGATAAAAGATTCCAATTTTATAAGCAATTGAACATTTATGATTTTAACAGAAGTCATGCAAATACTTGTCCTGAAAATTTTGGGACTGAAAAGGGCAGTATTAAGTATCAAGCACCTCTTTCCTGGTTGCTTCCCAGTAAAAGCATTTGAGAAGACATTGAGGAGACAGTGGAATGACAATAAACCAAGTGGAAATATTAGGAAGAGAGCGTTATGTTGGGAAATTTTCATGAGGGGGCAAGAGCTTATTTGCAGAGGTGCAGAGATTATTGTCTGAGGTGGGGGGGAAGGGCTTTTCAATTAAACTCCATCTGCCTTCATAATTCTTCCTTTTACCTCACCATACAACTGTACACAGAAAGTACTGATCCATCCTCATCATTACAACTGTATGATGAGGTAAAAGCAAGAATTGGGATCTCACACAACTAGATGAATGGACAATAAAATGGCAAATTAAATTTAAAGTTGATAAGTGCAAGGTGATGCACATTGTGAAAAATAATCATCATTTTAAATACATGATGCTAGGTCTGGGTGTAACCACAAAAGAGAAATGGAGTGGAGTCACTGGCCCTTTTTACATGAGAAGGAGCCTTGCATACACATGCAGATCCACTGCATGTGCATGCGTGAGTGCTGCCTGTATGATCACTGCAGTGGGTGTGTGGACGTGCATGCTCGCTCCCACGACTCACCCATCTTCACCCATGCATGGAACAATTGGCAAAAAGGCAGGTTGCTTCATGCATGAAGATGGGTGAATTAAACCTCCATGGCTGACCACTAAGGCCGCTTTTAGACGTGCAGCTGGGATCAGGCGCAGGAGTGGCGAAACAGCTGCGGTGCTGTTTTAGACGAACCGGAAGCGGAAGTTGTGCGCATGATCCAACTCCGCGCATTCTTTGCCAACCGCGAGCGAACCGGCCTGATTCCTCTGGGGTGACATACGCAGCCGGCAAAGAATACACGGTGCCAGATCACATGCACAACTTCCACTTTTGGTTCGTCTAAAACAGTGCCGCGGCTGTTTTGCCACTCCCGCACCTGATCCAAGTGCACGTCTAAAAGTGGCCTAAATCTCTGGCTACTTGTCACTGGGAGTGATTAGCAGGAGATGGGTTACACTTCCATGACCTGTAGTTGCCCTTCTCTTGAGCTACTGTAGCTGGCCACTGTCAGAGACAGGATGGTGGACTCAAAGTACTATGGGTTTGATACTTATGTTCTTACGTTCTTACAATACCTAACATAAGGTTATACAGTACTGTGATAGCCATGCCTAGACAAGTCTTAGCCTGATGAAAGAAAGAAAAGGAAGACCAGAGGTAACATAGAAAAAACACTGAGAACGTGAAAACAGATTACTATGAAGCAAGACATGTGGCAGTAGAGAGATGGAGGTGGAATTATAAGGAATGGAAGGATCAGATTGTTTGACCCTATAAGACTGGGTCCATGTTGTTGTTATTATGCCATTTATTCTAAATGGGTGTTCTGATGTGAGCAGATCTCCACAAGAGATTAGAATGTGGCCTTCCTACTCAAATTTGGCCACAGGTCTTCTGCAGAGTAGGGCGCTGTGTTATCTTTTTCTTCTGAAAAATACATTCTCTGAGAATTATAATCCCTTTCTAAATCTGTTTGTAGTGTCTTGCTGCAGTCATTCCACGGTAAAACTAAATGGTGAATGTGTTAGAAAATTTAACTAATGTGTCCTCTTGACTGTTATCTTTTGTTTTGTGCTGCTTTCTTCAGTATCACATGGTGTATAGTAGCTAAGACTGGCTACAGTAGCATTGCATTGGTGGAAGCCGTAATATAAATGTGATCCTTTAGCACAGTCTTTACACTTTTCTGATTGAATAGCAGCTCCGTTACACACAATATATCCCACACGCTGGTTCGGTATAGATTACAAGTGTACCCCTTTCATTTTGCCTACTTTAACTCACTGTTAGCACTTATCCAGTCTGATTGAGGTCATCTCTATAGGTTTTTCATCAGTCTATAAAATAATATTGGAATGAATGCCAGATTTCCACTAGAATTGCTTTATAATCACCAAAGGTTGTCACTCAAGACATTGAATTTCTGCTTAGAAAAACTCGTTATTATGTTCATAGGCTGAAGATTTATTGAAAAAGATTTAGCACGTCCCTTCAACTATTTTTTATCATTTAAAAATTATTATGATGCCTTTACTGTACAAAGTGAGTATTATTTGAAGGCGCCAACACATAAGGGCCATTTTTTAATACTCTCAGCAGCTCAGAAGTGTTAGGAGATTTTGGTCTTGGAGAGCTGATGATCCAAGCAAGCTGTATAAAGGATTAATCAACTTTTTTTTTTTTTTTAAATGTAATTAACAACTAATTAGGGGGGGAATGCTCCCATCTGCCTCTACTGAGAAGCAAAGATGCTGCATGGAAGCTGATAGGATGAAAGTGGAGAAAACTTGCTCTGTCATTGTGTAGAGAAAGTAAGTGCCCTGGTTGTCCCAAATATAGGCAATAGCTTTAGGACATCACAGGGTCCATCATCAGGCAAGACAGGAGTTAGAATTGGAGACTGAGCAAAGCAGTGAGGTATATACAGTGTTTGGAAACAATGATACAGGGAGTGGAGGGGAGGAGAGGAGAAGGTGAGAATAAGCACCAGGTAGGAGGACTGCATTCCAAAAGGGTGGGAATAGTAACAGCTGATGATAGTAAGCTTACAAATTTCTATAATGGGCTTGTGAAACCCATGTCAAAATTGAGTCCATTGTCCTTTGTATCTAGTAGAGCTAGGAATTTTTGTTCCCAGACTTGCTTTTTAAAAGATATTCCATATGTTTCCTTTTAAGACAAGGGGCAATTTCAGATGTTACAGGATCACAGTCGACCACCCTGATTTACAGTGGATTCAGGGCGGTGGCTGTGATCCCGTGAACGTCTATTTTTTTTATTTTATTTTTATTTTTTTGCTCCTGGCCAGATGTTCACCACAGTGAACACCCAGCTGGGATCAAATTGATCACAGTTCTGGAGGTGAGGCCAGCCTCACCTCCAGAACCATGGTTAGGTTGGCCACGATCCGGGATGGGGCTGGCAATGGCCACGATGAACAACTGTTTGCCATCCCCATCCTGGAATCAGGTCCCAACCAAGGGACAGGATCTGGCGCAGCGGCCTGATTGGCCACTACACCCTCCCCTCTCCCCGAGGGCAGGCGGCCATAGACGCACGGGGGGTGGGGATGAGCAACCTCACGTCGTGCGGCGCAGCCCCACCCCCTCTGAGATTCCCCTCTGCAATCAGGCCGGCACGTCTGATGGATGGCCAGTCTGATCACGGACCAGAATCAGAGACTGATCCCGGTCCAGGGTTCAGCGTGGCAGGCCGAAAGGCTCATCACATCTGAATATACTCAAGGACAGAGAGGTCAGAAATAGAATGGTCACTTTGTGAGAAGTGAGTGCCAACAGTAGTACCTGTGCTCTTGTCCATGATTTTGTTCGGTGCAAATTCATGCATTTGTGCAAAGGTTGGTGGGTTTCACCTATATAATTCCAGTGGGGACATTTAGTTCACTGAATGAGGTAAACCAGATTTTTAGATTTGCAGTTGTAGGTGCCTTGTATTCTGAATAGATTTCCATGGGATGTCTGGATGCCGTTTGCAGTAGAGATGTGAAGACATGGTTTACATCTCCTGTTCCAGCAAGACCTTGTTACTGTAGGGGTGCTGGTGTCCTGGTGGTGGGAAGTTTGCTCTGGATAATTAACTGAGAGAGATTAGGAGGTTGTTTGAAAGCCAGAAGAGTGGGTTCAGGGAAGATCTCTTTCATGGTTTGGTCCCCATCCCGTATAAGCTGGAGTTCTTTGACTTATCTGATGAAGGACCCTGTGAGGTCCGAAAGCTTGCATACCTCCACCAATTGTAGTTGGTCCAATAAAAAATTTCGCTGTACTACTTTGTCAATATTGTCCACCATTGTGCACAGCAGCAGTAGTAGTAGTAGTATTCATTATTGTTTGACCAAAAGGCCTTCAACAAAATAAAATTTCTTATACAAACCAACATACAGACCTTACAAATAATAACGGAAAGCCGTTTATTATTTTATATTATTTATATTATTACATAATTTAGCTTTAGAAGCCCTAACCATTACTAAAAGTTCTGCTAAAATTAAACAAATTCCTTAAAAAGCTAATTAAACACTAATTAAACACTAGTTACCTCTGAAAAAAATTACATTTTCATAAAATAATTATATTTTCTTTCCTACAGGTCTCATCTGTAGATTGCCATTCCACAATTATTAGATTATTAGATGGGGAGCCTTTTAGGTTACACCCCCAACCGTGGCCAAGGATTGCCTTTCCCGAGCCGCCAAGGCACTCAAACAAAATTTTGCAACTTGTTTAGCAACTGGGGAGTTCCATGGACCCAACCACTACCTCAAAATACCAATCCATGATAGCTTGGTTGATTCCTTTAATAATGATGTCAGAAAGTTATTACATAATTTCGCATAGGCTGTACAATAAAGTAGGACATGAGAAAGATTTTCAGGTTTGCCAGTATCACATATGGGAAATAATCTTAAACCTTTATCAATGCCCCTATACCTGCCCTGCGTCCAAACTGAGGGAAATAAATTAAGCCGATACAGCATGTATGCTCTCCTAAGCTGCGGGTCATTCCATTCATTAAGATAATACCCCCTCCCATCCAGCATTTGGATGGCGTGATATTCCGGGGCAATCTTTTGCAATCTGATCTGTTCCTGCAAATCTTGCAGATCCTGGTCCAATACCCGCTTCCTAATCAAGGCGCGAGCCATTGAATAATCATAAAAATAGAAGAATTCCCTCGAGAAACCTAATTTTTGGACTTCCCTCTCCATTGCCGCAAACCATTTCCTATTTTCTCCCTGAGTATAGCCTAATATCCCATTGCCCATACTATTCAAGATAATTTTGAGTCAGAAGGTTAGCATAACTATTAGCGCTTTCGCTCTCAATGAGGGGACCCTAGCCTCAGCCCTTAAAAGGGCAGCCGGTGTTCCACCTGGTAGTCCTAAGATTGTCCTAAGGAACTTGTTTTGGAATTTCTCCAAAGTATTCAAATACACCATTCCCCAGACAGGAATTGCGTACAACAGTTGTGCTATGGTTTTAGCTGAGAACAATCTTAAGGCGGGGGGAATCAACTGGCCCCCTTGCTTGTAAAAGAAGGAGAGTATAGCCGCTGTAGATTTATTGGCCTGTTGCTCCATATGATTCGGCAGGCCCAAGAGCCATCCACCGCTAGATAAACACGCAGATATTTAAACCGGTTTACCTGCTCTATCTCAGCGCCCCCCATTCTCCAGGTATGAATATTTCTTCCACATCTCCTACCCATTACCAGGACTTTAGTTTTATCATAATTGACCAATAGGTCCTGCTGTCTACAATATGTCTCAAACCTAGAAAGGGCTCTATTCATACCTATTCGTGTCTGTGAAATGAGGACCGCATCATTGGCGTATAGAAGGATTGAGATTTGCCTGGGCCCCAGTTTAGGGGGATGCAAGGAATCGTCCCTCATATGTTCCACCACATCATTTACAAATAGGTTGAATTAGGCAGGGGCCAACACACACCCCTGCCTAACCCCTTTACCCACCTAAATGCTTGACGTCAATGGCAAGGAGGATGACACCCGCACCTGCATGGAATTTTCGGAGTGCAATTTGATAATCAAATATAGGAGGCGCAAATCCATAGAAGATTTTCTTAACTTGTTCCACAGCCTCTCCCTATTAATTGAATCAAATGCTGCCCGTAAATCCACGAAGCATAGGTAAAGCCTCAAACTTTTGGATTGCCCTGTGCATTTCCTGCCCTTATACTTTGATATTAGCAACATCAGAACATGTATTTGAGATACCGTAGACATCTCCTTCCTGAAACCAGCCTGCTCTGGCTCCAGAAAGGAAACCCGGTCCATCCATTCCTGGAGAATCCCCAGAAGATATTTAGCATACAATTTCCCGATCACGCACAGTAAGCTAATAGGTCTATAGTTCCCAGGAAATTTAGGATCACCTTTCTTATAGATTGGGATGGCAATATTTGTCAACCAATTTTTCCGGATACTTCCTGTGGAATTTATAGCTGTAAAAACTTGGGCCAAAATCTCTGACCACCAGTCAACCTGAGACTTGAGGAGTTCTGCCTGGGGCTCTACCAGATTTTGTAGTCAAAATCAGCTCTCTCATCATTTCAGATGATACGGGGGGCCATCCAGGGATCAAATCAAAAGCCTGTATATTTGGAGCTTGCATGGATGTTACTTGCATTGTCGATTGTGCACAGCAATGTCTTTCCTTCAATCTTGCAGGGAACAGCATGGTTAGTTATGTTGATCCTATCAGCACAGAAATACTTGAGTGTCTCCACTTTGGCGCATCTCATCATTTTTACCAAGACGGGAAGATGAGAGCTTGTGGATGGTAGTGAGAAAGTGGAAGTCCTTGAGTTGAAGAATCTGTGCTGTCATGGAAACTAAGCTTATGCAGAAACCCAGCTGTGATCATCAATAATCCTAGCTTCTGGCAGATTTCAGAGGATTCTGTGAGCTATCGGGACAACACCACTTCCTTATACTTTGGAGTGAAGTCTGACTCTGCCCTCATTCACATCAAGGGAATATCCTATCCAGGAAAGAAAAAACACCTCTTTTTAACAGAACTGGCTGCAGCCAGTGGAGTTCATTTTCTTGAAAACATCAGACTCTTCTAGATAAGTGAAAATAGCAGACAACATGCACTATGGCTTCCTAGAAAGCTTGAATACAAAGATACACAGAAATCTCCAAAACCATCAGGAATATCTATTGCAAAAATAGCTAGGAAGGGTGATCTCTTTTCATTTCAGTACTTCGGAGGATGATCATGAAATTCACACTTTTAAGGTCATCTGTATACTGGGACAAGTAATACCCACCAATCCACAATGCAGCTGATCACATCCACAAAGCTTCAGGTATTGGTAGATAAACCATTTCTATGAAATTTTGTTCAACACGTGTGGGGGTGGGTGGGTGTTGAAGTGCATGTAAAAAGAAGACAAAAGAAAGACTGAGTAGCTCGGCTGTAAAATCCCTCTCTTTCACAGCCAGGTAGGTCAAAACCTTGGAGAAGAACGCCATCAGACACAGTTGCCATAAAACATAGAACTCCACAGCTTGGTATATAAGCTTACAGATGCCCAGAATTTCTTGAGGCTGATGATAAGCATTATTGACCCAAGTGGTATGGAAGATACACAGAGGTAATGTGAAACATGTTAACCATTTGCCAGCAAGGGTAGGAGGCCATGCCAAGATCCTACTGATTTACACCCATGTGTCACTTGATGCAATCACACTGCTAGTTACTGAGAGAAAAAAAGCTGGATCCAAAAGGCAGCCTCCATGTAGTTCCATTGTATATCCATAGTGGCTTGCAATTATTACATACTTACACTGTGGCAGTTTGTTATGCAGAGTGTGTCTGTGTGGATAGACAGACACACACTGCATAATTTTTTTAATATCTACTGTCTAGTTGTTTGAAATACTGAATAAATTAATTGTGTTTATTAGGATTTGTAGCATTCATCATCATCCTTTAAAGAAAGGCTAAAAAATTATTTTGTTGAGTAAAATTAAACAAGGTACACTGTCAAAAATTGAAATTAAAAATAATTATGAATAGAGTTATACACATTACTGTGCCTTGGTCTACAAATTGCAATAAGAACCATAAGAACAATTTTAATAGTTTAGACATAAATGTGAGCCTAGTTCATTCAGCACATAGTGCAAAGGTAGCCAGTCTATCTATACACATAAAATTCTTCATGCTGCTGGAATATCCAAATCATTTTTTTCCAATTTGGAAAAGGCAGCAAGAGAATCCAAGCATGGTCAAAGCAATTGCTCCCTTGTTTTTTATATAGTGGACACTCTATAACATAGTGGATGGTGTCCTCTATTATGTTTTTGCAATATGGACACATCCTTTCACTTCTAAGGATTCCCCTTCTACGGCCCTCGAACATGGCCTTCAGCATCTGCTCCATACTCAACCTGGTTAGAGTAATTCTATTCAACTTTCACAGGTCAAGGTTTATATACCTATCTACTCTCTCCCCGCACTGACACACTGCCATAAATAAATATTAATTT
>QEPC01004817.1:483963-503413 GCA_003113815.1 Sphenodon punctatus | reverse complement strand
GGTAAATCTGGTAACCGGTATTTTCACCCAAGTCCCACCCCTATTACCAGTCTCTAGAGTGGGTGCTGTGTATACATTATTGGGTATATAGTAAAATAGGTTTATGTTTTAAAATATGTTTGTGCGTATAAATTCACCAAAAAATTAAAAGTAAGGGTTCGCTAAACAGTTTTGCAAGCATCAGTACCAATCCACGTAGATCCAACCATAGCATTCTGTAGTTTACTTATCAATGTATACTACAATCTGACCTTTGGAAAGGAGTGGAGTGACTCAGCTGTCCAAATTAAAATGAAAGCTTTTATTAGCAAACCAAAATAGCATTTATTTGGGTACCCATCTTTAACAGCAACCACAGATGGGTTTTTTTGTGCCAAGAGATTATCACATCAGCCTTTGCATGTGTTATACATTTTAGAATTTATTTTGACTTAACAAAGTTAAAAGTCATTGATAAGGGTAGGTGTTAGAGTGAAAATTCAGTAATACTGTATTGCAATATTTATTGTGTTTCAGTATCTGCTGTAAGTGGAAATGAAAGAATTCTTGGAGAATTCCTCCCAGTGACACAGCCTTGTACCAAAATTTGATGACTCACTCAGATCCACAATCAAGATATCTCCTCTCTCACACACATCTCGTATCTCCGTATCTCTTATTTCTCAGCCTTTCCTCTCTCATAGCTTTTTACATGACAAATCTTGGGATGTTGTTCTTCTAAAAATACACAAAATAATCATTTGATCATAATGAGGAATCCAAACTGTCTTGTGAGCCCTGATACTGCAGAAGTATCAGGTTTCCCTTTTTTAGAGCTTTGGAAAAAATAAGCCTGTGTAACAGGATGCAGTTATCCCAGGGTAAGTCCTTGCAGGACTAGGCCCCCCACAGTCACTTGTTTCAGGGAATTTAGCTCAAGTATTTTATTGTTTATACACACAGTTCCCTAGAGTCAATGGGGAGAACCCAAACCCCTGCACTCATGAGCTATGCACACTCAGTGCGTGTGCACATGGCTTGTGCATGGCTTGCATGTGGGCTAACGGCTACACACACTTTCCACGTGAGGGTTGAGCGTGAGATGCATGGACAGGTTTTGCCTGGTATGGGGGGTTTGGGATCGAACCCATAATCACCGTATATACAGTCCATTAGCCAGGCATCAACCCTCTGGTTGTTACTCACCGTCTCTTTAGACAGGCACAAATCCTCTGACTTTCAATGTCCTTTTAGACAGGTACAAACCCTGTGGCTTTTTCTCACCATACCCCTGGGTCAGGCACTCTCCTCTGGAACTCAGTTCCTTCTAAGTTTGGGCACAACCTTCTGAGCCACCCTGTAGCTGACTAGCCTCCTCAACCCAGGCAACCCTCTCTGGGTTAGGCTTGTTCTGGAGGCAGAGCTCCACGCTAGTGTCTGCTTCCCTCACAGCTCTCTCTACCACTGAGCCTTGGCTCTTGGTCTACCTTTGCCACACCCTTCCAGCAGCTGCTACCACTTAGGTGCTGTCCTGCATTCTGGCCAGCACCTGCAGACCCACTAGCACCTCTAATTGGTGAGTGCTAACTGTCTCTTAAAGGGCCAGTATTTCTTTCAGGCTGCATCCTGCCACACCCTGAAACTGCACATTTTAAGAAACAAGCAGATGATGGTAAAACTGAAGACAGGTTTTTCATTCCTTTAAAATAAAACATATTTCAAACTCAACTAAAGAAGCATTCACCACACAGACAAAACACCAAGCATTCACAAGTCTTGTTTGCTACTGGGAATTTTTGTCAACCACAAGTCTTGCTCACATCTGGTACTAAGTAGGGTAAAGTTCAGCCTGGCTTGAAATCGGAACAAAAGATGTTAACAACTAAAGTTGCTACAGCAGACTTCAAGTTGCCTCTGAGAATTGCCAGCAGCTGAGACCATGTGGGGTCCATCACTGGGCCTCATGTTCTTGGCCAATAGCAAGGTTGTCAGGGTGCATGGTTTTGCAGGATACCCCTACCAAAAGGTCTGGTCCTATGAAATATTAGTGGGAAATTTCAGGATTTATTATTCAAAGTATAAAGAATCAGTGCTTGAACCAGTGTCTTAAAGACAGTGGCTAGCTCTACATCACCACTGCTGCACTCTGGATAGACACCTTGGGTTTCCTTTATGGGATCTTCTGTGCCAGTTAAGACCCCATACGTGGCTTTTTGATAAGTCCCTGGATCCCAGTCCTGTGACATACTCCCCAGCTTCCTGATTGGCTGCCTGCTAGCAAAGACATCTGTTTCTCCCCTGCCTTGCACTTTGTGTAATTATTTATAACTGTATAAGATATGCGTAACACACAAACACAAGGTCAGTGAATACATTGAACTCAGTATAAGGTAGTGGAGAAAGATCCTAAACAAGGGTGTTATAAATAGAACTATTTAGCCTGCAGCATTTTGGAAACCTTTGGTTCAAGATTCTGTGGTACTATCAGTCAGCCAGAAGGAGCAGCTGGTTTCTGGCTTTAAAAGCTGGTTTTAAATGTGCTTAATATTTGTGGTACATCACCCCTGTCTATAATAACATCACAACTGCATTGCTGTAAAAAGACAGAAATTGCTAGATGTCATGGAACTGTTCTCTGCACATAGGTATATCCTAAAGGCTTGGTTATTTTTTTCCCATGTGCTCCAAGCCACCCTCTGAATTTTTAAAGCTTATTACTTTAGCCTCCTTCTAGTTTTCATTCCCTTTCCTCTACTTGATGGACAGTTTGAATCCTCCTTTTCTTTTTCTCCCACCTTTGAGTCAGCCATTCTTCAAATCTGTGGTACACAGAGAACATCTTAAGGGCACTGCTGGGCTGAAATCGCTAGTGTGTGAAGCCAAATAATTAAATGTAGATGACAGGTTTTCAAATGAGGATTACCAATCTACCCATGATGTTGTGGTGGCCTTCTTTCCAACACTACTCATCTCAGACAGTTAGATTCAGCAGCACTTACTGTTTATCACATGGGGAGGTGGATCAGGGAATCTCAAAATCTTGTTTTTCTTAGGAGAGCTAGGGTGCTTTTAGACGTGTGTGGCGCACACGCGCATAAAATTATGCCGCATGTAAAAATCCTGTGGGCAGGGTTTAGACACGACATCTTGCATGTTATAGTCGGTTGCGCATTCTTTTAAAACCACAAACTAAATGCAGAGGTATCTAGTGCAGTAGATACATTTCATGCATTATATCTGGTTGCACATTCTTTTAAAACTGTGAACTAAATGCTGAGGTATTTAGTGCAGTAGATACATTTACCTACATGTTGTGAGTCTTAATTAGTGCATCTGAGGACCTTTGAGCCCTTAAGATGAATGATCTTAAGCATTGGTAGAACTGGTAGCGCATTCTTTTAAAACCATGAACTAAACTGAGGTATTTAGTTCACGGTTTTAAAAGAATGCATGACTAGCTATAACATGTGAGATGTCACGTCTAAACCCCACCCACGGGATTTTTTCATGTGGCATCATTTCACATGGCATGTGCAGCACGCACGTCTAAAAGTGGCTCTAAATTAAATGGCTGTCATAAAAGAGAAAAACTTGCCCTCAGGAACAGAGTGCATATAAACAACAACGGGAAATTTGCAACCTTTGGGACTAGTTTCAATAAAATCTCACATTTTGCTTTAAGGTTTTCCCCAGGATCAGCACGAAGGAAAACGAATAGAAGCATATGAACATGACCTTTCTTGGAATAGCTATGCAAGCAGCAGGGCCTTCAGTTCCAGAAGAAATATCCTCCTTCTGTATGGGTAGCCACTGGACTCTGAAAGAATACAGAAACAAATAATAGTAACAGTGCTCCATGCTTAAGATCATTCATCTTAAGGGATCAAAGGTCCTCAGATGCACTAATTAAGATGCACAATACTCGTATCATGTAGGTAAATGTATCTACTGCACTGATGAAATGCAATGCCTTTCAGTGATTTGACAACATCATGGAATGAGTTAATAATGGAGCCATGCATAACCAACAAGTAGCCCTGGTTGCCCATTCACTACACTAACCAGTAGCCCCAATCTGGCTTCCTAATGAACATTATGAAAGGAGATACCACGGATTTCACCCTTATGTTTTAATGAATGTTTTCACTGTTGAAAATGATTTAGCAATTGCTTTATAACAATCTATTTGAGCAGATGGGTGGCTGGCAAATTATTTGCCACAGCTGTTGTTTTGTCTACTTACGGGTTTTTATCCTCTATCCATGCCACGTGATTGGTCATCTAAATCATGTTATTGATTCTGTCCCATGAGTGGATGACTCCCGTTCTGTGATTAGGTTTCCAACTGGTTGGGTAAGAGCATCTAGTGCATATTGTGACAGAGAAGAGTCCCTGTGAGCGACTGGCTCCTTAAGGATGTGCATCTTTTTTATTATAAATTTTTTATTTATTTATTATAAAATTTGTATGCCACCAGCTCCTTCTAGAAGCATCTCAGGGCAGCTAACAACATATTAAAACAGATTTTAAAACAACAATAATACAATTAAAAACCCCATAGTAAAAAAAAATTACCCCCTAACCCAACCCACCCTTCCCATCTCCCTCAGGAAAGGCACAGTGGAACAGTTAGGTCTTACATTGTCTACAGAAAGAGGGGAGGTCATAGTCAGGTGTAGTACCTCCGGGGGAGGGAGTTCCACATCCATGGTGTGGCCACAGAGAATGCCCTCTACAAGGCTGACACCCGAGAAATCCAGGGGACCTCGAGGAGGGCACCCCTGGCTGACTGCAGGGGCCGATCCAGGATCCGGCGGGTGAGGCGGCGAGGTCCTGTGTCTGAAAAGAAGCTGCATCTCCAGGGTAACTGCAGACAGATGAAAAGGCAGAACCCGCCCAGGGCAGAGACTCAGGAGAGCCGGGGGAAGACCTAGATAGCTCAATAAGAGAGCTGACAGAGGCCGGCGTTAGACAGAACTCTGCCTCAAATAGAGACACACTGGGAGATACAAAGACTGAGAAGGGAGCTCTTCCTCAGTGAAGTAGGCTTGGAGGGTTGTGCCTGAGTGGGAGGGTTTGCTGGATTTCAGAAGGAGCATGCCTGGCCCAGAGAAATGCTGGGGAGACTTGTAGGGATGGAAGAACACAGTTTGGAAGTTCGGAATTTGCACTGAACTCAACCTGTTCGGTTGACCGAACCGAACTTCCAAACCGAACTTGATTTTCGAACTGAACCTAATTTCTGAACTCGGCTCTGTTCCCTATCCCTAAAAGATAATATTCCATTTAGTTCAATGGGGTTTGAATGTCTGAACTTTGTTTGCAAGTTCGGACCGAACTTGACTAGTTCGGTCAACCGAACCGAATATCCGAACTGAACTGAATTTCCAAACTCAGTTCTGTTTGCCCATCCCTAGAGACTTGACAAGGTGCATCTAACCTCAGGAAGGTGTATGCCAGGCCAGAATCTAACCCCTTTCTATATAAAACCATACAGGGGAAGAGAGAGGCTGTGCAGGTGGAGAATAAAGAAACTGAGTTAATTCCCAAGTGAAAGTGACTTGCTTAGGGATGTCCTATCTGTTGCAAAGATGGACACCATGTCCACAGCCATGGCCATCAGGGGGTTGCATCTTGGTGTTCCCTGAGCCCCTCAGAGCCCCTGCACCAAAGGCTGGTTGGGGGGAGGGAACGGGCTTCTTCTCCCTGTCAATCTAGGTGAGAGGAGAGAAAGAGCACCATCCCTGCCACCCTATCCAGGGCTTTTGAATCAGGTGGGACACAATTTCCTCCCAGAGGAAGAACACAGCTGCCCTCCATGCCTGCTCATCCCATACTACAAGCCCCAGATTTAGACTTGCAGTCAGGGCAGTAGTGCCAAAAGAGTTTTGCCAAGGGCAGGAAGACACTTCAGGATGGTTGTGAAAGGCTTTTTTAAGCTGTTCTAGCGATGCTGGCTGTCAGTGACCTGCAGAAGTGTATGAAAACCAGGCTTATCATGGGAACAATAACCGTCTTCGGAACCATTCCCTAATGTTGCCAAGAATAGCATTCTTTTTTCAGAACGCGATGACTCTGGTTTCATTGAAGGGAATCTAACTGAGCCATACTAGCATAGCCATAGAGGGTTTGCAAGCATTCATTCTCTAAATTACTGCCACAAAGTAAGATTTGTCTCATGGCGAATCAGATAAATCTTTTTAATATGGTGGCAAGATATAACTTTTGACCACATTGCTGCATAGTGTGCACAGAGACTCAGGCCTCATCACTTGCAGCACCTGAGGGCCCAAGTCCTAAGGGCCTTGAGGAACCAAACAATGGGCCTGCAAAAGGTTTGGCTCCATTCAGCCTATACATTCCCATTCCAATTTGTGCTGACAGGTTTCTTTGCAACACATTTAGCTTTCACAGGCCTCCTGAGTGTAAGAGATAGCATTAAAAAGAATGGTTCATGTCAGCTGGAGAAATACAACAGGCCTGGCAATGGCAAATAACATGCTGCCCATGGTACACTTACTCCCCTTCATGTGTCTCAGCATGGCAGATGGACTCTGATTAATGACAGGTCAGGTGCTGTTCATTCTGGCACAGTCTGACAGAGAAACACGAACACGTTCCTATCATGCACACGCAGAGGCAGCACCTGAAGAGATCAGCTTAACTGCTAATCAAGTAAAGAAGACAACCTGTAACTAATTTTGCAATATGATTTATTTAATGTTTATCCTTTTAAATGGGGAAAAGAGCTAATAGAAGAGAGAAGACAGAAGGCAGAAACGTCCACCGCTTTAGCACATTAAAGTGTGGCACTGGAAAGGAGGATCACGTAGGATACAAACCAATTTCAATGCAGCTTAAAAATGGGGATCTTTAATTACATGTTTGAATTAGATTGTTCAAACCACTCATCTGTGACACAAAGCAGGCATAATTTTGAATAATAGAATCCTGTTGAATAACGGTGAATGCAAATTAAGTTAAAGAGGGGAAAAAACAGAATAGATGCCTGATCTAAGGCACCCAGTACAGTGCAGTCTACTTATGCTGAATTTAGTGGGCCATCTAATATAATAGTAAAATTTTTCATCTTATCATAACTTCAAATAAATCAGACCTTAAAGAAACTGGGAATGTGTAGCCTAGAAAAAAAACATAATTACAATTTTCAAATACGTAAAAGGCTGCTATTAAGAAATTATTTTTTTTAAATTTTGTTTATTTATTCATTTAAAATGTATATCCCGCCCCTCCTGCTCATAGGGCAGCCCGGGGCAGTGAACAACACTCAGCAAAAAAATTTTTTAAAAACAATTTAAAAATACAATACAATGTGGGGGAACCCCCCACCCCACCCCTACCCCTTACCAAAAGCCTGATGGAACAGCTAGGTCTTACATACACGCCGAAACAGCAGGAGAGTGGGAGCCAACCGAGCCTCCTCCGGGAGCGAATTCCACAGCACAGGGGCGGCCACCAAAAAAGAACATCGGTGGCCACCCGCCTCACCTGGGGAACCTCCAAAAAGGCTCCCATGGATGATGGTGCATGGGGAGTGAGGCAGTCCCGCAGATAAGCAGGGCCCAGGCCGTGAAGGGCTCTAAAGGTTAAAACCAGCACCTTGAACATGGCCCGGTGCTTTATAGGCAGCCAGTGCAGAGCCTGGAGCACTGGTGTCATGTGCTCCCTGTGACCTGCCCCCATAAGGAGACAGGCCACAGCATTCTGCACCAGCTGCAGCCTCTGGACCAGCTTCTTGGACAGCCCCACATAGAGCGCGTTGCAGTAGTCCAAAATGGTGCTCATTTGTTCTCTCTGGCCAAGAGGATAGGACTAAGTGGAATGGGTTTAAATTAGGGCAGAATGAGTAGGACAGTAATCACTCATGAGTATTTCTAATTTGCTGAGGATCAGGATCAGGTACTTGGTAAAATACTCAGTACTTGGTATGAAAACCTGTGTCCTGCCTTGCTATCCGATCCAGCGTCCCCTTGGTTCCTTTAGGTTTCCTCCTGCTGAACAAATAAGAAAGCACCGTCAACAGAGCAATGAATTTCTAGGGAGGTGGGGCAGACAGGAAGGGGGGAAGGAACATTTATGAGGGGGTCTGGCAATCAGGAAGGGGTCAGGAAGGAGGAACAGAGGGCAGGAAACTCACTCTGAGGGGGGATTCAGCCCATGTAGTTGAAGCAGAGGGGCCGCCACAAGTAGGACCAGCTGTGGCAATGCCTACTGCTGCTGCCATTGGTTCTCTGAGAAATGGACTACATTTCCCAGCATTCTCCCAGAGAGAAAACATGGTGGCCCAATCTCCCGGCATTAGAACAGCCACTGTGACTGCTTGTGAACCATGAGCCACCGCTCACTGGGGGGACCTCCTAAGGAAGAATCAAAGCAGGAGTACATGCTCATGGGAAAAGTAGGATATATGGCAATGGCCCGACACAGGATTGACACCTTGTTCAATCAAGGTGTATCCGAGTACCATGCCCATTACTTAGTTTCTCAGTACTTGATAAAACCAAATCAAATACCACAATCGGCTGAAAACGAGTAAGACAAAATACAGAGTTTGAGCCCTAAATTAAACAAATGCAGTAAAGGAAGATTTTTTAAAACAATCAATTAGTCTGTGAATTATTTTGGGAGGCTGTGGAGATTCCATCACTGAAGGCCTTTAAGGATAGATGGTAAAGGTACTGGGGATCTTGCTTAATGACTAGACTAGAAGATCCCTTCCAGCTCTATGATTCTATGAAATGGATCTGTTACTGATACTGTATTCTGTCCAATGTTAAAAACAAGCCAACAATATTTTTTAAAGTTGCTATGAAACTTTATTAAAGCTATACATGATGCACAGTCCAATAGATGAGTGTGGTGATTTTCATTCTTACCAGTCAATTATGAGAGTAAATTTGTCAGAGAGGTACTCTCATCTTGCAGGGGGATGGGGGGGTCGAATTTCCCTGTTGATTGGCTGAAAAATAGGATTGCCTTTTTTCCTGCTCACTTTGAAAGCCCTTGTATGAGAGTCTGTCAAGACATTTGCTATGCATCTTGCAAACAACAGCCCAATGGTTCAAATCTAGACTTCTGTCCTAAATAAAAATTGTACTAGGTTGGGGGAGGAAGTGGAGGACCCTGTTAAATCCCAGAGTCTTAGCGCTTAGGGAAACAGCTTTCAGATATCAGGAAGTAGGAGTAGGAAACAGGGGCATAGCTATCATAGGGACAGATGGGACATGTGTCCCGGGGCCCACCATGGTTGGGGGCCCACACAGTCTGTCCGTCCCTCCTGATAGCTAAGCCGTTTTATTTATTTATTTTTTGTGTGGTTGGAGCCCAGCGGGCAGCGGCCCGGCTGAGAGGGAGGTGGGCCCCCCGCCCGCCCCCATGGCCCCGTGGCCCCCCCCCGCTCCCCCCCTCAATCCTGAATCCGATTATCCCTCCTGCGGCTGCCTTCTTCGCTGCCACTTTGGCCTTAGCCCCGCCTCCCTGACATGTGACTCGCCGTGCGCTGCGCTGGAAACCAGGTCCATTGCGCATGCGCCGGTGTCCACCGAGAGTGGCAGAACACATGAGGCAGGCAGGCGGCCGGCAGGCGACTCGTCACTCGAGCAGAGGGAGGCTGAGCTGCTGCTGCTGGGCTGGGCGACCAGGCCAGGGCGACTCGAGGCACATGCTCTTTGCAGCGGTGCGGCGGCGGCGGGCAGACCCAGGCTCCCCCAGAGTGTGACTGACTGTGTGGAGTGGAGGTGGCAGCGGGGGTAAGAAAGGGTAGGGGCCGGGGGGGGTGCCATGTTTTGAACTTTGGGGGCCTGGCTGGGCTGGCAGGGGGCGGGCGCGGGGGGCAGCCGCAGACAGGAAGTTCTAGTTGTATTGTAAGTTGTTCCCGTTCCCGGGCGGCGCGGGCTCCGGAGTCGAACCGGGGGAGAGGAGTCGGAGTGGACTCGGAGTGTGGGACTGGGGGCCCAGCCACCGGGTGGAAGAGAGAACGCCGCTGGGGGGGGAAGACCGGGAGTCAGGAGAGAACGCCGCTGGCTGGGATGGGGTGGGGGGCAGAACGAGGGAAGAGGAGAACGCCGCTGGCTGGGATGGGTCATGGGAGTGGGGGGGAGAGTGTGTCTCGCTGAGGCCAGGGGCTCTCTGTCTGATATCATCCAAAGAACCTTTCCATGCTAAGGACTTATGGATTTTTTTAATCCTGGGATTGGGTGATCTCCCTCAGGCAGCTGTTAACAGCTTGCTTTGGGTCTCTGGAATGTGGGTGGGTGATCAAGATGTTCATACTCCCACCCCCCAGTAGAACGTATGGCAGTAAAATAGTTTGTCAGAAGTACACAGTAGTAATGTAGCTTTTGTTACATGTCATGATCAAGTCAATAAGTTTAAGATCAAGTTAACATTGTAAATGCATTAGGAATTATTAATGATGGGGGTGTAAAAAGATAGGGTAGAACTGGAAAAGGAGCAGAGAAGGGAGGAAAAAAAATATCAAAGTTATATGGAACAACTTTCTTACAAGAAGAAGCTTGATAAGCAGGGTAGAGCTCTTCAGCTTGGAAAAGAGACAACTCAGAGGGAATATGATAGTTTGTAAAATTATGAGTGGCATGGAACAAGTTAATAGAAAGCTGCTGTTTACCCTTTCAAATATAGTCTGGTGATGGGCCGGGCCGGGGGAGGGGGCACAATCCATTTCTTGTCCCTGGGCCCATTCCAACCTAGCTACGCCCCTGGTAGGAAAGATGGAGTTATCCCTTGCAAAAATGAAGGGCTGGAGAAAAAGAGCAATTTGACTTAAATGCTTCAAGATAACCAATGTTGCCTCACGGATCTACTATAACTCTGGATTCATAGTTGATCTACTATCATTCTAGACCAATTTGAAGGGAACACTGACAATGGAATACACTGTTGTCCATTGGTGTGCAGACCAGAAAAAAATGCTAGTGCATTTTTCTAGCACTAGCTAGAAATGATGCTAGTGCAAGAGAAGTTACAGAGCCTGTGAAAGTATTTTATAGGTCAAGGCCAAATTGATATTATACTACCACCCTATTTTTTGCCAGTGGGAAATGTCAGAAGGTGGACCACAGTGACTAGAACGTTAGGGATGTGCAGGAGGGAACATTTCCCTTTTCGTTTTCATTTATAGAGGGTGGGGTGAGTGGTAGATGTGTGCACCAGGGGCCCATGTCATTTTCGTTTTCATTATTTAAATCTGTCATTTTTGTTTTCATAAATATCAAATTGTCGTTTTCGTTTTTGCTTTTGTTTTAGTTTTCCATTGGTTTCAATGGAAAGCACATTTTTGGCTGTAACCTTTTCATTTTTCACTATATCTGGCTTAAACCTGAAGTGATTATACCTCCAATGGAAGGTATTATGTGTACCAAACTAAAAAAAGACTGGATAAAGGAATCCAATTTTAGAAGCAGTCGAACTGTATTATTTTGCCAAAATACATATACATTAAGTTTAATTTCTTTGTCTTACTCTTAATGTAGATGAAACTTGGAAAGCTTATACCCCTTCCCATATTTACTATCTCTACCAACTGTCAGAAGGATTAGCTAAAGGATTCTGGTGGTATAAGCAATTAACTTATAAATGTATGTCTGACTATAACATCTTTATAGTCCAATTAGTGGTCATGAAATTTGGCAGGGCTGTATATCACACTTTCTGGATCATTGTTGTAAAATATCAGAAAGATGTGATAAAGCTTTCTAATTTTGTATGCCTGCACAACATATGCAGAAAAGGAGCCTATGCCAGGGATTCTCTTGTGTGTCACTGTGGTGTACAATCTATTTGTGATGTCAGTTGACCCGCAGAAATGTCAACCAAATATCCTCATTCTGTTCTGTGACCATCCCAACATCTCTCCCCCACTTGTTACTGGGAAGTCATAAGCATCTGTTTAGGAAAGAGCCAATAGAGATTCTCTTATGTCCTCTGTCACAGTGCTGCAGGATGTGATTGTGATGATAATTGGCCAGCCTGGATGTGTAAACTATGTCTCCTGATTGCTGGGTTGCTATCCCCAAAGTCCCAATTTTCTATGCCCAACTCAGGGCTGCCCCCTATGCCAGCCTCATAGCCACTATCAATTAGTCTTGTAAAGCTAGAAACATGCAATAATTGGCTAGTGAATGTGTCTGTCAGTCTTTTGGGTTGCTCCAAATCCTCCCTCCTACAGCCTCTCTCCCCTGCCATGCCAGTTGCCTGCCTCTGATTGGCACTTCATGTGCTGCTATTGCCCCCGCACTAGGAATAAGGCACAGACACAAAGGATATGGGTAAAACTGGCTGCAGCTGTTTTATTGAAGCCAAATTTTAATTAATAACCTGTCAAGAAAACAAGAAACTGAATTAAGCCAATTAATTCAATTAACAACCCAGAATAACAGTGGATAGAATTAAAGCCAATTATCCTAATTCTAATCTTTCCCATGCCAAATTGTGAGGTAAGTTAGAATATGCAATTAAGCAGAACCTTTCCAATTAGAATGCCAATTAAATTCTGATTAGAATTATACTTAATTAAGTTGGGTGATTACCAAAGGGCGTGACGAGATGATATAACTTAACCATTCAACTATCACTCACCCCCATGTTCAGTACCATAATGCCAACCATTCTGGATTGGAGATACCAGCCCAATCCCCCTCCAATGGACCGAGTTGATCAAATTTCCAGAAGGACAGACGTTGCTGATGCAAACCTCGGGACCGCTTAAATCCTACCCGTATGCACACAATGCCTGCCCTTCCTTCCTGTGATAATTTGGGGTGCCCCTCCCCTAAATTTCCCACCAGGTACACCTTGCAGAATGAAACCCATCATCTGCCCATACACCCAGGCTATAAAGCCCGTACCAGTTTAACACTATGGTACTGAACACCGCCACAAGTTCAGCAACTACGCTTGCTTGAACACCCTCAATCACATGACCCAAATCACACAAGCAGATTATATATATATTTAATTTTTAATACTGCCAAAAACTGATAGTGGGTTAAAGGAAGACCCGACTGGTGTATAAACAGAGATCCAGGCAAAGTCGGCCTAACATTAAAGTAATATTCCATACATATCACCGGGCAAATAAGCGACTCAATAGACCTGGCCAGCACCACATTTGAGTCCATTCTCAACTGATCAGTCTTAGAAAAACAAATATGGATCTCCATATCCCCACCTGTCATAGTGACATCACCAATTTGTAACTCCCTTCTTGCCCTATCACTCCTGGAACTCACGACCAACTCGCCAATTTGCATGGCCCCAAAAAAGGCCACCACAAATGCAACCTGAAACAAACATACCTCCCCAGGATCGTGGCACACCTCCCCCAACTTGCTTACCACATTAGCCAAAATCTTGGGGGACAATGGGACCCTTCTATCAAACTGACCGAGACCTTGCCTTTTCCATGAGGTGATCATTGCCTTAAGCACTGAGGATATGTCACAATCCTACACCCCCACCAACTTAGACATGAACGCCAAAGCAGACCATCTGGAGGCTATAGTACCTGCCGCTAAACCCTTCCTGTGCAATTCGAGCCCGAACTGCACCCTTTGGTCCAGAGGAACCTGGATCACTACCGCCCAACCTCATGACCGAGCAAACCCTAAGAATTCCTTGATCGCCCTCTCATATGCCAGCCAGGTCGCAGAGGACACAGAACCCTTCACCGTGTCCATCAGCTCTAGCCTCCAAGGCTCCAAAGCTGTCTGGGGACGAAGTCCTGATCCTTCCTCATGAAGGGAGCAAGCTCCCAAAAACGCTGCATCTGCAAACGAGAGAGAGAGCATCAGCTATCTTGTTCTGAACCCCCGGCACATGTCTAGTACTAAAAACTATATTATGATGCAAGCACCACTAAACAAAAACCCTAACAAGGCGCATAACTCTTTCCAACTTGGAGGAAAGCGAGTTAACCACATGAACTACAGCTAAATTATCGCACCAGAACACAACCTTCTTATTCTGAAAGCTGTCCACCTACAGGTGGACAGCAACCACAATAGGAAATAGCTCCAGAAATGTCAGATCCCTCAAAATACCTGAATCTTCCCACTGTGTAGGCCATCTCTCGGTACACCAACGACCCTGAAAATAAATTCCCAATCCAGCCGCACCGGCTGCATCAGTGTGAACCTGTAACTCTGCCTCGAGCAAGTACACAGGCTAACGCCACAGGCTAACCTCATTGTGTGTCCTTAAAAACTCTAGCCAAACATCCAAATCTTCCCTCATTTCTCTAGTCACCCGAATGTGGTGGTGAGGCAATGATACCATGGCTGTCTTGGCATATAACCATGATAAAAATGCCCGGCCTGGAGCCACCACCCGACAAGCGAAGTTTAACTTACCAAGTAATGACTGCAGCACCCTCAAGGTTACTTTACTAGCCACTCTGCATGCCTGCACCTTAATCTGTAACTCAATAAGCTTAGCCTTGGGAATCCGAGACAAATCTCTGACCGAATCCAATTCTATGCCCAAATATGTCATCACAGGTGCAGCTCCCTCAGTCTTTTCCTCCGCTAAATGGACCCTGCTCTCCTGATAAACAAATAATCATCCAAATAATGTGTCACATGACCAGACCTTGCCCTACGCTTCACAATCCACTCCAGTGCGGTGCTAAACGCTTCACAATCCACTCCAGGCCGCACATGAGATGGAACATCCCATGGGCATCACCTTGTCATAATAGAACTGACCCCCAAATGAAAACCCAAGCAGGTCAAAGTCCCTAGGGTGGACTGGCAAAAGGCGAAATGCAGATTTGATGTCGCTCTTTGCCATGAGCGCACCGCTGCCACATTTATGAACCAGCTCGACCGCCACATCAAATGAAGCGTAGTACACCGTGCAAATTTCATGCGGAATAGCATCATTCACCAAAGACCCCCTGGGGTAAGACAGATGGTGAATAAGTCTGTACTCCCCAGGGGCCTTCTTGGGAACAATACCCAGTGGTGATATTCTTAAATTATCTATAGGCAAACTCTGACACGGACCAGCAACCCTTCCTTCCGAAACTTCTTTATTTATCTTCCGTTCCATAATTTCTTCCAAACCCATCACCGACTTCAAGTTCCACACAGACATGTGTTCCCAGACCCCTTGAAATGGAACCTCAAAACCCCAACGAAACCCCTCAACCACATAATGCGCGTCACCCTCTACCGGATAATCACCCATCAATTCCTTCAGAACCCACCATTTAACTGGCGTTGGTGCCCTTGTTAGCACCTGCCTGGGGGGCACCTCCACCGCGTGTGCCCCCCCCCCAGGGAAGGGGCACTTACCCCTCTGTCCCCCACCCCTCCATCTAGGGCAGAGAGAGAAGGGGTGGGGCCCCCCGCAGTGTAGGCAGGAATGCCTGAACCTGCAACTGGCACGAAAATACCTAGACCTCTCATTGAAGTCCCAGCAAGCCAGGGCCGTACCCCCCTTTTTGGATGGTTTGCCTCAAAAATTATCCATCGGCTTTCCGCCCCCCTTCACTATCACTATCAGCCCTGGCCACATCCTTCTCCTGAATGCATTCTATTCAGAGGTCGTGGTCTTTTACATCCCATCTGACCTCAGGTGTGATGGAGGCATTCTGCCTAAAGGCCTCATCATACCGCAGCCACCCGAACCCTTCCTTGGTCAGGTAGGCCTGCCTCACTATATCAAAATATTTCCAGAGGGCCACCACCCTCTCCGGAAAAGCCTGAATAACCACACCTGCATGAATTATAAATGCCGACTCCCAGTTAGCCCAGTTGCGGTCTATCTTCCTCGGCTTTGCCCTTTCATATTCTCTAGGCTCGGGCTTCACATTGGGATCCAGTACAGGGTCACAAAACAAAATAGCAAACAAATCGATGTACTCTCCTTTCCATATCTTTTCCCACTGTGTTAAGTGCACGCCTAAGGGAGAAGAAACCCTGACATACCCGCCTCGCAATGGGGGCACCTCCACTGCAACTGCTACCGGTGCTGCTGCCAGCCCTGCCGTACTTACAGCCCTCTCCTGAGCTTGCACTTGAGAAGCTTGACCCAACCCCACTTGACCCTGTCTCTCACCCACCGAATCGATATGGCTAGAAGGACCCACCTCCAATTGTGGGCGCCATACATTATCCCCCCACAAAAGATGGTTTGGGCCCTGCTGCACCCACAGTTGACCCAAACCACTCTGCCCAGCCAATGGAACCCCTAGTGCCTGCTGCTGCACCTGTACCCCAGCTACACTGTCCACGCTCCCCTCTGCTTGCGAGGGTGAAACCTGGTTGGCAACGGGTGGTAACATGGCTTCATCCATCCCTCCCTGGGATTGGGAAATCCCCAAACCAATACATCCCCCAGCATCTAACCCACTCTGCCCGACATACTCACCATCTACTACATTTAAAACCACCTGCCCAGGCAATCCGGCTTGGTCCGGTGTGATGGGAGGCACACTCACTGTCGCCACCCGGCCCCCGGCCTCCAGCAATGATGCGATCTGGGATATCTGCTGCTCCATGCGGTCAACTTTTCTCTCCAGCTCCTTGACCGCTTGACTGCTTGCCCCATAGGACATACTCACTGCTGCTGGCACATGTGTACCCTTCCCACTCGTGCTGGGTTGGGACAAAAAAAATCCAGGATTACTGACCATCCCAACTGCTGCTGCATTCCTGTTGTGCCCTGGGGCAGCATCCAACACCCCAGCACCTACTAAGCTCCCCATAACTCCATCCCATGTTCTCATCCTGGCCTCAAGGGCCTGTAGCTATGTCTGCCCCTGTCCCTCCAGGCACCTCTCCGCAGATGGAGGCTGTTCCAGCTGATTGGCCTGCGCCATTGTCCAGTACCCCACAGGGGGCACAGATTGAGCCTGCACTGGGTAACTGGATTGCACCGACATCAAGTATCCCACAGGGGGTGCAGATGGAGTCTGCCCTGGGTGACCAGACTGCCCTGCTGTCAAGTACCCACCAGGGGGTGCAAGGCCCCAGCCTGCCTGCCCAAATCCCCAAGGGCAGGTGGCCCTGCCAGCTCATGTTCCCCCAGCCCTTCCACCGTGGAACAGACCCTGCCTGGGGCACTGACCCCTTTTGCCTTTCTTTTGCCCATAATTGACTCAGACACAACTAGTGCCACCCAACGTGCTTCCCTACTGGTCCGGGTGTGTGTGTGTGTGCTGGAAGATCACTCCCAGCTACGTACCACACCCAATCACACACAACCCCCCGCCCCTTTTATGCTGCACCTGCAGCCCTATCCCTTAAGAACACCTCCCCCACACCAGGCGGACCCTCCCGCTAATTACCAAAAATTCCCCCCTTGCACAAGGGGGTATTCTCCTGCCACTGCCCCTTTCCCGACTCACAGCTCCCAGGCAACAAGGGGGGGGGGAATCCTCCAAGGCGTCACCAGAGCAACCACCTGGCAAACTAAACCAATCCCCGCTTCCCAGCGGCCCAGTGGAAGGGGGGGCAAGCAAAAACCTGCCGCTGACAATCAAACACTCCCAGCCACAAAAAACCCTGAGGGATACTGCCTGGAGCCACCCCTCTTGGGACCCGCGGCACTGAGGCCAAGGAGGGGAACCCAGCCAGAGAGCTAAAACCAAAGGCGTCCACTTCAGTAGCGCGCTGCCAACGGAATGATGGGCTGTGCGGCATGCTACACCACGTGGCCTGAACAGGCCAATCAGGGAGGCGCATTTTCACGCCTCTGTTCTGATGCCTTGCAAGCTGCAATCCCTTACAGATTGCGGCTTGCAATGCTGCAACCAGCTTCCCTGTGACCCGACCTGGCGGGAAGGCCCGGTGGACACCCACCAAGCCCAGTGCCTCATTCCGATAGGGGGCGGGCTCAAACTCCCCCGCAGCGCACAGGGAGCTTAGCGTGGGGATTTATCTGAATATTGTTCTTCAAGGGGACAACTTCAATTGCTTATAAAATTTGGTACCTTTATCAAATTGTCCTGTAGTTTTTCATAGATGACAGAGAAGTTATATGATACATTCCTGCCAAATATCTTGTAGAGAGGATGGAATATAAAAATGTTACAGCTGGAAATGTATTTTAAAGTTAATGTCTTATACCATCAGGACCCTTTATTCAATCATTCTGAAAATTGGCAAGAGTGTTAAGCTTGTGGAGGTACATAATATTGACAGGTTTCATGCAAATTTGATGGAAGTTAAAAAAAAGTTGTAACTGTGAATGTGTATGGAATTTTATTTTTAAATCACAATGTTCAATTGCTTCTAAAATCGGTTCCCTTTAGCTAATTATTTTGAAACCTGGTACACATAGTGCCCTCCATTGAGGGGATAATATCTCCAAGTGTCATCAGAATAGAATAAGAAACATAAAAGTTATAGCCATAAATACATTTTTCAGTTATTTTCCCTTTATTTCAAAAATAAAAACATGTTATTGCAATAACAATGACAAAAACAACAATTTTCATTATTTTTATTGTAATATCAAAAACAACATGCACACAGTGTTTGAAATGGTGATGTTGGAGTTTTATTAAGGGATCTTAATTGCATCTTATTGTATTTTGTGTTTCTGATATTGTAAGCTGCCCTGTGTTTTCAGAGAAGGGTGGGGTAGAAATGGAAAGGAAGAAAGGACCTTGCAGATGACCACAGTGCCACATACCCCCAGAAGGGCCACAAGCAGTCTGGCCCTGAAAATCTAAATCCTAGCAGTGCTGCTCTACTAAGTGAGCAGTAAGCACTCCATTCCTAGTGACCCCTGCTTATGGAGTTTGGGGAACGAATAATTCCAGTTACAGTGAGTCTATCTAGAATAATTGATAAAGATGAGATAACTTTGTTGAGTGATTAAATGAAACTTTACTGTAGATTCCCTGCCAAATGGACTATTATTGATTTTAGGATTTGAAGTGAGAAAATCGTAGACTTTGCTCCCCCATGCTTGTGCGCAGCTCAATATGTATGTATTGTAAATCATTCTCTTTCTTTGCAAGAAGAGGTAGTCATAAAGGTCTATTTCACAATGATTTTCATTAACCCTTAACACACTGTATTTTAAATAAAACTGCCAATTTGTTTCAGTGGAAATAGAGTGGCAGAAAGTGAGCTTGCCAATGTGGCTAGAGGGGTAAACTCTCAAAATAGGAGCACATCATTTGCCATAGTGGATGAAACAAATGGTCCATCAAGACTTTTATCCTGCTTCCAGCATAGACTATCAAGATAGACACTAGTTTACCCTTCATGCACATGGCCAGTTTTACAAAGAGCGGGATGGCTGGGGAAGCACAGCCATTGGGTTTGTGATGGGTGGTGGAATATATGGTCCCTTTGGGGGCCTTGTCCATTCTTTGAGGCAGGAGAGGTGTTTAATGCCTGTCCCCCTCATTGCCCCCCCCAAGCAGATGGTGAGGTGGCCGAGGTTCAGAGGACCCTGACATTGTTATGATGCT
>QEPC01004817.1:460056-476398 GCA_003113815.1 Sphenodon punctatus | reverse complement strand
CTGCACACCTCCAACAGGGCCACCAACTCTGGCCCGGGGGGGAGGGCAAGCCGTAATCAGCCGCAGGGGGCCAGGGCAGGTGGGACAGCTCCAGCAAATGGTAGTAGGCAGCCGCGAAGGTGCACGGATACCCACAGGCACCCTGCACGCTGATGAAGTAGGACATGGCCATGGCTGGACCACCCTCACACAGGCAGGTCGCATATCCCAGGAAGGCACACACACACTGAGCAGAGGCCGTCTCAGCAGGACTCCATGCTGCAAGGCCCCCCAGCGGGTCTGGTAAGTGCCCCTCAGGGAAGGGGGTGAGCCCCAGATCCTCACAGTGCACGCATCAGTCGCCAGCAGTCATGACATAGCCGAAGCGCAGCATACCAAAGCTCAGGCACCGATAGGCATCCAGCAGGGTGGGCAAGGAGCACAGGCTGCGCTGAACGATGGGCGAACGCCAAAAATCACACAGTGCCATGCTCTCGTGGGTGGTTCAGGCACGGACAGAGCCCCCGGAGGGTCTGAGCGGGACCTTGGGCTGGGATGTGACTGCCATGGTACATCTCCAGGAGGGTCTGAGCCACAACGGCCATGGGGGCAGCATGGGATGCGGGGCCGGGGGACTGGACAGGCAGACAGGGGCTGCCAAGGCCGACAGATAACGGCAGGACGGGAACAATGTGGCCGCAGTGGAGGGATGAGAAATGAATGGACAGCACACAGCTGCCGGCATGCAAGGCCGGACAGCCCCACGCATACCCACCTGCTAGTGGAGATAGCAACAACAGCACACACTTGCACAGGGAAGGGCAGCGGCCTGGGGGCCAGGGCCCAAGCCCTGGGAGGTGCTGCACAGGGTACCCCTGATGTCGGACCTGAGACGGTACCTTGGGGTGGGGCACACCACTGTGTCGTGCCTGGTGTGGGACGTCCGTGAGGCTGGGGATGCGGTATGCACCTGTAGGAAAGAAAGCACTCGGACACGGTTAAGTGTGTCTCATACCATTTATTGTGGTCCCCTGGTCCTGCCCCATACCACGGTACACCCGTGTGCCCTTGTGCCCTTCCCCCCTCCCACCCCCCTCAGTGGTCCTGGAGGTCCCCTCCCCACCCCATCCCCTATTCTGCCCTGCCCCTGCCCCTCCCCCATCCCCTGCTGCCCCTGGGCCAGCCCCATACCCTGCCAACAGGGATGGCCGAGGCTACCGACTCCCCCTCATCCAAGGTGGAGGAGGAGGTGCTGTCACCCGGAAGGGCCGGGGACCCTGCCCCGGCCTGTCGTCCGCCACCCCTGGGGGGCACTGTTCCCCCCACCCCCTGCACCGCCTGTGGCTGTATCGGGGCCCGGTGGCCCGGCTACTGGCATCTGAGCTGTGGGGGCACGAGCCCCCGGATCTGCAGTCTTTGGTGCTGTTGGGGAGGCGTGGGTGGCGGTGCTGGCAGGACCTATGGTATGGCCTGGAGGGGTGGAGGCAGCATGGGTCTGGGAGCTGGCACAGCACCCAGCAGGGTTGCTACCAATATGAAGGCACTCAGGCCCCCGGCCTGCAGGAGGAGGGATGTGCTCTGCTCCAGGGAGCGGTCAAGTTTCCGGTCAAACTCCTTGGACCGGTTGTCCTGCCGGTCCGAGTTGGCCTGTAGTGCCTCCAATTGGTGGTGCATGTCCCGCTTCATCAGCCTCCGGTCCTTCCGCATCACCGCCAGCAGCGCCCGGTCCCTCCCCTCCACCTGTTGCAGGGCCCTCATTGTCCCCTCCTCCAGCCGGTTGACAGCTTCCAGAATCTCCTCTGCTTGCCACATGCTGGTGATAACAAGCTCCTGGGTGAGGTCCTCCCATTGCCTGCATGCTCATGATCGGTGCTCCCGCATCCTCTGGGCCAGCGGTACCGGCAGCCCCCGGCTGCGGCCCTCCCATGCCCGGTATGGCTCTGTGATAAAGGGGTCAGTTCATCATGTGGGGTGCCATTCCCCTGCCCCCCTCCTGTCTCCATGCTCTGGGTGCTCCTTCACCCTGGGATGGGCACCGCCGGCCCGTGCATGGCTCCCTCTGCCCGTGCCCCATCCCAGCCTCCAGGACCACGTGTGTGTGTGTGTGTGTGTGTGTGTGTGTGTGTGTGTGTATGCTTCCATCCCATTCCACCTCCTTTCCCCACCCTTGGGGTCCATGTGTGTGCCCTGCATTGCCCCTACCTGCTCCCTCAGTGTCCGTTCCCTCCAAGGCCGGTCGGTCGCTGGGGCTAGTGTCTGCCTGGTCCCTGGGTCAGCATGCCATGAGATTCAGGGTGACGGTCTCCTCCTTGCCCTCTACCTCCCTGGAGTCCACTGGGGCATGTGTGCCCTTGCCAGAGGTCAGACTGGGGGGGTGTTGGGTGCATGTGCCCAAGGTCCCTGGAAGCTCCTCTGGGGCTTCCGTGCCGAGCCTCACCCAGTGCTCTCCGGCTTCAGGGTGTGTGTGTGCTTATCTGCAGGTCGTTCCTTCCAGGCGCCCCCTCCTACTGGGCGCCGGGCGACTATGGAGCCCTTGCGGTGCAGCACCCAGCTTAGCACATCCATGTAGGGGGAGGCCCGTGCCACCTGCTCAATGTCCCGGTTGTTGTCATTATAACCCATTTTCAGTTCCTTAATCTTAGTCCGGCACTGTGTGGGCATTCGGTCGTATCCAGCCTCCCCCATCTCCGTGGCTATCTGGGTGAACACCTGTTCATTCCGGGAGTTGATGGCCAGCTCGGCCTGCATCTCAGGTGTCTCCCAGATAGCAATGAGATCATGGGTCTCCTGGAGCCCTTGCTGACCCCCCCTGTGGTACCAGCGCCTGGGTGCCGGCCCCTCTGCTGCCGCCGCCGCCTCCTCCTCCTCTGCGGCTGTCACTGTCTGTCCCTGGCCCCCTCCGGCCTCGGGTTCCTCTTGCTGGTCTGTTTGTGGGTTCAATGGGGGCTGCTGGTTAGGCTCCTGGTGGCTGTGGTCCCTCCCTCCCCCCTCCTCTCCATGGCTCCGACCCACCCACTCCCAGCTGCACCCCCTACCTTCTTCCGGGGTGGTCCCGTGTGCTGCTGGGTGTCCTCCGCTAGACCAGGTTCCCTCTCCTGCTGCTGCTGCTGCCGTCCCTCCTCCTCGCCCTGTCACTCCATCCTCCGCACATTCTCCTCCTCCCTCTTCTCCATCGACTACTTCACCACACTCCCCTACTGCTGCCTGCCCTTTAAATCTCCCTCCATGTGCCACTTGTTGTTGGTTGTCTGGCAGCGGTGCTGCATGCCGTCACCATGGCCCGTGGTCATTTCCTTTCACTGCAGCCGGGATTTTCCCTTCAGACGTTACTTTTAATTCACCCCTGCTGTGGTGAACATTCACCACACTTCTGGACCTCCTCCCGCCCCGACCTCATGAAGCATGGTTAGGTTCACCCTGGCCCACGTTTGACTGTGGTGAACATCTGGATGTGGGCCAACAGACGTGCACGGCTCTTTCACCACTGCCCGCGTTTGACTGAGGTTGACTGTGGTGAATGCCGAAAACATAACATCTGAAATCACCCAAAAAATACAAAGTCTCAAGTTTATGTTCATAGCAGGCATGGCCCCATCCTACTCTGTTGGGCTCCTGTCATGTTCTTGCATTCACAGCTCAAAAGCTGCCAGTTTGTATTTTCCAGAGAGCCAGTGCTGCTTGCTTTTCCTGATCATGACTGCTAACCAGCTCTTTCTCAGGTCTTTGTCATGGCTCTGCCTGTTCTTTCTCCCTAATTGCAGCTGCCACTATTCCCTCCTGGGCTGCTGTTTGAACCAAAATGCAAATGTTCAAATAAATCAATCAGGGCCAAGACCTCTGGCGCAGGAAACCTTTTTCTCTCTGACTGCCAAATGCAGTCATTGCCAGTAACTCTGCTATGCTTGGAGGATGAGTGTCTCCCTATAATACCTGCATTTTTCAGTACTATTCAGGTAGCTGAATTGGCAGCTGAATACCATTCGGGTATCTGAAAAAACAAAATATTGTTTTCTGTTTTTTTGAGTACCCCAAATTACCTGGGGGGAAAAATAAAAAAACAAAGTCAAAGTCAAAAATCCCAAAGTCAAAAATCTAGGACCAGTAGTCAGAAAATGGGGACAAAAACAGTATTTTGGTACTTTGGGTACCCAATCAGACACCATTTGGGGTACCAAAAAGTAACCCAAATTATCAAGTCAATTTCGGCACCACAAATTTGACAGGAATACCCATTTTGTGGGTACCCATTCAGCTTTAGTCCTGGCCAAAATGGGACACATTGTAGCTTGGTAAGAAAAAAAAATGAAACCAGGACAAAATTGTTATTTTAGCAAATGCTTTGGGACACGGAGAACCCTTCTGAAAAATGAAAGTGTTCTGGACAATTTGAGGTATATCAGAGCCATTCTTCAGTCACTCACTCAGACTAGAGCTTAAATGTGTTTCTGCTACTATCCAATATCTAGTCAGTTATTGCAGTATCTGGTCAGATACCAAATGGTCAGTGTCAACCGCCGAGGCGGAGGATGTTCTTGGGACTATGAGGGCCACTTTTTGTGAACTTGACCCATGCCCATCCTAGCTGTTAAGGCCAGCCAGGAGAGAGTGGGGTTGCTGCTGGCAGGGGTGATCAATGCCTCCCTTCAGAAGGGCTGAGTGCCATGCTGTCCCAAAGAGGCGGTGATGAGGCCTCTGCTCAAATAACTATCACTTGACATGGATTCCCTCGCCAACTACCCTCTGATTTTGAACCTTCCCTTTTTAGGGAAGGTTATTGAGTGAGTAGTGGCTCAGCAGTTGCAAGGGCATCTGGACCGCACCATTTATCTTCACCCTGCGCAGTCCGGTTTTCATCTGTGCTATGGCACGGAGACTGCGCTTGTGGCCTTGGTCGATGACCTTCGCCGCGAATTGGATCAGGGCTGTTCAACCCTGCTAATTCTGTATGACCTGTCGGCGGCTTTTGATATCATTGACCATGAGATGTTGGTGATTTACCTGTGGGACCGAGCTAGGATGGGCAGGATCTTTCTTGAATGGTTCCGCTCCTTCCCGGCCAGAAGAACTCAGTGTGTGGTGCTCAGGGACTGTTTTTTGTCCCCTCAAGATCTCATGTGTGGAGTCCCACAAGGCTCCATTCTGTCCCCTCTCCTGTTCAATGCATATATGCAGCCACTTGGTGAGGTCGTGAGACGGTATGGAGTGCGTTGTCATCAATATGCTGATGACTCTCAGCTATACCTCTCTTTTTCATCTGACTCAGGCCTGGCAGTCTTGGTGCTTACTCAATGTCTGGTGACTTTGGGGTACTGGATGAGGGCAAACCAACTGAAGTTGAATTCCAGCAAGACAGAAGTGATGGTAGTAGGTAAGGCAGTGAATGTGGTGGCTCCCGTCATTGGGGGTGATCCCATGCCCTGTGCATGCAAACTACATGCATCTCCATAGGGATTGCATTGTGCCATGCGGATCCCATGTGGGACCGGCACAGATATCATGTAGATCCCATGTGGATCCAGCTTGGCATTGTTGCCATTAATAGGATCCATCCTCCCCTGGCTTCCTAGGTTTGCAGTCTGGACGTACTCCTCAATCCACAGCTATGCTTGGACCTCCAGGTGGGGGCTGTGGTGAGGAATGCGTTTCACCAATTATATCTGGTGCAACAGCTTTGGCCGTATGTTTCAGATAGTGAGATGGCTACTATCATTCATGCTTTCAGTACCTCGAGACTGGACTATTGCAATGCGCTCTACGTGGAACTACCCATGGTGATGGTTCGGAGACTGCAGCTAGTGCAGAATGTGGCGGCCCATCTCCTTGTGGGGTCGGGACATCATGAGCACATTACAATGGCTCTCCAGGCTCTGTACTGGCTGCCGATAGTCTTCTGGGCCCAATTCAAGGTGTTGGTTTCGACCTATAAAGTCCTATACAGCCTTGGCCCGACTTATCTGTGGGATTGCCTCACTCCCCATGCCCTGGAGTGACCTCTGCAGTCTGCTGGGAATGCTCTTCTTGAGGTCCCCCATTTGGCCTGGGAGGCCACTATGGAGAGGGTGCTCTCAGTGGTTGCACCTAGGCTGTGGAACTCCCCCCACCCCCAAGACACAGTTGGCCTCAGATCTCCCTTCGTTCCACCATATGTGTAAGATCTGGCTGTTCTGCCTGGCTTTTGGAAAGGGAGATGGAGGGTTAGTTCTGTTTTCCTTCTCTTTTATTGTTATGGATTTTATGTGTTTTTATTATGTGAGCTGTTTTGGGTTGCCTGGAGCAGGAGGGGTGGGATAGAAAACTTTTTAAATAAAAAAAATTACCTTCTAGACAGGTAACCAAATTACCATGTACCAAATTATCATTAGACTTTTTTTTAGTCACTCCCTCTGTCCAGATTAGTTTAGTTATGCAGTAAACAGTGCAGTAAATGGTAATATCCAGTATTTTGGTTTGTTGATTAACCTCCATGGTTACCAGATAGTGACCGAATAACCACCAAGCTATCCAGAATAGTGGATATTAACTGTGAATATTTTTTTCCCTTTACTTTCTATTTCAGCTCAATTCAAGACCAACGATTGCTCTGAGTAATCCTTGCTCCAGAAGGAGTTCTATAGAAATAATGCTGTTATGTTTCCCAGAAACTCTCTTCTATGCCAGCATGAGGATATAGCATGAGCAGGCCTGTCCATTCCCACTGGCCTGCTATTACTGACCAACCTCAGCAGCACAAATCTCCAGAGCAATAGATATTTCTCTAGAGAGTCTAGCAAAAGTTGAGGATCAAGGTCAGTAGTATAGCTGGGTTTAGAAAAGAACTGGATAAGTTCTTGGAGGATAGGTCCATTAATGGTCATTAACCAAGTAGGTTAGGTTGGGAGATGTAACCTTTGACTGTCAGGAGTTGAGAGTGAATGGATCACTCCATTATAACCTTTTGGGTATTCCTCTGAAGTGGGCAAGAATCGTTACTGTCAGAGACAGGATGCTGGGCTAAATGGACCTTTGGTCTGACCCAGTATGGCATTTTTTATATTCTTATTATTTCTTATGGGTATATTTCCATCCAAGTTGCTGAAGAGAGGGTGATTTGGAAGTGGATATGGAACTGTTCTCACAACACTGATTTTAACTAACCTGACAGCAATGTTACTCTCTGTCTGTTTCAACCCACCCTTGTATTATGAGATGCAATAAAAGGAGTCATGGATTAATTTTTATCAACTCAGTAATCTTAAATCTTTGAGTTAAGTTCTCTAAATTCTCCTTTCAAGACTAAATAATCTTGGGTTTTGCAATCTTCCTTGAAATGTAAGATGTGAAAATACCTCTCGTCATTTTCATTGCCCTTTTTTGAGATTGGCAGATGGATCTTTCTGTTTTCAAATTTTTCCTGGAGGAATTTGGCATTCATCCATCTTAATCCCCTTCCTGCAACAGATTGTACATTTGTGATCTAAATCCCTCCTGGAACAGAGTTGGCATCTATATTTACGACCTGCTCCACACCTGGTAGCAAAGTGCCTCTGTATGAACACTTGAACAGCAGGCTGGCTGGCAGGCAGGCAGAGAGATGGAAGCTGGTTTCCTGGTTAAGCTCAGGAACCCATGTTCACTGCATTTCCCCCATGTAAAACGTAGTGAATATGGGTCCCTAGTTAAGCTACTAGCTGTCTGTAAGAAAATACTGGTTCAGCTGCTGCCTGTCATTCCTAAGGCACAAACTTCCACCCATTGAAATGAATGGCAAAACTCCCATTGACTTTAATACTGTAGTATTGTCTTGAAAGGGTTGCCAGGTGTCCTTTACTTTAAGGTGTATATGTTATTTTGTTTGTTATGTTGATACCTGAAGAATGATGCCTACCCCGGACTCAAGCTACCCACCCAACCAGGTCAACTTTTCCCTAGGGAACATGAGGTATTCCTGAAGCAATAGGAAAAAAGGCATGGTTAATTTAGGCTACAAGCAGTCCAGATAGTGAGGATAAAAGCACATAAGGCTCCAGAAGATGACTACTCATAATCTGAAACACCAGGGAAGACCCAATATTGAACCCTTTCCTGCCAGGGAGAAGGAGAAGAACCAACCTATTTCGCAACTTCTTGTAGCTAATTTACTGAAATCAAAACTATTTTGAACTCTCGCTTCTCTTTTTCCTGGGAGCTCTCAATCCAAATTTCAGTGGTTTTCCTCCAGATGAACCTTGGAACTTGCATACATTAGTATGGGATAAAGGGATTGTTTCCACTGAAACACAGTTTGACATTTCCATGGTCAAGAATGCAGTTCCCCTGGTATACTCATTCCATTCCTTTCAGCAGAAGAGGGCATTGACTCAAGGTTCTCATGTTGCTAATCACTCATTAGAAGCTTACCTTTGTAGTTAAGTGTAAAATGTCATATTGCTAATTGTTAATTAGAATCTTCCATTAGCAGTTACGGAGTTAAGAGCATTTGTTGTATGATTAATACTGACTTTAGGAAGTCAGTGAAGTGAGGCTTCCTGCCACAGAACCTTCCTACATTCGATTTTAATTGGGTTCAATACCTTTTCTTTGTGCCTTTATTACATTCTTAAAATATTACTGGCCTCGCATATCAATACTAATACAGAATCCTCGCTCTCTCTCTAGAAAAGGCCACCACATAAGGGAAGGTACAGGTGATGCAGGCTATCAAAATAAACCATGCTCTGTATTCCCTTCACAATGGAATAAAGGGAACAATGCTTTGTGTTGCTGGGTAGGTATTTCAAAGGCTCTGTTTTAAGCTATTGCACTCATGTTAAGCAGCTAGAATAGGCCAGTGCAGTAAAACAGCTGCACATAAGTTCAGTCAAGGTTCATCTCTCTGAACTGTAAATTATTAAATATCAGTTTCCCTATCTCAAGTTTTCCAAAGTACCAAGTGAACATTAATCACGTTCTGCCACATATGTGCTTGAGTAGACTATATAACATTACAGTATGAAACACAATGCTATCACATTGCAGCTCCTGAGGAGGAAAACTGTCATATTTTAGATAAAGAAGTGATTGATCAATTTAGCTTTTCAAAATAATTAAATAAAACCAGAAGAAAGTTCTTATTGGAGAAGACTGAAAAGAGGGTAAGGACTGTTTTTTTCATCCATTCCAAGTACTAGGTGTTAGGGCTGGGTCTCAAACAGCTGTTAGAATCAGGATCCGCTTGGGCAAGTGGTGTCAGGAACCAGGCCTGGGCATAACAACAGGCTCAGTGGTGGGAGAGGCAAAAGCAGTGTTGAGATAAAGGCAGGGGGGTCTGTTCCAAAATGTCAGTCTAACAGAGAAAACTACTAGCTGGAAGGTAGTGCCAGGGCTACTAGTTGGAAGATAATTCTGAGGTCGAAGCTGAGTAGTCTCTCCAGGGGAAAGCTAAGGTGAAGAAGGGGCAGTGAGTAAGGAATGGGACTGGAAGTAAGTGAGGCAAGGAACAGGGCTGGAAGCCTGGTCAAGAAAGGAAGCAGAAGAGGAAAATAACAGGGATGGGGGACAGGGCCAAAGAAGAAGGGACTTGCTATATATAGGCCATTATTATTCCCATTTTATAGATGGGAACATCAAAGTTAGTGAAGACTGGTTTATGAGGCATAAGTGCTGCAGGACTGGGTGTGAGAACTGATCCCAGGGTACCTCCCTAGGCAGGCCTACTGTCTCTTGTGCCAGTGGGCCTGCTTTTGAGTCCTAGAGATCCTGAGACTAGGGCTGCTCAAAAGTGTGATATTACCCCCACCTCCCAAATTAGAATTGATTTTATAATGAATTTATATAAAATATTAAACTTTATAAAATTATATCAGAGCAAATATACAAATATCAGAGCAAATATATACAAATTGTCACTATGACAATTTGATCATTTTTTGAAACTCAGTAGTGAAATGTAGTTCATCAAGGACCAAATGATGCATTGTCCACAAACATGTAAAATATACACATGCCAATGTAGTTTAGTGAACTAGGAAGCCAGAATTCAAACCCCATTTTATTTATTTATTTATTTTTACAAATTTATACCCCGCCCCTCCTGCAACGCAGCTCGGGGCGGCTTCCAACATTAAAACAATAAAATACAATAAAATTCATCTAAAACAATCAAATATTAAATATTAAAAATTAAAACAGGGCTAGACAACACCAAAAACAAATGAGTAGGGGACTAAAATCCTCCCTCCCCACCCTCCCTCCCAAAGGTCTGGGCAAACAGCCAGGTCTTACAGTTCCGCCGAAATGTTAAAAGGCTTGGGGCCAGGCGAGCTTCCTCCGGAAGGGAGTTCCACAGCCGCGGTCCCACCACCGAGAATGCCCTCTCCATCGTGGCCCCCCATTTAACACGGGGGACCTCCAGGAGGGCACCCCCGGCAGACCGCAGGAGCCGCTCTGGGGCGCGAAGGGCGAGGCGGTCCCTAAGGTATGAGGGGCCGAGACCGTGTAGGGCTTTATAGATCATCACTAGGACCTTGAACTTGGCCCGGCACACTATCGGCAGCCAGTGCAGAGCTCGGAGCACCGGTGTAATGTGCTCCCGGCGACCCGTCCCCGTAAGAAGACGAGCCGCCGCATTCTGCACCAGCTGCAGCCTCCGGGCCAAGAACAAGGGAAGCCCCACGTAGAGCGCGTTGCAGTAGTCGAGCCTCGAGGTGACGAAGGCATGGATGAGGGAGGCCAGGTCCGGGCCAGAGACATACGGACGCAGCCTACGTACCAGATAAAGCTGGCGGAAGGCAGCCTTAGCGACTGCCTCCACCTGCCGCTCCAGCCGCAGGTCTGCGTCCAATATGACCCCCAGACTCCGGACCTGCTGAGCTACAGGGGGGCAAACCCCCCCAACCAGGGGGGCCACCACCCCCTTCGCCCTCCCCACCACCATCACCTCCGTCTTATCTGGGTTGAGCTTCAGTCTGCTCCGCCGCATCCAATCCGCCACGGCCTCCAAACATTGGGATAGCACCGAGACAGCAGGGTCTGGGTCAGTAGAAAACGAGAGGTACAGCTGAGTATCATCAGCATACTGGTGACATCGCACCCCGAACCCTCTCACGACCTCCCCCAAGGGCTGCATATAGATGTTAAATAATAATGGAGACAAGATCGATCCCTGCGGAACGCCACACGGTAAGGCGCGGGGGCTCGATGTTTCCTCCCCCAACACCACCCGCTGGCTCCTCCCCGAGAGGAATGAACGGAACCATTCAAGAACAGTCCCGTCCAGACCCCCCCGGTCACGCAGTCGTCTCAACAGCAGCCCATGGTCCACGGTGTCAAAAGCGGCCGAGAGATCGAGCAGGATGAGAAATGTCGAACATCCCGCATCCATCTCCCGGCGGAGGTCGTCCACCAAGGCCACCAACGCCGTCTCGGTGCCATAGCCGGGGCGGAACCCAGATTGAAAAGGGTCAAGGAGCCCGATGTTATCTAGATGAACCTGGAGCTGGAGCGCCACTGCCCGCTCAATAACCTTCCCTAAAAAGGGAAGGTTAGAGACAGGTCGGTAGCTGGCGAGCGCGTCTACGTCCAACGATGGTTTTTTCAGCAGGGGGCGCACCACAGCCTCTTTTAAGCAAGGCGACAACCTCCCCTGCCGAAGGGACGCATTCACCACCCTCGCCAGCACCGTCCCCAACGTCTCCCCGGAAGCTTTTATTAACCAGGACGGGCACGGATCTAGTTGACAACACGTGGCCCTCACAGACCCCAGGACATCCACCACATCGGCCGGCGTCACTTCCTGAAACTCACCCCATAAAGATGGACCAGACGGACCCTCCGCCCCCCCGCGCTCTTCCCCTACTGCTATCAACCCAGCGTCGAAATCGGCCTGAATCCGAGCGATCTTGTCTGCGAAGTAGATGACAAACTCCTCACAGCGGGCCCGGGACAAGTCCCCATCCAGGCGGAGGGAGGCCGGACTCACCAGCCCCCGCACCACCCGAAACAGCTCCGCTGGACGCGACTTCGCAGACGCTATGAGGACGGCGAGGAATTCCTTCCTCGCCGTCCTCACAGCCTCCACATAGGACCGCAAATGGGCCCTATGGAGAAGACGATCGGAGACAGACCGAGTCCGACGCCAGCGTCGCTCTAGCCTCCTGCCCACACGCTTCATACACCGCAGCCCCTCAGTAAACCAAGGGGTCCTGCGGTGACGAGACCGAGGCAGAAGGCGCCTCGGAGCCACCCTGTCAATGGCCTCCTCCAGCAAGATGTTCCAATGCCGGACCAGCTCATCCACAGAGTGACCGTCCACATCCAGGGTAAGCTCCCTCAGGACCTCCTGGAACCGCTGGGGTTCCATCAGCCTCCGAGGGCGGACCATCCTAACTGGTCCCTTCCCCTTCTGGAGGGGGCGCGCTAGAAGACCGGCCTGAAGGAGATAATGGTCCGTCCACGACAAGGGCACCGCTGTAACCTCCCCCACAACCGGACCCCCCGCCTCAAGGCCAGAGCCGAAGATCAGGTCGAGGGTATGTCCCCCCACGTGGGTCGGGCAGATCACTTCCTGGGACAAGTTCATAGTTGCCATGGCGGCCATGAACTCTCTGGGTGCTTTGGGAAAGCCACAACCTCTCAGCCTCAATTCCCCACCTATGAAATGGAAATAACTGTCACATTGGTTTCCCCAAAAGTAAAATGCACTTAGTGGTTCAGGCCTGACATGATTTGGTCTGGATATAGGGCACTCTTTTCCAATATGTGGAATTTGAGTTTACACTTTGCTAATAAGCCCGCCAGCTCAGCAAAGTATTGTAAATTCCAATTCATTTATATAAATGAAGCTATGAGACTTTAAGAATATTATTAAAAATATGAAGCAATAGTTTACGTAAGTTCAGATAAAGACATAGTACAAAAGAAACAGTGTCAGTGTACTTTTAGTACATGACTTAGAAAGACATTTCTGTTTAGAGAACAGCTCTGTTACAAATTCAAAGATCTTAACTTCTATAAGATATAACATATGCTCTAAGTATTATTGTTATGGTTGACTCAGTGCATCATATAGGATATAACATATGACCCAGTCCTTTCCCCATTCTGTCAGATGGAAGATGAGAAAAGCTTCAGGAAAGGAAG
The DNA here is from genome assembly GCA_003113815.1 of Sphenodon punctatus. NCBI lineage: Eukaryota > Metazoa > Chordata > Lepidosauria > Sphenodontia > Sphenodontidae > Sphenodon > Sphenodon punctatus. The sequence continues at coordinate 463,324 of QEPC01004817.1, read as the reverse complement.
CTTTCTGAAAAATCCATCTTTCCTCTCTCTTCTTATAGAATGAAAGATGCTTGGAGGTCAGCTAAAATGATGTCAGGTCAAAACTGCTGACAGGGAGGGGTTTTCCTCAAAATACATAGTAAGAAGCCTGTTGATACATACTAAACAGGCTGCTATCATAACATAGGATTAACAATGAGTAAACGCCAAACAAACAAGGCCTTTTCCTGCCCTACCTGAGAGTCACGTATCTTGAGACTATTCAACAGAAACTGTTAATTTCATTAAAACACCATGTGGTCCACTGGCCAGGGTGCTAGGCAAGCTCTTTGGAAACCTTACCCGTTGACTCCACCTTGGGAGTTTTTATTAGCCAAGACCAGAGAAATTCTGCCTTCCTGGGGAAAAGGGGGGGTATGTGAGGTTGGGGGGCTAGCGGATGCTGACTTGAGTTCTGTTCCCCTTCCCCCCGCCCCCTCCATCGCCACCGGAAGCAGTCAGGAGGTGTATAAAAGACACTACCTGTGGCTGCGCTGCAGACCAAGGAGCCGCAGGCCACGGCCCTTTGAGGCCACGGCCAAAGGGTGCTGCCCTTTGGGGCCCTTCAGGGGTTAGTGGTCTGAGTTTTGTGACTAGGCGGGAGGGAGTTTTTCGGGGTGTGTCTTTTGTTAAATGACATATTTTGTATTGTTTAAGGGGCCTGCCTAGGCCGGCTATGAGGCAGAGGTGGGAGATTTGGTGGGTTTTGTATTGTGTAGGGGGTGGGGTTTTTTGCTGATGAGGAGGTTGGAGTGGCCGACTCCCCCCCAGTGAGAGAGGGGTGGAGCTGGTTGGATCCCCTGGTGGCAACAGGGGATAGAAGGTTTAGCGACGGGACCAATTGCCTGGTGTGGAGGCATTGGTCAAATGAGGCATCAGTTGGGGTATGTGTGGTTGTTTTGTATTGATACGTTGTGATATGTGTGATGTTATTGCTTTTGTGCTGGGTCCCCTGCGTGGGATAACAAACCCAGAGATGTATTTATTGTACTGTGAGCCACCTCGAGTCATTTTTGAGAGAGTGCAGGATATAAATTAAAATGCTATGCTATGCTATTAAGAGACAGACTTGATTATATCGTCTATTCCAGTATACAGGCTGTTTTTCCAGTATCTGGTCAAGAGTTCAGTAGAAAGGTCACTACAGGACAGCTCTTTTAAGAAGTCATCATACAGAGAGGCTAATTCTGATTTCCAATATATTGAAACACAGATGGTCAAACATATATGCCTATATACAAGATACATGACATAATAATGGCCTGTCTCACAGGCTATTGTGAGGGTGAAATAGAGAAGGATTGTAAAGTTCTAACCCTAGAACCCTGGATAGGATGGGTTATAAATAAATAAATGCATCCGTTTTCTTAGATAAACAACATGTTTCATGGAAAGAATGTTGCTCCAGCATCACTGCAAGCTGCCTTACAAACTGGCATTGAATTGCAGAGGCAAAACATCATGTATATGCAAGACTGGGCAATGGGTTTGAACAAAATAAAAATAAAGTGAAATAAATAAATGAAAAATATAAAACTCTGTAAGGAATATAATACCCTTCTTGCTTTGTTTCATTCTGTGATTGCACTTTTTAAAATTGTGGCTCAAGGCTTTGGCTCATATAGGGTCACCATCCATTTGTTAGAGGGTTGTTGGGGTTTTTTTGTGGAAGAGAGGAGAGAGACCAGGAACGGGTGTTTTGTCCTGTTCCAAGAGTGACACGAAGCAGGCTTCAAATGTCTAGAATTGGTCTTGTGGAGTGTGTCACAGGGCAGCTCCTTCCCCCATGTTAAGTATTTCCAAGACTGGTGCTCTTTTGAGGCACAGAGTACTTCCTTTTTAACAGAGCAAAGATACTAGGCTAAATGGTACCACCACTGCAACTTTTATTTATTAAGTCCTGAGAAACAAAACCCTTCACTGAAACAAAGTCTTTAGGGTTTACAGTACCTTCTGGGCTCCGGGCATTTCTCTCAGACTCTTTGCTTGGTCCTGGCCTCAGCTTGACCTAAGACTTAGGTTCCCTCTGCGTATGGAACATGTTTGCTTGCTCTTCCTCCTCCTGTCTGAGTCTACTGCTCCTGCTTTTCAAATCTATGCTTAATTGAAGTCAATGAGCAGGAGGGCCAGGTTCAACTCTTAGGTCCTTTTTAAATACACTGTGGCTGGAGGGGGGGCAGTCCGTGGTCATGCTGCTGCAGGGGTGGTGCAGGGTGTGTGCACACGGGTGCACCCACACACCCCACATACCCCCACATGGAGCAACCTGTCTTTTTGCTAGTAGCTTCATGCAAGGGAAATAGGGGGAGCAGGAGCATGCACGCATGCTCTTGTGTTACGCAGGAGCATGCATGCATGCATACCCACCCATCCACTGCCACTTTCAAATAGGACACCCCCCCCTCATGTCCACAGTGTGGGAATGAGCGGGTGCATCTCGTTTAAAAAGGGCCTTAGAGTCCTGATCCCAGAAAATATCTAAATCCATGAAGCAGCACCTACCACACTATTCTGTGGGACTGTGGTGTTTGAAAACGAAGACTTTTTTTTTTTTTTAAGCCCAGGCTCAATGTCAGGTAAAATTCCATAAATTTACATGAACAAGTGTACACACATTTACACAATTTAATGTCACCTGGTTTCCTTCCCTTGGTTGGTGTTAATCCTAATCCCATCCAGTACATGTGTTTTTGCCTTACAGTGTAAACTAAATTTAAAGTTTCTTCACAATGTGAAGAATGCTGATTGGACTAGAGATAAAGAATTGGGAATATCATCGAGCAAGTACTAGGCATGGGCGAACAGATCGCTGTTCGGGTTCGGCTGTTCGGTTCGGCCGCGATCAGTTCGTGTGTTCGCGTTCGGCTGTTCGGTTCGGCCGCGTTCAGTTCGTGTGTTCGTGTTCGGTCGTACCTTGCGTTCGTGTTTGCCCGTTCGGTTCGGTGCGTTCGTGTTCAGCCGTTCGTGTTCGGTTGTTCGGGCAGGTTGTACGTTCGTGTTTGGCCGTTCGGTTCGCTCGCCATTGGGTTGTGCGTTCGTGTTCGGTCGTTTGGTGTTCGGGTGGTTCGCGCATTCGCGTTCGGCCGGAAATGTCGTGGGAAGCCGTAAAATCGGCGTCGCGCCGGAAATTCGTGTGCGTGTGCGTGAGTGAGGCGAGAGGGTGTGTGTTTGTTTCGGTGGCTGCTTGTGTAGTGTGTTTTGGTGATTGTTTTGGCTGTGCTGTGTGTTTGGGTGGGTTGGTGTGTGTTGT
>QEPC01004817.1:420384-431357 GCA_003113815.1 Sphenodon punctatus | reverse complement strand
AACAACAACAACAACAGGATAGTCATACATGTGACACTCAGTGCAAAAGACTAGATAACCCTCATCCCACTGCTGTATCCAGTGGCATTGTGGCAACATGCTTCTCCGATGGCAGTGCAGGTGATGGAAAGGGATCTGCAGTGGGCTTGGGTCACCTGTCTGGGGACATCATAGCAGAGATCTTTGCCTTTCACTGGGCAGTGCCCGTCACCTGTGTCACGTGGGTCCAATCCAGGACAACAGCTGCCTGAGGCAGGAGGGGTGGGATATAAATTTATAAAATAAATAAACAGAGAATTGGGAGAGGGAGATTGCCACCTGGGGAAGATGTGAAGTGGGAGAACCATTTCAGGATGCTCTGCCAACTTCTCTTCCAGATTGCCGACATCCTTCATCCACAGCTGGAGAAGGAGAGGACCCAGGCATATGCTTCCATCACTGTGACAATGCAGGTCCACCTGGCATATGGAGGACCTGAAATGGCTGAAGTTGGAGGGTAGGTGGTTAGAGCACAGGTGGCACTCAACTCACGCTGAAACTGATGGATTGCGACAGATCATTTTTGAAGGACTATGCTGGGGCTGTAATTGTGGCAAAGAAGGCTTTTGTAAATCTCATATACTGGGGCTGTTCTGGTTGGTGAGATGTCTGGTTCATCTGGCCTGCCTCCACCAGAAATTAGAATACTCTACTGCCCACTGTGATATTTTAATGAATTACTTTGTAGACAAAATCGCTCATATTGATCATGACTTGGTTGCTGCTATTTTAACTACATAGTAAGAGTTTGGGGTTATGGAAGCTCAACCTTGTCCTGTTTGTTTGAATCAGTTTTGATCGGTATCTTCCACTGATGCAGACAATTTGCTTGGAGCAATGCGTGCAACCAGTTGTGAATTAGATTCTTGCCCATCCTAGCTGGTGAAAGCCAGCTTGGAGACACTGGGGTCATTACTTGCTGGCTGGGGTTGTCAGCACTTCTCTTTAAGGGGGTAGGATGCCAGACACTCTCAAAAATGCAATTGTCTGGCCCCTCCATAAGAAACCATCTTGGGATGCTGACTCCACAGCTGGTTATCACCCTGTCTCTAACATTCCTTTTTTAGGCAAGGTTATTGAATGGGTGGTTGCCTGCCAGTTCCAGGTTCATCTTGATGCTATCGGATTTCTGGATCCATTTCAGTCAGGCCTTCATCCTGGGTATGGCACGGAGACTGCGCTTGTGGCTTTGGTCAATGATCTGTACCTGTAGATTGACAAGGAGAATTGTACCCTGTTGATCTTGTTAGATCTTTCATGAGGTGTTATTGACACATTTGCGAGATCTGGCGCTAGTGCACGGAACTGTTCTTGAGTGGTTCCATTCATTCCTGATAGGGTGGTCTCAGTGGGTGGTGATAGGTGATTGTTCAATATCCCCTTGTGACCTCCCTGCAGGGTCCCATTTTGTCTCCCCTCTTGTTAGATGTGTATCTGAGGCCACTGGTTGAGATCATTTGGAGATTTGAAGCATCATCAATATATGGATGACACCCAGATATACTACTCTCTTCCAGCCAACCTAGATACTGCTGTCTCGGTGCTTAATCAATGCCTTGTGGGTACTGGGGACTGGATGAGGATGAGCCAATTGAGGCTGAATGCTGACAAGACTGAAGTGATTATGGTGGGCCTGCCCTGTGGCTGGGGGGGGAATTGGGACACCTGTTATTGATGGGGCTTGGCCCACCTTGGTCAATCAAGTTCACAGCCTTGGACTGTTTCAGAACCCCTTGCTGCACTTGGATAATCAGGTTGCCAGCTGTGGTGGCCAACAGTACTTTTCACCATCTTCATCTGGTGAGGAGGCTGTGGCCTTTTCTCTCTGATTCGGACCTGGCCACTGTCATCCATGCTTCCATCACTATGAGCTAGATTACTGCAACATGCTCTGTGTGGAGCTGCCCTTGATGACTGTTCAGAATCTGCAGCTGATGCAGAATGTGGGGGCCCAGCTTCTTTTGGGTACAGGTCACTGGGAGCATATTACTCCAGTGCTCCAGTGTCTGCACTGGCTACCTATAGCTTTATGCCAATTATACTCAGCTCTATGGGTGTCTTCACATGGACATCAGCTCTGCCTCTACCCCACCTCACTCCGGGTGGGCTGTCCATTTAAAGATGGCCTGTCAGATGTGGAGGCAGAGCAAAGGTGGAGCTGTCTGTCTTTGCTCTGGGCCTGCCCTGCCAGTGGTGCTCTGGAACATCTTGGAGCATCACCAGCAGCCCAATCCCAGAGCAGGAGCTGGAGGTGTGGCTACCATCTATCTGCTGAGCAGATGGCTCTACAACCCTACTCTTCACTGGGGATTGCCTGCCAATGCCATAGCTTTGCAGGCTATCCACCCACAATGCTATTGTGTGAGGGAGGTGTGCTGCGTGAGTGAACCATGGTCCCCAGCAACCGCTGGACCCATTTAAAACAGGCATGGCTGCAAACAGGAGACATGGGGTAAACCCTTGAACTTTCTCCAGGGTTATGCACCCTCACGTTCATGTGAAAATACCCTCTCTCTGCCCCTGCGCTCTTCCCTCCATCCAGTCTTGTATCCCTGACTGTCTCTCTGACATCTCTGCTTGAATGTCTCACCGCCAACTCAAGCTTAATATGACTAAGACTGAACTCCTCATCTTCCCCGCCCCTCCCCCCCCCAACATTCCCCTCCATCTTCTCTCTCAGCTTCCATTGTGGGTGTCACTCTCCAGCCAGTCCCACAGGCATATAGCCTGGAATTATACTTTGACTCCTTTTTCTCCTTTACACCACAGATTCAGGCTGTTGCCAAGTCCTGTTGCTTCACTCAACATAATATTGCAAAAATCCTGTCTTGACTTACTGTTTCCACTGCCATACCCCAAGTCCATAATTTAGTCTTCTGCTGCCTTGACTATTGCAACTTCCTCCGTACTGGTCTCCCTAGCTCTGATCTCACCCCTCTCACTTCCGTTCAGCACTTTGCTGCCAAGATCAATCACCTTGCCCGTCACTTTGATCATGTCCAGCCTCTTCTCTCTGTCCTACAGTGGATTCCTTTATCTGAATACATTCAGCACAAGCTCCTTGTCTTTATTTATTATTTCTTTATTATTTTATTTATTTATTTAAAGCATTTTTAACCCGCCCATCCTGCCACAGGCAGCTCTGGGCGGTGCACAATATAAAACATTAACATTAAAAACAACTTTTAAAATAGACAACAAGGGAGGTATAAAAAATCCCCAACCACCCACCACCCTAACCCATTCCTCCCAACCTACCAATCTCCCCCCTCCCCCAAAAGCCAGACAAAACAGCCACGTCTTGCAACAATGTTGAAACGAGGGAAGATCCAGGGCCACATGGGCCTCTACCAGCAGGGAGTTCCACAGCTGTGGGGCAGCCACCGAGAAGGCCCTCTCCATCATGGCCCTGCGGTAGACTCGGGAGACCTCCAGGACAGCACCTCCCAATGACCGCAGGGGCTGATCCAGACCTCGGGGCATGAGGCAGTCCTGCAAATAGGTAAGCACCAATGGCCAAGGCCATTTAGGGCTTTATAGGTAAGCACCAACACCTTGAATCGGGCCCGGAAGACTACAGGAAGCCAGCGCAGAGACCAAAGAACTGGTGTAATATGTTCCCAGTGGCCCAATCCTACCAGGAGATGGGCCGTCGTGTTCTGCACCAGCTGCAGTCTCCATTTCATCACCAAAGGTAGCCCCACATAGAGCACATTACAGTAGTCAAACCTAGAGGTGACAAAGGTGTGGATGACAGTGGCCAGGTCAGAGTCCAAAATATACAGCCGAAGCAGACGCATCAGATGTAATTGATGGAAGGCACTCCTTGCCCCATCCTCTACCTGAACATCCAAGCAGAGTTGCGAGTCAAGGAGCACCCCCAGACTCTGTACCTGGGGAACCAGCAGAGGGCAGACCCTATCAATAGGTGTTTTCAGACGTGACGGGGCAGCTTTGCCCCATCCCAAAAACAACCCAGAGATTCCCCGCTGGGATCACCCAGGCACAGCAAACAGACATGCCGGGGATCCTGGCAGAGAATCAGGGAGGGGGCGGGGCACACGGCACAACGTGCGGCCCCACGGCCCCACCCCCTCCACGCTGCCTCGCCGCCCGCGCTCTGGGGAGACGGGCAGGCGGCAAAGCCAATGCTGCTGCAGCATCTGGCCGAGTTCACCACGGCCCGGAATCTCGCTGGGGATTCTGGGCCATGATAGCCGACCAGACGTTACTTTTTATTGGTGCCCGCCTGGAATCACTTTCACCACGCTTCTGCGGATTTTCACGCCAGGAGCCCGGGAAGCATGGTTGAAATTGACCCCATGTGGGTATTCAGTGTGCCGAANTCCGCGCACCAGAGCAGCTCCTTTGGTCTCCCGGGGGTGCCTTCTTGGAGGTTCCCCGTGTTAACCGGGGGGCCACAATGGAGAGGGCATTCTCAGTGGCTGGGCCGCGCCTTTGGAAGTCCCTTCTGGAGGAAGCTCGCCTGGCCCCTAGCCTGTTGACATTCTGGTGGAGTTGTAAAACCTGGCTGTTTGCCCAGGCCTTTGGGGAGGGTGGGGGGTAGGGTGAGGGGTTTTTAGCTCCCCCACCTGATTTGTGATATATTATTTATTAGGGGTGGGAATACCGGCAAATCCGGAATCTGATAATGCCGGTACTGGGCGTACCGGCATTATCGGATTCAACCCGATAAATCCGGTCTGGTTACCGGATTCAGGGTACCGGATTTTTTTACATTGCAGCCATTTAAATGAATGGCTGCAATGTAAGCAAAGCCCCACCAAAAAAGTAAAAAAAAAAAAACCTCCCCGAGTCCAGGCTGCGCGGGTGGAAGGGGGGACACTGAAGCCTTTACTATCAAGGCTTCAGTGTCTTGCTCCCCAATATCTCCTCCCACCACATTCCTGCTTGGGAACTTTGCTCCTCCCAACCTCTGCCACCAATTTTGCCTGTTCATGACTCTCTTCATGGTCAAAACGTATCCACCTCTTCTCCCTTGCTGCCCCCATGCCTGGAATTCTCTTCCTGTATACATTTGTTCTGCTCCCTCCCTCCCAACTTTCAAATCCCTCATGAAAACCTACCTCTTTCATCAGGCTTTCCCTATCTCATCATGAGGAGGAAACTGCCTTCTCTTCCCTCAGAAAGAATCCTTCTCTTCCCTGTAACTAAGGGTGCTTGTACATATTACCTAGGAACAGGGGGAACCTCCATGAGGGCAATCACAACTCTATTCTCATGGGAATTAGTGCACTTAGGAATGCGCTATTCTGCTTTTTTCCTGTGAAAACAAATGAAAACACCCATGATTGCATAGGGGACCTGGTCATGCGTAACTGTTCTTGTGGGAGAAAAGTGGAATAACACATCCCTATGTACAGTAATTCCCGTAATAACAAAGCTGTGATTACCCACCCAAAGATTCCCTTTCTTCCAGGTAACGTGTACAAGTGCCCTAAGTTAAGCACATCCACCTGCATCTTCTCATCTTCATGAATGTATCCTTGGCTTGCCCTGCGTTCACCTCTCCCCTTGTCTCCTCTCCCTTGTCTTTCTTAGATTGTAAACTCCTTTGGGTAGAGACCTTTCTATAAGTACCAATTGTACAGCACCAAGTACATTGCTGTCTATAAATAAATACATTAATAAATAATATAAGATTTGTGCTGGAAGTAGAAACTTAGTAGCAAAATAGGTTTTGGGCTTGATCATAAGGAACAGCCTCTTGCTGTATACTCCTGTCTTTGACACAACCTCTTCATTTCTCTTCAGTTCCAGTTTTTTTTCCTTCCCTCCTGTCTTGGCCCTGTTGCTGTCTTGCTGGGTCCTATGTCACTGTGCTCTGCTGGGTCCTATGTCACTCGAGTTCTCCTAACTTCCTCTAACATCTGTTTTCCTCTGTTGCTCCTTTGCTACCTGACATGCTCACATAAAGTACTATTTGATTTAATTTATTTATTTATTGACTTCGATTTTTATCCAATCCTTTCCTGAAGACTCTGGGCAGATAACATAAAAAAGCATATAAAATACAGAAAATGAAACTAATAAAACCACATAAAATATCCATAACACCTCTGCCCCCTCCCTGTTAAATGCCTGGGAAAATAAATGGGTCTTACACTGGTAGAAACAGACATGATGCAGGAGGGTGGGAGGGACAGGGACATAGCCGCATCTCTGTTCCCTGCCTGCCAGATATTGGCCCACTAGTGCCCCTGGCTGGGTAAGCGGCTGGCCCAGAATGCTTCTCCTGGAAGATCCCTGGTGCACATTCCAGGCCAAGGGCTGTCCAGGTGTACCAGTGTGGGCACAGCATCTGTTTTCCCCAGCATGCCCCCCAAGGGGTGGGGTCTGCCATGTCTGGGTGCCAAGTCTGCCCATCATGGTGTGGGGGGCAGGGTGCTGGGAGTGGTGCGGGGGGGGGGGGGGTTGCTCTCCAGCCATCTGGGTCACAGGCATGTTAGTTAAGTGCCATCTGCTGAGCTGGAGAGGCACTGCCGTGGTTTACTGCCCTGCCCTGGACTGAAGAGTCTCTGCTCAAGCCCCACATCTGTTTTCACCCACTGGCTCCTAATGATGTGCAGGCTGCAGGGTAAGGCAGTCCTGGATCTGCCACTCAGAACTCCTCTCTGCATGCGGTTGTATGAACCTGGAGCAGTGATAGAACTTGCAAGAGAGCACTTTGCTAACCTTGGTGAAGGGCCTTCCTTAAGTGAAGAAAAACATTTTACTGAATAAATATGTCCTTGACAAAAATGATGACTGCCCCGTCTATGAATCTGCTCTCTCTGTCTCATCAGCCTCCTCAAAGTGGTTACTAGCAAAGATTCCAGGCAAAAGAGGCTTGTAACTCTGGGCTCAGCATCTCACTAGCTCCCTGGTTTGAGCAGTAGAAAATTGATTATCATTAATGAGTTTTCCTCTGCCTTGAAACAATCAATCATGTCATTTCCTTCATTAAAATCACAGGTCATGATGAGACACTTGCAGGTCCACTTAGAGTGATTATGCCCAATTAATCTCATGGTGATGACTCCAAGGGAATCACAGCAAAGAGGATGTTGGTCATGGGTATCCATTCTTCAAAGCACTCTATAAGCAGCCCCACTGAAGTGAATAAGGCTTGCATTGGCATTGCTTTGAGGTTTGGAGCCTAAAGGCACAATCCTCCACTTATAAAATCAAAGGAAGTTTTGCCATCAAGAGTGCAGGAGAATATCCTAAGTGTTTGATGCTTCATTGGCATTGTTTATTCAATATTTGTGAGAGGATTCTGTTCTCTGCTCCTTGGTCTCTTGATCAGGGATGAAGTCAGACAACCTCTTTCTTAAATCTTCTCTTTTAAATCAGTTCCTGTATTTGCACAAATACAGAGTCTGTAATTGCAATTGACTTCTGCATGAGGAGGAGAAAGGTCCTTAGCACCTTGGACTCCTAGACAGTCTTGCGAGGGTCATTTGTAATCAGACTTTGCCATGTTATCTTTGCAATTGCTGTAAGGATCTTGCTTTGTCTGTGTCTTATCCAAAATCCACCGAGGTCAATGAGAGTGGGCTTTGAATCAAACCCTTTGGTATCAGACCACTCTTTGTGGTTAAGTATCTCTTTCTTAGAAAATGAAATCTAAGCTTCTAACAGAAAGCAGTCCTTGGACAAGTTAGTATTATGTCCAAGTAACTGTCAGATAATTTTGTGCTCAATAACCAAATATAAAAACAAAGTAAACCATGGCACTCAAACAAACAACAACAAAATCCTTATTTGATTACTAATACACCATGGGAACAATTTGGATATTGTCCAGGTATGGTAGTTTTAAATCAAATCTGACTTTGAACATAATGAATTGATTGTGTTTTCATGGAGAACTACTGTGTGGTGCCTCAAACTAATGTTGACATCAATTATGCATTAATTAGTGGTCATTTAAAATAGGAGGTCAACAATGGATTTCCATGACCTCATTGTCATAATATTGCATACAGTCTAATTAAATAATAACACAAAGGTTGCTCCTGTTCTATACTGTTTAAAACAAACAAGTGCCTCATTCTAAATTAATTTTACTTTTCCTGAAACATTTACAAGTCTACAAATATAATCAAAAGTGTGTCTGGGATAATAAGATTCACAGCACTTCGCTCCTGAAGTTGTTTTAGCCACTACTGTGGGGCCTCTTTAATTAACATGAGTAAGGCTTGAAGCACACAATGGGACAATTCCAGAATCAGTGGTTTGAGGACTGCAGACAAAGGGTGTCAGAATTTCCCCTGTACATAACTGTACTATTACAGGAAAGGAAACTTATGGATTCTTCACTTAAAGTTCTAATGCAATTTTAGCACAGCTCTGCTTAAATGATTTCAAAACTGGATGTACAGATAATTATTGAGTGTTTTTACACACACATTTCTCCTGCATGTTTTCTGTTGCATCCTGAACTGTGTGTATAAGTCACTCACCCAGATCTTAAACATCTGGCTCTTTGAACTTCTGCATAGAACTTCTCCCAGAACTTGTGTGTGTTAAAATTTCTCCTGGTAAACTGCTTTGCTCCAGGCAGCCGTGATCACTTGGTTTCCATGGCAGCCCCTCACCTCTACAGCTGCGTCTACTTTAGGCTGCCTCAGGACAGCGCTTGTGTGAAGAATGCATCCAGGAACTGCCTCAAGGTTGTGTGTGAGAGAAAAATGCATCCGGAACTTACTTGTGGACTTATAAACCCAGAAGATTGAAAGACCAGCACTTTTTAAGGTGTGTGTAAAAATGCCCATTATCATCAACACAATAATATGCTTGGCACTGAACAGTCATGATTAGAGACAGATTTCCACAATTTAAAATGAAAAAAGAGAGGGGAACATACAAAGAACATAAGTACCACCATACTGGGTCAAACTAATGCTAATCAAGCCCTACATCCTGTCTCTGACAGTGGCCAGTCATGGTCACTTTGGAGAAGTACCCAACAGGACACATACAGAATATAAAACCTGTCTTTCCCAACAGGAGAGAAGGGGATATATTCAAGAAGTCGAGCAGTTGCAGATGCGTAGCTATTAAGTTACAAAGGAAGTAGGGAATCCTGAAGGGTAAGAAGTATAAAGGGAAGCATAAATGATGATCAATCTGTGGGGGTGAGAGAAGCTAGGGAAAGGAAAGTTGGTAGGACTAAGGCAAAGAGCTCCATGTATAGGCACCAACATCTTTCAAGGATCTTTCTTTGCCCAGGACTCAGGCTTTTGGAGTAAAGAATGCTATAATAAAACAGTTTTGTTGGAAACCATTATTAACCGCTCTGTTTTTTAGAAACTGTTTTTGCTCTGTTTTTCATTGATTGCAATGAAGCATTGCCAGGCTGCATTTTTCAAGTTTTAAAATGGTGTGAGTCTCCATGGAAGCATCTCTGGAAGGGAGGGGGAGAACAGGAGGAGTAAAACAATACGGAGTGGGGTATGGAGATAGCTCTGTAATTCTTTGGAGAGCAATCCTTTGAAAATGACCAATCACCTCATTATACTTAAGGAGGTACCCGCAGTATATTTAGTATTGGTCAGAAAAGCAAGGGGGCAGGGGCCAGTCCTTTGTTAGGGGTATGCATTCATTTTGGGTTTTTTTTAAATTACTAAAATAAATGGGAGCCCCATTCTTTTTATTAACTAAAGTTGCAAAACCAAATTAATAAGCAAATAACATACATTTGCTTTCATTCTTTTCTGATTAAAAATAAAATAAAATATTTTTTAAAATGAAAACAGAAAACCTGGATGCACAGAATGGCCACCAGGGCTATTTATGCATGAATGGCCCTTTTTAAAAATGGAAAAGACTAACACTGGTCCATGAAAAACGGCTGCGGTTCATGTGCAGAATGGCTGCCCTTTTCCAAAATGGTAGCGATGCTGCTGCCACCATTTTGGACAAAGGCTCGCATGTGAAGAATGTTCTGGTGCTTATGCAAAATTTAATATATTTTATTATTTTACAAACAAAAATCAATGAAAATGAATGGTTGTTTATTTTTTTTTGCAAAACCCTGAAAACGGATGGGATTTTTTTTTTAACCCATAAAACAAAAACAAAAATGAAAGAGGTGAGTGCTGGCAACTCCTATCCTTTTTTGCCTTCAGGTGAGCCAGAGGAGAGACAGGACCAAACTGGCTTACAGTGGCATGCTCGAGAGGTGAGGGGGTGAACAAAACCAGTCAATAGCCAGCTAGTCTGGTTGAACACACCAATATGCATGATGTGCAATGATATAGGAGGGGGCTTCGATCACGATCTTGTCCCATATGTTTTTGGACCAGGGCTGTCCCACTGACTGAATAGCAAGGTTGTCCAAATTGGCAGGAATGGTGAAGAAGCCAGGCAGCAGAGAGTTAAAGAGTCTCATTCCAACCCTGATGAACAACAACTCTTTGTTGTGATGTGTGTAGAAGGGGCTGGGCTGGAGTGGGTGGAATGCCTGATTGAGTACAGGCCTGAGAAGGGGCGTAGCTATCATAGGGACAGATGGGACATGTGTCCCGGGGCCCACCATGGTTGGGGGCCCACACAGTCTGTCCATCCCTCCTGATAGCTAAGCCGTTTAATTTATTTATTTTTTGTGTGGTTGGACCCCAGCAGGCAGCGGCCCGGCTGAGAGGGAGGTGGGCCCCCCCGCTCCCCCCTCTCAATCCCGAATCCGATTATCCCTCCTGCGGCTGCCTTCTTCGCTGCCGCTTTGGCCTTAGCCCCGCCTCCCTGACATGTGACTCGCCGTGCGCTGCGCTGGAAACCAGGTCCATTGCGCATGCGCCGGCGTCCACTGAGAGCAGCAGAACACATGAGGCAGGCAGGCGGCCGGCAGGTGACTCGTCACTCGAGCAGAGGGAGGCTGAGCTGCTGCTGCTGGGCTGGGCGACCAGGCCAGGGCGACTCGAGGCACA
>QEPC01004817.1:385146-416663 GCA_003113815.1 Sphenodon punctatus | reverse complement strand
GGTTTTTTGTTTTTTTTACTTTGAGCGGGGGCGCCTGTCGGAGTGCTTGGGGGGGTCAACGCCCCTGAAGGGGAACCGCGCCTGTTCCAGAGTGTCTGCTGCAGCCAGAAGCAGCCCCCATACACTCCCTGTGTCACGGATCGTGGGGGAGGAGGGAAAGCACAGGGCTGGCCTTTGAAAGGGACATGTCCCTGGCATGAGCGCTGGAGAACCTGGGCTCCCTGGTGCTCCCAACCAGTTCCTGTGACTTGCAAAGGCTGCTTACCCCACCCACAGTGCCTATGAATGGCAGGCCTGTCTGCTGGTGCTGATGTTCATAGGGGTAAGGGGTCTGTGGCTGCCCATTGACACAGAGTTATTTGACTTGCACCCCAGATTTCCTAGCAGTGCTCCATATATGACCATGAATGGGTGCTCTACAGCTCCCGAGTGCGCACATCTGGCCACTTCACCTTCAGATTGGGAAGTTGGCTCCGTGGCTTCTGGGTGGCCATGCAGGGTAGCATCTCCTCTGAAAACACCCTGTGTCCCCTTCTCATCCCTATGCCACCTATTCACCCCTCTTTTCTTAGCTCTCACTCTTCTTCCCCCTCCTCATGCTCCCACTCTCCCTTCTACCTCTTCTTCCCTAGGTCCACCAGCAACCCCAATTGTTTTCCCTTCACCTCCCGATGGCCTGCCAGGCTGCCATGCTTCATCCATATGTAAAGGAAGCGGTCTTTGGGACTTAATATTTCACAGCTTTTTCAAACTTGCCACCGCTGGGTTGTTGAATACTATAGTATGCAGCTATATATTCATTTGAGGAAAGGAAAAAACATCTACTGAAGCATAAAAATGACTGAGTGCATGTGTTTTCCAGCATCAGTGAGTGGGGGAGGGGTAAGGACCCTTTGTATTTTTAGGTGAAATAAGGTGATAGGGCCACTATTTCTACTAAGCCAAGATATCCTATGTTGTCTTCTGAAAGACATGAGAGGATTTGGTGGAGGTCTTGGTGATCCCTTCCAAAGCACTCCCCCACCCCATTTCAACAGCCTCTCTATTTATTCCTTTACTCTTATACCCATTTTCAAACTTGATTGCTGACAGCAAGTGACAAGTGGAAAAACTGTGCAAGGAAATGTTTTAACTATGCTATTAAAGATGTAGTCATTCCTCTTCTGTTCACTCTCTGGAGAATTATGTATCGTTATTTTGGTTTTAAGTGGTGTAACTATATATGTATTTCTGTTTTTTAAGAGCTGGAAATAAAACGGTTACAAAAATAATAGTAAGTGGCATGACCAAGTGACATGACAGATTAACTCAGAGCTTTAGTTTTCAATACAAACACAGGTTACAGGGAAAATGTGTCTGATGGTTTAATTTTATTCCAGATTTGTGTGGGGACCCAAACCACCAGTGGAGATGGCCACACAGTGGAGAAGAAAAAAAAAGGTTGCAGGATTCTACCGGAGGAGTTTTCCTTACACAATTCCATTAAGAAGAAGGGATTCCCTTTCCTAACCTGAGCATCAGTTTTCTCCATCTCCAGACCCATTTCCTGAAGATTTGCTTATGTAGAATTTCTGACAAGTAATTTTTTAATATATTTTTTTTTACATGGCCAGATAAATTTTACTTAAGCAAACTCCACTGTATGAAGGAACTTGCACTGCAGCATGCCTGCCTTGGTTGGAAAAAAGCTGTTTTAAAAAGTACTAAACGTTTATTCGGGAAGAAGAATTCACACTCTCCCCTGTGTAGCTCTCACTAATGCTAAGCCATTTCTGTTTAGGGCGACTTTCCAGACCCATTCCTCTTGAAGTCACTGGAGAGAAGAAAATATGTAGACACCATATTACTTCTCATATTACCTAGCTATGGAAGATTGGGCAGTAGCTAGAAACCTAGGGCCAAATTCTCTTCTAATGTAACTACGAGTTCAGTAGAGTTATCCAAGGAGAGAATTTATCTCCTTGTGTCTTACAATGAATTCACTATTGAAAAAAGCAAACAAATGCATGATGCATCTGTCTTACAAAGTTTTTATTGCATTCACAACTCTTGTTTGATACTAGCTCGATGTAACTAAGGATCTGTGTCTGAGAAAGTTTAAGTAAAGTTCTGTTTTTAAACCTTCAACTGCATTTGTCCTTACTGAATGCAAATCAGTTATTACTCTGCAACACTTAGCTCACATGGGGCTACAAACCTCCCCTCCATATGGCCCAGGGCAGACACAGGACAAACAAGGTAGACATGTTTAAAAGTTCCATACTTGTAAGAAAATGTCAAAATTGGAAGAGGGGGGCAACCTAAAGGAACCATTTTAAACAAGGGGGGCCAATTCCCAACACACATGGGGACATAAACCTTCCTGCTACATGGCCCAGGAGGACACAAGCAGAATGAACAAGCAAACTTTCTTAAAAGCCCATAGTTGTAAGAAAATGTGAAAGGGGGTAGAGTGGAATCCCAGAGGAACCATCTCAAACAAAAGGCACCCATTTCCAGCTCACACGGGGCAAAAACATGGCCCCTGACATGACCCAGGGCAGAACCAGGACAAAGAAAAAAAGTTGCTTTGATGACCCACAATTGTAAGAAAATATGGAAAAGGGAATGAATTAAATTAATTAAATAAATAAAACCTCTGGAGGAACCATTTTAAACCAACACCCAGCTCATATGCGGGCACAGACCTCCCCACTATGTGGCCCAGGACACGAGCAGAACAAACAAGCAAACTTTATTAAAAGCCTCATAGCAAAAGGCACCAATGTCTACCTCACATAGGGCACCAATCCCACCCCCACAACCCTGGCCAACACATGGCCCAGGGTAGATGCGGGACAAATAAAACAAACTGTCTTAAAGGCCAAATAGTTGAAAGAAAGTGTGAAAAATTAAAGTGCCCAAGAAACAAGAAAATGAGAACAGTCCCACAGAATACTCCCTTCCTCCCAATATTTCTTAAAAGATTCCAATAGCTTACCAAGGGGCAGAAAGAGAAAATAGCTGGCTCAAAACAAGTGTATATTTTGGGTAAGCGTGTCTGCTCTGTTGAAGCTTGCTGCAAAACAAAAATTAGTCAGCCCACCCTCACCTGTTTTAAAACCTCCCCATCTTAGCCCCACCTCCATAGTGCTGTGATTGGCTGGGGCCCATTCTTCTGATGACATCCCAGCCCTTTCTAATGTCTAGGTAGGTTTCTCTGTGAGAACATATCCCTGTATTATGTAGCCACTTCTCTTACCCCTCCTCTTACATTTATTCTGTGTAATGGGAGCACAAAGGAAGGTCTGTATTGTCTGCCCCCATCTCCCTGATCACACACACACCCCTTCTACTGCCAGACCCCTGTGTGCATGTGTGAGCCACCCACAGGATGTGGATCAGTGGCAGTGGGATTGTAATGCTTCAGGGGACACAGGGCACCAACCCCAGCGTGCAAGTAGAGCCACCACTGGTATATAATACTTCAAAGAAAATTGAAAATTCAATTAATTCAAGGGAATTCTAGGCCTGAACTGACCCTCATTAGCCATGTTCCCTTGAATTCAAGTGAAGGCTGTTTCCTTTGGAAACGGATAATTCACCTCCATTTGAGCAGCAAAGTAACTTCCTGACTTTTTTGCTATGTTTTGCTATTTTCCATCATTTTTTGGTATTTGCTACTTCACTAAATTGATCATCAAATTGCAATTGTTCGGTAAATCAAACACTGCAGTGAGAGGGGACTCTCACTGCCCTAACGCAAAATGAACAGAGGGAAATTAACACTATGGTATATATAGTACTGACTAGGAGGCATACAATTGACAGAAAGTGCAGGAAAGTGTCATAAAATGATGGAAAGTAACAGAAATTGATGAAGAAACAGAAATTGATGAAAACTGATGAAAATGACAAAAATTGACAAAAATTCTAGAAATTGATTAAAATGATAAAAAAAAATTAAATGATGAAAATTCCAGAAAATGACAAATAAAATTACAGAAAATTGTGGTGCCAATCTCGCAGTGGAGGAGGCATGAAGTCACCAAGGAAAAGACAATCAACAGTTGTAACCGCTCCCAAAAGGTAAGTATTTCATGAGAGTAAAGGAACACTTGCTCTTGCCTCAAGCTCTAGCTCAGCTCCACCTTTACCTCTTTAGCAAAATTCTGGTTGTTCCTCAGTCTGTTTTACTTTTTCCACTCCATACTAGGACCAAATTGTTAGCATGGTATTTGTGTGGCAGAACTGGGCCCCTTTCCACTGAGAGTGGGCAAAATTGGGTAGAATTAATCAAACTAACTTCTGAGTCCCCATGGTTTTCACATCTGAAGGATACAAAAAGGTCATGTGTACAAAAGGGGCACGTGTAACTGCAAGTTAACTTCATGAATGTATCTGTCTCTCTATGTTCCCCACTCACTTGTCTTTCCTCCCTTGTTTTTCTTAGATTATAACCTTCTTGGGGTAGGGATCTCTCAAACTAATGATTAGTGCCCAGTACATTGCTGGTGCTACATATAATAATAAATATTGTTAATAACGATGAGTTCAGTGCAAAATAAACAAATAAAAATAATTTCATCAACATTTTCCATTATTTTTGTGCAATGTAGATAGGTGAAATCTCATGATAATTGCCTCTCCTCACCTAAAACACTTTAGGCACAATTCAGCTCCTACTGAAATCAATGGGAATTAAACCATTAACTTCAGTGAGAGCTGGATTGTGCCCTATGTCTGGAATGCCACAAAAGCAGATCTGAAAGAAAATTTAGCAGTGAATACAATGTCCAACAATTTTGCCTGCTTTGATTAGGATTCAAGAAAGTGGATATGAATGGCTACTTGATCTTGCTTCATTGGATGTCCATTTTAGTCACTGCAGTTTGGTTGTTTGTTGTGATATTTCAGTCAATTAGGTTGACCAGTTTGGTTACCTTGTTTTGGAACAACTAGTGCTATTATGCTGAAATGAAGTAACGGAAATCAACAAATTAACCAGTCTGGAATAAGTGAAGGTTGCAAATGTTGTTTGGATATTCAGAGGTCTATCAGAAAATGTAAATAATATTCCTGAATATGAAGTGACAAATCCACTATTTGTTTCAGCTCATTATAAAAGAAAGGACCAAGCCAGGTTGTGCTGCGTTACATTTGCCTACTGGTTCAGTTCTCTTGAAAGCTGAGCTCCCGCATTTCTAACTGAAATCAATGTGCACTGATGGTGTTTGCCACCTCCCACGATCAGGCCCCTAACTGTAATAAATCCAGAGGCATCCCCTTCATTGTGGTTCATGGGATTAATTTCTCTCATTTCAGTCCATGTGTTGTTATCAGAGTTAAGATAAACTCCCCATGGCAGATGCAATGAAACATGAACGCCGCAAACCCTGCATTGACTTATAGACTGGTCAGGTCTCTAGTCATCCTATTTCTCTTAATTATCTGAAGAAATAGGATCTGCATAGTGGATTCTTAACCTAAAGCTTTCTGTGAGGAGCAATTTCCCCTGCTAAACTAATCAATACAAAGAACATTTTGACAGTGTCCCCTTGTTTTCACCTTTCTCCCTGAAGCATTTCACTTTGGGTCACACAATGAAGTCTCTAATACAGAGGGCTGGGGAAATATAAAAGAGGTGACCTACATTTTCTGCTCCTTTTTGGAAGAGATTGCTGTTTGTTTTTTAAAGGGATAATAGAAAGGCATTTTGTTTCAAAGGTCTTGCAGACAGCTTTTGAGAGCCAATGGCATTTTATTTTTAGAAGTAGATGATGTTCGTAGACTATAATTTAATGTAAAATGAAAGTGAAAATTTCTTTGTACCTTGCACAAATAAAGGTGTGCCAAAAATTCATCCAAAATGCAAAGGTTGAAACGTTAGCTGTGCTGAAACGGCTGTTCCCTCACAAGTTCCAGTTTAGGAAACAAATTCATGTGTTTAACAGTAGGTCTTAAGACTTAGTACACATGCACAAGTACAGAGAAGGGGTTCAACTTTATGCTATGGAGAATGTTTTCAAAAAGCCAGAAATTAGAAACTCAAGAAAAATGTGGGGAAGGACCCCTTAACATTTTGTACCTAAAGTGTTGGAGTGATGTTGGAGGGGTTGGGATCAGCCCCACATGCACAGCTTATGCATGGGTATGTGTGTAGATGTGCATGTGCAGTTGCAGGGCTATGCATGGGGTACATGCACATTGCGTGTGCCATGCACAGGTTTGGATTGGCACCATTGTATTTAACAGAAGAATACAATATAAAGAAATATACAAAGTATTTGCAAAGTATAAAGAGCCAGCAAGGCATCAGAAATCTTATGCAAAGATTTCTGCAACATACTCTCTCTCTCTCTCTCTCTCTCTCTCCTGTCTTTGCACTGAATGAGCCTGATGCCTGAGAACTGCAGAGCATACTTTTGACAGAGTTACAAACAACCTTTCTTCCCAAATGGCACTGACGCGTCTGGCGCCATTTTGGAAAATAGCTGTGCATGCATTGAATGGCCATAGTGGCCATTTTGCACATGCACAGTGATTTTATTTGGTATTTATTTTTCAGGCGCAGTCCTGAGAAAGCCACGCCAGGTGCCACAGGTCACCACTTCAGGTTCCAGAGTCTAGGAAAAATGCAAGTAAATCAACTACTTCCCTCTCCCCACCCCTGCATAGCCCTCTTCCCCCAGCTCTGCCTGCCCCACACCCACGCCCAGCGCCCACCTTCCCCAGACTCCTGCCCTGACTGCCTTCCCAAGCACTGCTGTGACAGGCACCCATGGGCAGGGGTCCAGGAGAGGTGGGCGCTGGGCAGAGGTTCAAAGGAGGCAGAGCTGGGGGCAGGATGGGGTTGGCATGCAGAAGATGAAAGCTCCTTGGATTGGCACCAGCACCACTCCAAGGAGGAGCTTTGATCCTCATTGGGGGATCTAAACCTTTTGGGATTGTATCCCTGGTAAGGATTGGATTGCTTCGTATTATTATTATTATTATTATTAGCAGTGTACCTGGCACTTTACAAAGTAATAAAATAGACATGGTCCCTGCCCCTAGGGCTTACAATCTGAGAGACAGGAGCTGGGGGAGAGACTTAGGAAGGGGAACAGAGGGAGAGACAAGGGGTCTAACATTCATGAAGATGCGAGGTCTCGAGTGCACGTCCTTGGCTTGGTTACAATGAGAATGACAGCAGGCAGGTCCATGTTGCAAGGAAAAGGGTAAACAGATCGTAGGTATAGGAATAGTGGCTCAGCAGGATAAAGAGTCAGACAGAGCAGAGCGAAAGAGGTGAGTTTTAAGGAGAGCTTTGAAGGTATGAAGGGAGGGTGCAAGGCGGATGTGGACAGGGAGGGAGTTCCAGGCATGGGGGGCAGCCAGTGAGAAGGGATGAAGGCGCTTAGGGGAGCAGGGAAGGTGTGGAAGGGTGAGAGAAGGGACAGAGGAGGAGCGAAGTGCATGGGCTGGAGTATGGAGGGTGATAAGTGCAGAGAGGTAGTGGGGAGTGAGGTTATGAAGAGTTTTATAGGTGAAGACTAGGAGCTTGTGCAAGATTTGTTCAGGAAGGGGAAGCCAGTGAAGCAAAGAGAGGAGGGGCTGCACATGGTCGAAGCGACTGGTGAGGTAGATGACCCTGGCAGCAGAGTTTTGGACAGAGATGAGGGGAGAAAGGTGAGACCGGGGAAGGCCAGTGAGAAGGAGGTTACAGTAATCGAGGCGAGAGATGACCAGAGCATGAACAAGAGTTTTGGCAGACGAGACAGAGAGAAAAGGACGAATCTTAGCAATGTTATGGAGGGAGAAGCGACAGGATTTAGCAACAGAGTCAATGTAGGGTTTAAAAGAAAGGGCTGAGTCAAAGATGAAGCCTAGGCTACGGGCTTGGGGGACAGGCAGGATGGTGACTCCATCAATAGTTATTGACAGTGAGGAAGGAGAGGAAGGATGAGGGGGGAAGATAAGGAGTTCAGTTTTAGCCATGTTGAGTTTGAGTTGACGTTGAGACATCCAGGTAGAGATGTCAGAGAGACAGTTGATGAGATGAGCTTGAACAGAGGGAGAGAGAGAGGGAGTAGAGAGATAGAGTTGAGTATCAATACTCAATACTGTATCAATACAATTCGTCCAAAATTGGACAAATCATATTGGTCCAATTCCAATCTTTCCATCCATAGTTTCCAGGGACCCAGTTAGTAATCAAGTAGCCCATTAAGTACCTGACACAATATTCAACAATGCAGGTATTACCCGCAGGTAGCAAATTAACTACATGTTTCAGGTCTAATGGTAACCTCACTCTCTCTGGAGAGGCTCATTTGCAAAACAGTCTGATAGCAAGAAAAGCACGAGAAATGTACTCCATGCCACCTTCACCCATCAGTTGGGTTTTGTGTGAAACCCTTGGCATCACAGGGTTGTTGGTTTTTAACTGTAAACTTCCTGAGGCCCAGACGCTGTGTTTTTTAATTTGTACTGTGAGATGCTGAGAATACTGTTGGGAGCAATAATAGTATATGTGATAAAGTAAGAACAAATGAATTTTGAACTGAAATTCAAGGTACTGGGAATCAAAATACTAGACCTTCCCTGCAAGAGAGACATATTGAAAGAGAGAGCGAGAGAGGGAGAGAGACTTTCTGACATAACACCAGCACCCTAAAAACTTAGCAGCAGCACCAAAGGTTTCCTCAAGAATGGATTAACATGCAGTGGTGTTTTTTTAATGACATCCAAGTGGATTTACCATGTGTTAATTTTTAAGACGATCTATGGTAGAAGCCATAGTCAAAGTAAACCCATTGTCCTGCCACAGGGGATCTGTAACATCTGAAAGCACTATAATCATCTGTTAAAAATGCTACTTATGGCTGAAAATAACTTGATGTCCTGTGCCAATGCCAATATCATGAAAGCTCTTGCAGATGGATGTGCAACTTGTTCTTAATTTTCTACATAGCTTCCCTGGAAAGATTCAAAATGTGGGCATGCTCAGAACCGGCTGGCCACATCCAAGATGGTGCCCAAGGTATACTGATGCTGCCAGAGACATTTTGGGAAGGACTGAGCATACTCAGAAGGGACCATTCAGGTACTTCTGAACACGCCCAGTTTTTTAAAATTTACCAGCAAAGGAATATGCCGTGTTTTATGGGACCCCCTCCAGAGAATAATTAACCCAACCTGGACTGCACTAGGCCCCTTGTTAAGCACTTGCCTCCCTTAAGTATCCCACTCCTGAGCCCCTTGCCCCCTACCCCTCAAAATTTGGAGTATTCTCTGTGTGTTCAAGGGCATCCTGAATACTGGGGACTGGTCCTTGGACCCTTGGAAATACTCATGATTTATGTTTATTTTATTTTTTTAAAACCATTCAGAACAGCCCTACCTTTAACCTCCACCCCAGTGCCTCCAATCAGAATTGTGGTTCTGTGTTGTTCCCTTCGCTTTGATCAATCTGCAACTAGATTTCAAATTAGTAAAGGAATGTGCTTTCCAGAAGTACAAGAGAAAATGGAGTAGTGTGTTATTATTACCTCAGGATTTGAAAATCGACAGCAAAGTGGTAAATGGGATCCCAGAAAGCAGCAAGTCAGTAAATTAAGAAATGAAATATCAGTCAAGTCTATGGGTGTACATGTCATTTTTGT
This sequence comes from Sphenodon punctatus, assembly GCA_003113815.1. NCBI lineage: Eukaryota > Metazoa > Chordata > Lepidosauria > Sphenodontia > Sphenodontidae > Sphenodon > Sphenodon punctatus. Next base: position 407,037 of record QEPC01004817.1, on the reverse strand, counting down.
TATTACAATAATGATAACAAAAATTGTCATTTTCATTATTGTTATTCCAATAACAAAAATGACAAAAAATAATAATGAAAATAGAAATAAAAATGACATTTTTAAAAAAAAAGAAAGGGAAAAAACTGAAAAATATATTTATGGCTATACCTTTTTTTGTTTCTTATTCAATTGTGTTGACATTTGGGGTACTTATACCACCAATGTAGGGAATTATGTGTACTGATTTATGAAATTATTCAATAATGGGAACCGATTTTAGAAGCAATTGAATGTTGTGCTTTTAAGAAATGATCCATACACATTCATGGCTACATCTTCTTTTTCTTCCATCCTATTTGCATGAAACCTGTGGATATCATGTCTTTCCACACGCTTAACATAACTGCCAATTCTCAGAAAGATTGGATGAAGGATCCTGATGGCATAAGACATTAACCTGAAAATACATTTCCATCTGTAACATTTGTATGTTCCAACCTATGTACAAGATATTTATCAGGAATGTATCATGTATCTTCCCTGTCATCTATGAAAAACTACAGGACAATGTAATAAAGAGACTCAATTTTATAAGCAATTGAAGTTGTCCCCTTGAAGACCATTATTCAGATAAATAGCAGCACATGCAGTGCCAGTCAGAGTCAGGCATCTGGCATGGTGGGGGGGAGAGGCTGTAGGAGGGAGGATTTTGAGCAACCCAAAAAACTGGCACACATTCATTGGGTAATTACTGCATGCTTCCAGCTTTACAGGACCAATGGGTGGTGGCTTCGAGGCGGGCAAAGGGGGTAGCCCTTAGGCGGGCATAGAAGAGACATAACTGGGACTTTGGGGATAGCATCCCAGAAACCAGGATACATAGTTTACACATCCAGACTGGCCAATTATCATCACAATCACATTCTGCAGCACTGTGACAGAGGACGTAAGAGAATCTCTATTGACTCTTTCCTAAACAGATGCTTCTGACTTCCCAGTAACAAGTGGGAGGAGTGATGTTGGAATGGTCACAGCACAGACTAAGGATATTTGGTTGACATTTCTGCTGGCCAATTGGCATCACCAACCGATGTTATACCACAGTGACACGTAAGAGAATCCCTGGCATAGGCTCATTCTCTGCAGACATATAAAATTGGGGACCTTTATCACATCTTTCTGATATTTGGCAGAGATCAGCGTGAAAGTGTGATATAGATCCCTGCCAAATTTCATGTACAGTATTTTGACTACAAAGATGCTACATTCAGACATACATTTATAAATTAATTGCTTATACCACCACGACCCTTTATCCAATACTTCTGAAAGTTGGCAGAGATAGTAAATATGAGAAGGGGTATAAACATGCCAAGTTTAATCTACATTAAATGTGAGGCAAAGAAGGTACACCTAAGAATGTATATGAATATGTATGCAAAATAAATTAATTAAACTGCTTCTAAAATTAGATTCCTTTATCCAATCTTTTTGGAATTTGGTAAACATAATGCCTTCAATAGGAGGTATAAGCATACCAAGCTGGAACCACATATAGTGAAAAACAAAAAAGGTACATCTGACAATGTGTTTTCCATTGAAACCAATGGAAAAGGAAAACAAAAGCAAAAACGGAAACAATTTAATATTTATGAAAATGAAAATGACTGATTTAAAAAACAAAAATGAAAAAATGAAAATGAAAATGACATGGACCCTTGGTGCACACCTCTAGTCAAGACATTACGAAGTAACAAGGGTTCTCAATTCGATCGAGATGGTATCAAGAACAAGGATTTCAACAAGATTTCCCATTTTAGCTAAATCTCATTTCATCCCTAGTTCAAATGCTTCCAAAATTAGTGATAAGAAAATCACAAATAACTGAGTAATTTATTTTGATTCACAGAAGTATTTAAACTAGGGGTATGCATTCTGTTTATGTTTTCTGTTTAATTCAAATGAAATGTTCTAATTTTGTTTACAGTAAATAGAAAACAAAAGAAATAAAAAAACTTGTTTATGCTTGACAGTGCCTGCAGGAACACAAACAGTGTATCAATTCAAGTCAGGAGGGAATGGAGAGATGAGAGAGCATGACTGGCATCTCAGGTGGCCAATTGGGATCACTAAGATAACGCAGCACTTGACACACACAGAGTTCCTGTGATAGGACTTCATTCAGTACTACCAGAACTTGGGAGTAGCCAAACGGGCACTGAGGGGAGGGCACTATGAAAGCCATATTAGAGGTGTGAACCAGGGGCCCATGTCATTTTTGTGTTTGTTTTTCATTTCCTTATTTATATATGTCATTTTCATTTTCATAAATATTCAATTTTCATTTTCGTCTTTGCTTTCATTTTCATTTTCCATTGGTTTCAATTGAAAACACATTTTTAACTGTAAATTTTTGTTTTTCATTATATTTGGCTGAAACGTGGAGGAATTGTACCTATAATAGAAGGCATTAAGATTACCAAACTCCAAAAAAATTGGATAAAGGAATCCAATTTTATAAGCAGTTTAATTATATTATTTTGCAAAGATCTTCATATACATTCTTAGCTGTAACTTCTTTGCCTCACAATTAATGTAGCTGAAACTTGGTAAGGTTACACACCTTCCTATGTTTACTAGTATCTATGCCAACTTTCAGAAGGATTGGATAAAGGGTCCTGGTGGTATAAGCAATTAACTTATAAATGTATGTCTGACTGTAACTTCCTTGTAGTCCAACCAGTGTACAGGAAATTTGGCAGGACTGTATATCATAGTTTCACAATAAGCTCTGCCCAATATCAGAAAGATGTGATAAAAGGTCTCAATTGTATATGCCTGCACAGAATATGCAGAGAAGAAGTCTATGCCAGGGATTTTCTTAGGTGTCACTGTGGTATAACATCGGTTTGTGATGCCAATTGGCCAGCAGGAATGTCAACCAAATATCATAATTCTGTGTTGTGACCATCCCAACTTCTCCACACACACTCCCAACACTTTTTACTGGGAAGTCAGAAGCATCTGTTTAGGAAAGAGCCAATAGAGAAGCTCTCATGTCCTCTGTCACAGTGCTGCAGGATGTGATTGTGATGATATTTGGTCAGACTGTATGTGTGTAAACTATGTCTCCTGATTTCTGGGATGCTATCCCCAAAGTCACAGTTATGTCCCTTCTATGCCCACCTCAGGGCCGCCCCCTATGCCCTCAAAGCCACTGCCGATTGGTCCTGTAAAGGTGGAATCATGCAGCAATTGGCCAGTGAACGTGTGTCAGTCGTTTGGGTTTCTCCCCATCCTCCCTCCTACAGCCTCTCTCCCCCTGCCATTCCAGGTGCCTTCCTCTGACTGACACTGCATGTGCTGCTATTTATCAATTCATTATGTATAGCCAAAGACCATTGCAAAGATACATCAAGCAATAAAAAAAAACCTAGTAAATTCACATTAAAGAGAGAAGGTAGAATACAAAAAATAAAAATATATTAAGGCAAGTATACAATATACAGAGTATCCTATGATTCTCCAAAGAATCCAGTAGAAATCATAAGGTCACATCCAATATCATCTGGTGTCATAACCCAAATCATAACTCTGTCTCCAATCAGCGGTTTATATTCCAAGAAACTGTCACGGGCCTGAGGAATCAGGGTCCAGGGAGGCCGCTAAGAAGATAGGAAGGGAATCAGCAATAGAACCTCTCAGCCAGCTCCAGCGAGAAGCTGACGTGTCCATGACTTGCTGGCTCATCATCAAGGTAGAGAGAGAAATGAGGAAGCGAGATAGGCAGAGGGAGCCGCGCCTCAGAGAAGGGAGTGATGGCTCAAAATAGGGAGATCCCACTGAGACAGACTCTAGTGGGTATAGCTCGCACCAAGTGGGTGAAACAATAAGCAAAAGGCTCACACAGAGTAGGGGGAATACCCAACGGGATCACACAGAACGGGGGGGGGGGAATACCCAAGGAGCTCACATGGAGCGAGGGGACAACCAAGCAGAGGATTCACACAAAGCAGGATACACAACCATTCGGTCACCCAACACTTAAGGGGGGGGGGGGTAATGGGAATCAATACACACAGGGGAACTGGGGAAGGCTCACCTGACATACCACAACTACAATACTTAGCCACAACAGACAAGAAGTACGGGAGAGGGAAGCGATGTTGTTACACCAGCTTCTTGTGGCCACACCAAGGCTTACATACTTCCTGTTGCCAATCAGGAAGCTGGGAGGGAGGACTAGGGCAAGCCGTTACAGCTGGGGAAGGGTGCGGCACACACAGAAAAAACACAAGGGAAGACATCAAGGGAGAATCAACACACTCACAGGCCCACCAGGTAGCACAGGGCACTAAAAGGCACTCCAGCACGCCATGGGTTCAAGGCTGAGCATTGACAATACCCCCAAGTCCTAGACACCCCCCTCCTCCATCTCCAGGGTGGCGGTAGAATAGGTTGACAACAAGGGAAAGGAAAACAAGGGACAACAAACCCCAGGTGGGTAGAATCCACCTTTAGGAAAAAAAGGAATAAAGTACAAAATATAACTTATAGGGGTCCCCATCGACTAAAATAAAGGACCATGACTACGGAATCACTGCAAGGGTAGCCTCCACACAGACCACAGCAGGACCAGAACAGGCAACCAAAAAAACCCATGGCCTTTAAGTAAGAGGAAAGGCAGGTTGGGAAGGGTGCAAAATGGCCTGGAGAAGGGATGAAACAGCCTGAACATGAGTCCAGGTGCTTTGTGCTAGACATATGGTGGGTAATAGAAGGGACCAGGGACTGGAAGCGCAGGGCACCAGAATCCCTCCCCCTAGAGCAGAAGGGGGCATGGGAGGAGGAGGGAGAGGACAAGGTTGTTGTAGGCCCAGTCAGCAAGACCACCCTTGGAATGGGGGGCCCCATGGCAGTCCACCAGCGTTGGGTCTCAAAACCTGCTATCAGCCTTTGTGTAGTGGACTCAGGCATTGTCCTTTGGAGCTGGGAAGTGGGCTGGGGGACCGTTGACAGGTGCCAAGTGGCGGCTGGATGCTGGGATGCAGATGCCGAGTGCTGCTGGGTAGCAACTGAAGGAGGGAGAGCTGCCAGTTGAGGTCTGCTAACAGGTCAGTCTCTGATGGGGGAGCTGCTGGCACTGGTTGGGCCGTGGATGCAGTCTCCAACTGGATGGCGGTTTCAGACCCCGGTAGTGGGACTGCCGGTGATGGCCGGGCAGCAATCTCAACCCCCGGCTGGGGGGCCACCAGTGATGGCCGGGCCTCAGGCTCGAGCTGTGGTGGGACGGCAGACTCCAACCCTGACTGGGGGACTACTGACAACAGTTGTACAGTGGCCTCAGGGCTCTAGTGAACAGCAGACTCAAGTTCCATCTGGGGGGCTGCTGGCAACAGCCAGGCAGTGGACCCCGGCTGTGCAATAGATACGACCAGCTCACGCTGGGCTACAAGATCCAGATCACGGGCTGGCATTCTTGATCGAATACTGGTCTTGGGTGAGGTAATCCCCGGGAAGAGAGGGACCAGGGATTCCCCTAGGGTGGTAAATGTTGGTGGGAAACCATCTTTCTACTCACCGACTTCCTTTTGGAGCTTCTGCAGTGAGGTTTCCAACAAATATAGCTTTGTTTGGACCTGTTGATACTCAAGTGCCTTCTGGTGAAGGGTTGCTTGCAAGTGCGTGCACTCCACCGCAACTTGTTAAAGGCACCTTTCTTCATCATATAGGGAATGGAGCCTTGTAATTTCTGTTAGGAGGTGCACTGCTTCTTGTTCCAGAAGGTCATTCTTCCGCTTCAGGGTTAGGTTCCCTTCCCCTTTGACCTTTAACTGGTTTTTTGGGATTGGAATTCTGCTTCTTTCCTTGAGGATTTTTAACCTTTTTCTTCCCCTTGAAGTAACCCTTGAGACGAAGAACTTTCAGGGGGAAGGGACGGTGCTAGGTTCTTCATGACCAACCCTTGTTTCGAAGGGTAAGACAAAGGTGAGGCAGAAGGAGATGTGTTACTTCCTACGGCTACACCCTGCATGGTGGTGCCTATAAATGCAATTGAAGGTGCATTTTCTTCCCTTACCGGCAGAAAGGAGGGCACCGAGTTTACACGAGAAGGGACTGGAATTTCCTCACTAGGATGGTTCTCTTCTTCCTCACTCCATTCCTCCCATTCTTCTTCATCCTCCAAATCTGACCATTGACCGAAGTCCAATGACTGGGGAGGAAGCAGAATGGACCGCCTGGCCGTATTCTGACATTTTGGCTTGAGGGAGGTGACTAAGGTCACCTCTAGGGGGTTTCCTTTTATTTTTCCCCAATATGCCTTCATCTGGTGGTGGGCATCCCACATGATTGGATAAGGTTCAAAAGTTTCTGGCCTTTTCTCCAAAAAGGTTTCTACGTCCTGGTACGTGGACCACTTCCAAGAAGCTGGTGCCTTTGTCCGAGAGGGGAGGCTGGAACTCATTTTTATACCCACAGGTAATTGCAGCTTGAGGCACGGGAAGGAAGGGGAAGAATGGGAAGGGAAGAGAAGGGGGTAGTTTCAGGGTGGAGCAATCTGTCACGGGCCTGAGGAATCAGGGCCCAGGGCGGCCGCTAAGAAGATAGGAAGGGAAGCAGCAATAGAACCTCTCAGACAGTTCCTGATGCCAGGGGAATGGTATGTCAGCAAGAAGCTGACGTGTCCATGATTTGCTGGCTCATCATCAAGGTAGAGAGAGAAATGAGGAAGCGAGATAGGCAAAGGGGGCGGGAAGGTTAGCCATGCCTCAGAGAAGGAAGTGAGGGCTCAAAATAGAGAGATCCCACTGAGAAAGACTCTAGTGGGTATAGCTCGCACCGAGCAGGGAAACAGTAAGCAAGAGGCTCACACTGAGTGGGGGAACAACTAAACAGGGACTCACACAGAGCAGGGATATCAAGGAGCAGGGGGAAAACACAAAACCCAAGGGGCTCACACGGAGCAGGGGGAAAACACAAGACCCAAGGGGCTCACACGGAGCAGGGGTAAACAATACACAAGGGGCTCACACGGAGAAGGGGAACAACCAAGCAAAGGATTTACACAAAGCAGGGTACACAACCATTCACAGTCACCCAACACTTAAGGGGGGAGGGGAGAGAATGGGAATCAATACACACAGGGGAACTGGGGAAGGCTCACCTGACATACCACAACTACAATACTTAGCCACAACAGACAAGAAGTGCAGGGGAGGCAAGAGACATTACTCCACCAGCTTCTTGTGGCCACACCAAGGCTTACATACTTCCTGTGGCCAATCAGGGAGCTGGGAGGCAGGCCTAGGGCAAGTGGTTACAGCTGGGGAAGGGCATGGCACCCAAGGGAAGACAGCAAGGGAGAATCAGCACACTCACAGGCCCACCCAGTGTCACAGGATACAAAAAGCCACTCCAGCACCCCATGGGTTCAAGGCTGAGCCTTGAAAGAAGTGTTTCTGCAACATGAAGGCTTCAGTCAAAGAATGGGTCAAATTCCTATTCAATTGGGGAGAAGAGCTAGTCAAAAGCAGGCTCAACAAACATGGTTCTGAACACCCAGAAAATTTAGTAAGAAAAGAATGCAAATAGTTTACCCTAATATGGTCATATAGATGACAGCTAAAGAGAATATGTTCAGATGTTTCAACTGAAAGCTGATCGAAAGGGCACAAGGGTCAACAAATGAGATTCTGCTGAAATGCCCTTCCAAAACCTTAAAGGGAAGAGTGTTAAAATGTACACACAGAATAAGATATTTTCCTCTAAATGAAATTTGTGACTTTAAATAGCCTGCCATATCCCCCAGTGCAGGAGTCCACTACCGTATGGGGAGAATGTCTTATATCAGCCAACTCATCCTGCCTCTCAATATCCCTTGATCGCTGAAGGATCTCTTTTTTTGCAGATTTAAGATCTTTAGTATCCAGGTAAGATTGGGGCAAACCCATCCTGTATATCCAGTCTTCGACAACCTTAGCCCAAGAACTCTTATACGAGTCCTCCAAAAGATGTTTAACAGATCAGAACCGGGGAGTTTAATAAGTTTAATCCAAAAATTGAATGCTTGAATTTTAGCAACTGCTTGCCAACTCCTTTGCCTTACCTCTATTCTTATTGCAGCAGCAGGAGTACCCTTAGGTGACCTAACTAAACCTTGAAGAAACTTGGTTTGGATCTTATTCAAATTATTCATTCATCATTCATTCATTTATGAGATTTTTACTCCGCCCCTCCTAGAAACAGCTCGGGACGGCTTACAACAATAAAAACAATACATATAAAATATATCTAAAAGCAATTAAAGCATATCCAGTACAATTCAAGTATTAAAACAGGAGCCAGGAACTCAATAAAACAATAAATAGGGTAGTGGAGATAAAACCCTCTACCGCCCCCCCCAAAGGCCTGGGCGAAAAGCCAGGTTTTACAACTTCACCGGAATGTCAGAAGGCTTGGGGCCAGGCGAGCTTCCTCTGCGAGGGAGTTCCAGAGGCGCGGCCTGGCCACCGAGAATGTCCACTCTATTGTGGCCCCCCGCTTAATGCGGGGGACTTCCAGGAAGGCACCCCCGGCTGACCGAAGGAGCCGCTCTGGGGCACGGAGGGTGAGGCGGTCCCTGAGGTATGAGGGGCCCAGTCTGTGAAGGGCCTTATAGATCAACACCAAAAACTTGAACCTGGCTCAGCACGCTATTGGCAACCAGTGCAGAGTCCAGAGCACAGGTGTTATGTGCTCCCGACGACCCGTCCCCGAAAGGAGCTGGGCCGCCGCATTCTGCACAGCTGCAGCCTCCGAACCAGGAACAAGGGAAGCCCCACATAGAGTGTGTTGCAGTAGTCCAGCCTCGAGGTGACAAAGGCATGGAGAGGGAGGCCAGGTCCGGGCCGGAGACGAATGGATGCAGCCTCTGCACCAGATGCAACTGGCGGAAGGCAGCCTTTGCGACTGCCTCCACCTGCCGCTCCAGGCAGAAATTCGCATCCAATATCACCCCAAGACTCCTGACCTTCTGAGCTATAGGAGGGCGAACCCCCCCCAATCAGGGGGGACACTACCTCCCTCGCTGTCCCCACCAACATCACCTCCATCTTATCGGGGTTGAGCTTCAGTCTGCTTTGCCACATCCATTCCGCCCCGGCCTCCAAACACTGGGACAGCAATGAGACAGCAGGGTCTGGGTCAGTTGAAAAAGAGAGGTACAGCTGAGTATCATCAGCATACTGGTGACATCACACCCCGAACCCTCCCACGACCTCCCCCAAGGGCTGCATATATACATTAAATAATAATGGAGACAGAATGGAACCCTGCGGAATGCCACAAGATAAAGCGCGGGGGCAAGATGTCTCATCCCCCAACACCACCTGCTGGCTTCTCCTCGAGAGGAATGAACGGAACCATTCAAGAACAGTCCCATCCAGACCCCCCAGGTCATGCAGCCATCTCAACAGCAGCCCATGGTCCATGGTATCAAAAGCGGCTGAGAGATCTAGCAGGATGAGAAATGTTGAACATCCTGCATCCATCTCCCAGCGGAGATCGTCGACCAAGGCCACCAACACCGTCTCAGTGCCATAGCCGGGGCAGAACCCAGATTAAAAAGGGTCCAGGAAACCGATGCTATCTAGATGCCCCTGGAGCTGGATCGCCACCACCCGCTCAATAACCTTCCCTAAAAAGGGAAGGTTAGAGACAGGTCAGTAACTGGCGAGAGCATCCACATCCAAAGATGATTTCTTCAGCAGGGGGCACACCACAGTCTCATTGAGGCTGGGCGACAGCCTCCCCTGCTGCAAGGACGCATTCACTACCCTTGCCAGCACCATCCCCAACGTCTCCCTGGAGGCTTTCACCAACCAGGATGGGCAAGGATCAAGTTCACAACAGGTGGCCCTCACAGACCCCAAGACATCCGCCGCATCGGCCGGCATCACTTCCTGAAACTCCCCCCACAAAGCTGTACCAGACGGGGCCTCCATCACCTTGCGCTCTCCCCCTACTGCCCCTAATTCAGGGTCAAAGTCACTCTGAATCTGAGCGATCTTGTCTGAGAAGTAGGTGACAAACTCCTCACAGCGGGCTTGGGACAAGTCCCCATCCAGGCAGAGGGAGGTCGAACTGACCAGCACCCGCACCACCCGAAACAGCTCCGCCGGGCGTGACTTTGCAGATGCTATGAAGCAGCGTTATGACAATAAAGAGAAAGAGGGGCCCAGAGCTCTGCACCATAAAGGAATTGGGCCCTAACTTTACTATCAAATACTCTAAGTGCCACCTCTAGAGCATTTCTCCCTGAGGAGCTAAAAAACATTTGGATTGCCAAGGCTGAGCCCTTAACCAGCAACCACTAGCACCAGCCTCTGGTAGTGAAAGTGGAGACCTAAATATTTAAAAGTCTTCACTTGCTGAATAGATTGGCCTTCCAAAGACCATCCATAAGAGTTCCTTTTGTTAGAGAAGATAACAACTTTCAATTTGGAATAATTAATGGCTAATTTATTAGCCCTACAATAGATCGTGAAGGCATTTAACTGTCTACTGAACCCAAAATGAGTCTGGGACAGCAAGACAATATCCTCAGCATAGAGGAAACAACCCACAGAATGCAGACCTAGTTTAGGGAGGAAAAACTTGTGTTGGGCCAGAGAAGGAATTAAATAATTAATAAAAAGATTAAACAAGGCTGGCACTAAAACACACCCCTTTCTCACCCCTAATAAAGTGCCGACTCTATTGGTGATGTGTCCTACCCTATCAATCATGACAACTAAAAAGGAGTCATGATGTAGGAATTTGAGAAGGCATAATAAACGCCTATCAATAGATGACTATTTATCTGAATAATGGTCTTCAAGGGGACAATTTCAATTGTTTATAAAATTAGGTCCCTTTATAAAATTGTCCTGTAGTTTGTCAGAGATGACAAGGAAGGTACATTCTTGTCAAATATCCTGTAAAAAAGATGGGATATAAAAATGTTACAGTTGGAAATGTATTTTAAAGTTATTGTCTTGTGCTATCAGGACCCTTTATCTAATCTTTCTGAAAATTGGCAGAAGTGTTAAGCTTGTGTAGGGACATAATATTCACAGGTTTCATGCAAAGTGGATGGAAGATAAAGAAGTTGTATCCATGAATGTGTATGGACCTTTTTTTAAAAGCACAACATTCAATTGCTTCTGAAATTGGTTCCCTTTATCTAATCATTTCAAAAATTGGTACACATAATGCCCTCCATTGGGGGCATAACCTCCCCAAGTCTCATCAGAATTGAATATGAAACAAAAAAAGTTATAGCCGGAAATAGGTTTTTCAGTATTTTCCCTTTATTTAAAAAACAAAATGTTTCTATTTTCATTATTATTTGTTGTTTTTGTTATTGCAATAACGTTAATGAAAATGACAATTTTAGTTATTGTTATTGTAATATACAAAAACGACATGCACACCCTTAAGCCATAGGTTGCACTGCAGCTGCTTTGTCTGAATATTGCTAGCTTCAGAGCGTTTGGCAGATACTATTCCTCCTCCTTTTCAAAATAAGACGTATATACCTCCCAAACACACTCATTTTTCTCTCCAGAGCCTGCTGCTCTTCTGCCTACCTGCCCCTTGCCACATCTTCTCTCTCTCTTAGGCCTGTCAGTCACATCTGTAATGGATGAGTGTCATTTAAGTGTTAGAGCCACCAATGAGAATGCCCGCACACTACTGCTGCCCACCTCATTGGGAGAGAGAGATACTGGGCACCATGCCTACAGAGGGAGTCACCTAATGAATGGGACACTTAATAGTTCATAGTCACACTTTGGGGATGGGAAAGTGTCAGAGAACCAACCAACTTTAAACTGCTATTTTAGCAAATTGAAGCCATGCAGATGAATGCCCATTAAAATGAATGGAATAACCTTGCCAATGAAATTAATGGAAAATGAAATTTTAAATAAAAACAAAATAAAAATGAAATTAAAAATGAAACTGAAAAAAACCCAAAACATAAATGAAATGAAATGTTCCCTTCTGCAAATGAAATCTGCAGTTTAGCCAAATATGTGAAGTGAGCTGGGTATTTCACAAGGAGTGCAGTTTCCAGTACCTTAACATTGCATAGTGTAACACAGTACAGTGGGAAATGATACTTTCTATTCCTGCAATCATTCTTGTGACCAAAATTTCACTCACATGCATATTCAGAAAAAGCCAATCAAACAACTTTGCATAAAGAATCTCCAGTTCATGCCTATCATTGTGCAATATCCTGTCATCAGGCAACTGTAATTTTGTTGCTTCGGGCAAATTTGAAATTATATTTTAAAGACCCTAAACGTATTTGCATTTTTAAATCCTAAGAGATAAAATTATTAGATTTTAAAGACTCTGGAAGACCATTATTTCAAGAGTCACTCTTAAGGACTTATTAAAGCTGTAACAACTCACAGGTTATGAGATAAAACAGCTTGAAGAAGGATTGTGTGTGGTTGGGGTTATCAGGAAGGACAGCCCTGACAGTAGCTCATGCTGTAATTCTTGTGTGCCTGTTTCACATCTTAGACACATCGTAACATGAGACTCCATTTGCTTTTCCTTTTGCTTCTTTTCTGGCAAGTAAATATTCCTTGAGGAGGTCAGACTTCATAATTTAGGATGGGTGATCTGATGTTCAGCAGACAAATAATTGTTTGCACGCTATCTGTGCATGCTGATCGCACAAATGTGAGTTTGTGATGGGCAAGACCGATTATTTATACAGCTATTCACTGGGTATCATACCAGCATGAAAGAAAAGCTTGTAGGTTTCCAATCTCTAACAAAAATTAGCCATCTTGAGAGGGGAAATTGGGTAAAGTCAGCACTACCTGAAAGACAGGCATGTGTTACTGTGAGGAAATGCAGTACAAAGAGTTTTACAGTTAATCTAATCTTATGTGTTGTCACTGTCTATATATATATGATTTTAAAGCAGATGATATATTACAATAGATAATAGAATATCAGAGATATCGTTTTAGCCAGAGCAAGTCAAAACTTTTTCAGTGGAATGTTTTGAGCTTCATTTACTTTTTAAAAACAAATAAAGTCCTCTCTTCAAAATTGAATTTTTCCATATTTTAATGAAAACAAGAGAGGAAAAATGCCTGCCAAAGGCATCCACATACAAGGCATAGGCATTCTTTACAGACCACCCTTCTCTGGCCCCCCGCTGGCGTATTCCCTCCCCTGCTGGCCCCATTTGTCTATACCCTTCCAGCCCCCACTTCCCTGCGGCCCCTTCCTACTGATCTCCCTGGCACATAGCACTAAGGTTCCTGGGCACCATGACATCACACAGGTACGCAAACACAGATTTACTGACATAATGAACGAGGTAATTTGCAGCATAATTGTTTCTCAGATTCAAGGTTTCTCTTGATCAAAAACACAAACCATAATCTTCCACAGGAGTTGCAGAAGTGAGCCTTGGTTGTGTCCTCATAATTTCTCAACATGAATTTCCAGTCTCTTTTGGCCTCTTGATGGACTTCCTTATCACGAGCCTGTTCTTGCTGTCGATACTCAGGGTTAGTCCTTGCCTCCCAGTGGGTTTGTGTATCCTGTGCTTGCTCCACCTAGCAATGCTCTGGATCAGCTCATCGCTGTCACTGTAGCTCATTTCACCTTTCCTGTCATGTCTTTTTGGCTGCTGCTCTTTCGGATGCTGTTTTCCTTGGTGGTGCCATCAGTTAACAACAAGTAAAATGAGATCTAGAGACAGTACAGGATCACACACATGACACAGGGTCACAGATAGACACAACGTCCACATTCCCTGGCCCCTCACTGGCCTATTCTCTCCCCCTTGGCCCCCACTTGTCTATTCCTTCCTTCCCTGCTGCCCTCTGACCCCTCCTTACTGATCGCTCTGGCACATAGCACTAAGGCTCCTGGTCACTGGGCACCATGACATCATGACCATTGTGAAATGATTGGGCAGGGACCAGTAATAGCTCTGAAACCAGTACACTCTCATATCTCTGGAACCCTTTGACCCACAAACATGTGGTTGGGTTATGGGGCCTGTCTCGGTGAGACCTTTAAAACAAGGTATCACACCCCTGGCTGACTGGTGTAGTACTGGAGATGATACATGATCACAGACAGACGAGCCCTCCACATAAGATGCTCCCTACTATCGCTCTTTGCTTAAAGAATACCTAAAAACTAGATTTCTCTTTTCTACTTTATTTTTCTTGTTTTGCCTTTGCCTCCTCTCTTAAAAGGAGAGTAATTCCAAGCTGATAAAGACATTGGGAGCCAATCCGATGACCCACAGATCCTGCATGCGCCTGCACACACCTGTGCAGGAACCTTGAGTACCTCCGTTGATGGCACACTGTGCCACATGAAAACCACGAGCATGCGCAGAGGTTCTGTACACTATCAGATCAGCCCCATCTAACGTCTGTGCCTGGGAAGGTACTAGACCTAAATATAAAATATTTTCTTTATAAGTATCTGGAGAACAAAGGAGTGATTACTAGCAGACAACATGGGTTTATCATGCCAAACCAACTCAATCTACTTTTTTGACAGGACTAGAGCTGATACAAGCAGCCAATTACTTACTTGTGTTTCCCATCTTGGGAAACAGGATCAATTTCCTGACCATTTCCCAATAACAATGTGATTTCTCACTTCTTGCAATACTTCTTGCAATACAGTTTACCAATGTTCTGCTTGCCATTTACCATGTACCATTCATTTACTGCTTAGCATATTCATGAGTGTACAGTTTTACTTCCAGGTTTGTTGTTTCCGCATTTCTGAGCCAATCACTGTGTTTCTGACACAATACTGCATTTCTGAGCCAATCGCCTCCATTCCAGTGCCTCCAATCAGAATTGTTGTTGTATGTTGTTCCCTTTGCTTTGAGTAATCTGCAATTGGATTGCAGATTTTTAAAGAAATCTGCATACCAGCCAATGAATGACAAGGATGTACAAGAGAGTGCAGAGAAGATAAAAGAAATGTGTTATTGTTGAGGCAATATTACCTCTCAAGATTTGAAATGGACGGCAAAGCGGTAAACGGCAAAGTGGTAAACAAGATCTCAGTAAGCAAATTATTGGTAAATAGGGAAACAAAATGTCAATTAAAACATTCCCAAGTACTGAAAGGTTCTCAATTTGAACGAGATGGTATTGGGAACTGGAATTTCGACAGGATTTATGCAAAATCTTGTTTCAACCCTAATGATAACTGATTGTCACCACATCCTGGAATGCGACAAGGACACAAAGTTGGATTTTAAATGTATTATTATTATGCTGTCATTCTCATCGTAACTGCTGTCATTCTCATCGTAACCAAGCCAAGTACGTGCACTTGAGACCTCGCATCTTCATGAATGTTAGACCCCTTGTCTCTCCCTCTATTCCCCTTCCTAAGTCTCTCCCCCAGCTCCTGTCTCTCAGATTGTAAGCCCTAGGGGCAGGGACCTTGTCTTTTTTATTACTTTGTAAAGTGCCAGGTACACTGCTTGTGCTATATAAATGTTTGTTAATAATAATAATAATAATAATATTATTAGCATTAGCATTAGCATTAGCATTAGCATTAGCATTTATTTATTTATTTATTTATTTATTTATTTTATAAATTTATACCCCGCCCCTCCTGCAAAGCAGCCCGGGGCGGCTTACAACAATAAAAAATATAATACCATAAAATACAATTTAAAATCATTCGTAACAATATAAATTATTAAAACAGGGCTTAAAACATTATAAATAACAAATCATGGGGGAGCTAAAAAAAACCTCACCCTACCCTCCCACCCTCCCCAAAGGCCTGGGCGAACAGTCAGGTTTTGCAACTTTGCCAGAATGTCAACAGGTTGGGGGCCAGGC
This sequence comes from Sphenodon punctatus, assembly GCA_003113815.1. Classification (NCBI taxonomy): domain Eukaryota; kingdom Metazoa; phylum Chordata; class Lepidosauria; order Sphenodontia; family Sphenodontidae; genus Sphenodon; species Sphenodon punctatus. The sequence goes on along the minus strand of QEPC01004817.1, from coordinate 391,165 downwards.
GAGCTTCCTCCGGAAGGGAGTTCCAAAGGCCACCAAGAATGCCCTCTCCATTGTGGCCCCCCGCTTAACTTGAGGGACCTCCAAGAAGCCACCCCCGGCTGACCGTAGGAGCCGCTCTGGGGCACGGAGGGTGAGGCGGTCCCTGAGGTATGAGGGGCCCAGATCGCCAGCGATGTACCTGACGCTTACAAAGAATAAGATAGACATGGTCCCGCTTGGGAAGAGAATATGCTCTTCATTACGAGATTACAAACTTTAAAGAGGAAAGGGGGTACTCACACTTTTCTCATGGGGTCCAGATCATTAACAATATTACCAATGATAACCTCAGGCTGCCTGAGGGGGTCTCAGGATCACAGCCCATTAATTAATTGAAACCCTATCACCCTCCTCTTCCCTGCCGGCATAAGCCCCTGAGACGTAAGGGTGGTTTAGCCCCAATTAAGGTGGCTTATCCTAATTGTTGTGGGGATGCCCTCAGGTGTCCTAGCCCCTTGGGCATAATGCAGCCCACATTGTGAAATGAACAGCTGCTCTGGATGCACCCACCCAATATAGTTCAGGCTCAAAATATCTAATCTCGCCATGAGCTATCGTAAGATCCACCTTTCCATTTTTATTTACCTTCCTCCTACCCCTTTCTAAATTTCCTGGTCTATCAGCCCACTTCCAAACCTGCCTTTCTATCATCTGGGTCCACATAACTAACACTTCAGGGAATAAGAACTTTTATCTGCATAACATCTGCCTTCATTAATTTCAATAATTCTATTCCCTTAAGCCACTCTAAATTGTTCTCCCCTAAATGAATTACAATAACATCAGGGTGCTGTTGACTTGACATTGCACGGACGGTTGGCATCAGCTGCTCCCATTGCATTCCCCGCCTTCCAATCCACGCTAATTTGGTCTTTTCGCTGAGTCCCAGCTGTGACCCCTGCTTCTGTCCTGCAGCTTTAGCTGCCCAATGAACAAAGCTGTGGCCCACAATCCAGACCAAGCGATTCAACAGCTGTTGACCCTGTAAATGGTCATAACTAAACAAATCAACCACCATCAACAACTGTAACATATAAACATTCTATTTTGTGAGAGACCTTATATGTGTTCTAAAAGTTCCTGAATGCCAATGCTCAATCATCTTGATCTTATCTTCAGGGATCCCTTCTGCAGCAGCAACACTTGCCACTCCAATCCTAAAGGAGTGCAAGTAAGCCCTCTCCATTGACAGCTCAGCCGCCTTTACACACATCTTTAGCACTGCATTAAATTGATGGTTAGTTGCGCTACCAACTAACCATCTTCATACACAAACAATGCCCCCCCACACTCACTCCTAAATACTCTCAAATAATCTACAATTGCTGAAACAGGACAAGGATCTCCCACCTTGGCCCAGTGAAGAACAACTACCTGTTCTTTAGCCCTCTGATCTGATTTAAACCTGAAAACCAAAATTTGCAGAGCATCGCCCTGCAGGGTGACATCCCTTCTAGATAAGCTATTTAATGACGACACCCTCCTAGAATCTGCCACCCCCTCAGCTACTCGGAACACCCCCCAAAAAGCCAGTGTAAAGATTGCCCTACAAAAACACATCTTCCACCAGCTAAAACATACTTTTACCAGTACCTCGCAGATGCCAACCATCATTGGGATTGTAATTGGTTCCATATCATCCTGCTTCCTTTCCTGCTGCCTCGCCCAACCTTCTAACATTTATTAATTTATTAATTTATTTATTATACATATTTATACGCATTTATGAGTCACCCCATATGCCTACAGCATCCCGGGGTGACGTACAGCTAAAAAACATTTATAAAAACAATTTTTAAAAACATCAACAATTTAAAAAATCACAGGGATAGGGGAATAAATAAGAATAAAATAAAATAAGGGCAGGGAAGAGCTAAAAACCCTATCCCCTTCTCCCCCCCCGTCCCCAAAGGTCCAGGCGAACAGCCAGGTTTTACAAGCCCGCCGGAATGTTAAAAGGCTTGGGGCCAGGCGAGTTTCTTCTGGGAGGGAATTCCAAAGATGCGGCCCGGCCACCGAGAATGCCTTCTCCACCGTGGCCCCCTGCTTAACACGGGGGACCTCCAGGAAGGCACCCCAGGCAGACCAAAGGAGCTGCTCTGGGGTGCGGAGGGCAAGGCAGTCCTTGAGGTTCAAGGGGCCAAGATCGTGAAGGGCCTTATAGATCATCGCCAATACCTTGAACCTGGCTCGGCATGCTATTGGCAACCAATGCAGAGTGCAGCGCACCGGTGTTATATGCTCCCGAAGACCCGTCCCAATCAGGAGCTGGGCTGCCGCATTCTGCACTAGCTGCAGCCTCTGAACCAGGAACAAGGGCAGCCCCACGTAGAGCGTGTTGCAGTAGTCCAGCCTCGAGGTGACAAAGGCATGGCTGAGGGAGGCAGGCCAGGTTCATCCTGGAGATGTATGGACGCAGCCTCCGCACTAGATACAACTGGCGGAAGGCGGCCTTCATCACTCCCTCCACCTGTTGATCCAGGCGGAGATCGGAGTCCAACACCAACCCCAGACTCCAAACCTGCTGAGCTATAGGGGGGCCAACACCTCCCTCGCCCTCCCCACCAACATCACCTCCGCCTTATCGGGGTTGAGCTTCAGTCTGCTCTGACACATCCACTCGGCCACGGCCTCCAAATACTGGGAAAGCAACAAGACAGCAGGTTGTGGGTCAGCTGAAAAACAGAGGTACAGCTGAGTATAATCAGCATATTGGTGACATTGCACCCCGAACCCACTCACGACCTCCCCCAAGGGCTGCATATATACATTAAATAATAGTGGAGATAGAATAGAACCCTGCAGAATGTCGCATGGTAAGGCGCGGGGGCAAGATGTTTCAGATCCCAACACCACCCGCTGGCTTCTCCCCAAGAGGAATGAGTGGAACCATTCAAGAACAGTCCCGTTCAGACCCCCCCAGGTCACGCAACCGTCTCAACAGCAGCCCATGGTCCACAGTATCAAAAGCAGCCAAGAGATCTAGCAGGATAAGAAATGTCAATCATCCTGCATCCATCTCCTGGCAGAGATCATCAACCAAGGTCACCAACGCTATCTCCGTGCCATAGCCGGGATGAAACCCAGATTGAAAAGGTTCTAGGAAACCGATGCTGTCCAGATGCGCCTGGAGCTGGATCGCCACTGCCCGCTCAATAACCTTCTCTAAAAAGGGAAGGTTAGAGACAGGTCGGTAGCTGGCAAGTGCATCCACATCCAATTATGGTTTCTTCAGCAGGGGGCGCACCACAGCCTCCTTGAGGCTGGGCAACAGCCTCCTCTGCTGCAGGAACGCATTAACCACCCTCGCCAGCACCGTCCCCAATGTCTCCCTGGAGGCTTTCACCAACCAGGATGGGCAAGGATCAAGTTCACAACAGGTGGCCCTCACAGACCCCAAGACATCCGCCGCATTGGCTGGCATCACTTCCTGAAACTCCCCCCACAAAGTTGGACCAGACGGGACCTCCGTCACCTCGTGCTCTCCACCTACTGCCCCCAACCCAGCGTCAAAGTCTCTCTGAATCCGAGCGATCTTGTCTGCGAAGTAGGTGACAAATTCCTCACAATGGGCCTGGGACAAGTCCCCATCCAGGCAGAGGGAGGCTGGACTGACCAGCCCCCACACCACCCAAAACAGCTCCGCCGGGCATGACGTCGCAGATGCTATGAGGGCAGCAAAGAACTCTGTGCTTAATGTAAAAACTCTGCTCAGGCATGCCAATCCAGCCAATCTACACATAAATGATAGAGCAGACTATTTCCTTGCTTACATCCCTGGGGCAAGACCTTTGTGGTGAAGCACTATGCAGGGGAGGCTGGTGCATATGGGCACTGGGGGTAGTTACCCCCTTGTTCTCATGGCACACACACACACACACACCCCATCCCACACCCGCATGCCCCAAACCCCTTATCTCAACTCTAGTGCTGCTGCTGCTGTGGCTGTGTGTGGCCTACTGCCATGAAGAGAGGCCCCAGATTGCAGGGCACTTTCTGACCCTTTTCATGCAGGCTGCAGTGGGTGGGGGGATTAATGTGCGCCCATGATGGGTGGAGGTGGGTGTACAGTCATTCCCATGGATGCACACCTGTCTCCACCCACCTCCACCCATTTCACACACAGAGCAACCGACATTGGAGCCCATTGCTCTGTGTATGTGTGATGGGTGGAGGTAGGTGGAGGATGGGAGCATGCACACACACCCCTACTACAGGCTCTATTTCCACGGATGCCCCCCCCCACTGCACACCCACCACCAGTGGCATTTGTACGGGCACCACAACACTGCACACTGGCGTGGTGGTGAGGGGGCACCTGTGTGAAAAGGACCTTAGTCCAGAATGAACACCCAGAGTATGACAGCTAGAAGGTATGGCCAGCAGCAAGCAATGGGTTCCAATGGGAACCCAGAAGCCACTAGAATCATGCCTCCCAGGCAGTTCTACACCTGGATTCTCCTCCCCCTCTCCCTTCTGGTCCTGGTTGGCCTGGCCTGACTGGCTGTGACATGTGGTGGGTCACTCTCCAGAGTGAACATCCAGAGCATCATAGCCAGGAGGTGTGGACAGCAGCATACAATGGGTTCCAATGGGAACCCAGCAGCCATTAGAATCAATGGCCTGGCAGGGCACTTTGAAAGAAACGCCTCCCAGGGAATCCTATGGATTCTCCCCTTCCTGTCTCCCTTCAGGAGGTGAAGTCATACTGCAGTGGAGCCAGTCTTTTGCTGTGGCTGCAGCTGCCTGCTCCTGTCCGGTAAGTTTCAGGGCTCTTGGACTCCACGTCAATGAAATATTTGTTTTCTTTTCCGTGGGCAGATTGGGGGCCTGGGGTGGGAAGAGCAGATGGGTGTGTGTGTGCTTTAAGGTTAAATTGTGTCCCCTCCATGCCCCCATGTGCACTGTGGGGGACTTTGTTCTTGTTAGATGGGGCAGGGAGGAAGGAGGGGGTTGAGGCACAGGGATAGAGCCACTGCTCTTACTCCTTTCTGTAACGAGGTTCCCTCAGGGAGTAAATGTCTTCAGGATCTTGTGTGGGCTGCCTCCTCGTGGCGGGATGTGGAGGTAAAATTTCTGGATGCTATACATAACTACTTTTTAGAGCAATTGGTTCCAGAACCAATGAGGGGAGGAGTTACTTTAGAACTAGTCCTAAGTGGCACACAGGAACTAGTGCAAGGAGTAACTGTGGCTGAGCCACTAGGCAATAGCGATCATAATATAATCGAATGTGACATAGTTGCTGGAGGGAGAAAGTTAATTAAAAGTACAGCACTGGCTTTTAACTTTAAAAAGGAGACTATGCCAAAATGAGGAAGCTAGTTAGAAAGAAACTAAAAGGCACAGTTGAAAGGACTACTTGTTTGCAAGAGTCATGGAGGCTGTTGAAAAGCACCATGTTGGAAGCCCAGATTACACGCATCCCACAAGTTAAAAAAGGTAGCAGGAGGACTAGATGTCTACCACTGTGGCTAAATGGAGATGCAAAGGAGGCTATTAGAACCAAAAAAGCATCCTTTAAGAAATGGAAAGCTAGCCCCAATGAGGAAAACACAAAGGAGCATAAACACTGGCAACTAACTGTAAGGTGCTAATAAGGCAGGCCAAGAAAGAATTTGAAAGGAGACTTGCTAAAGAGGCAAAAACAAATAATAAAACCTTTTTCAAGTATATCAGAGGCAAGAAGCCTGCTAGGGAGTCGGCTGGGCCATTCGATGACCAGGGTGTAAAAGGGACAATCAGGGAGAACAAGGATATTGCAGAGAAGCTAAATGAGTTCTTTGCTTCATTTTTCACTGTGGAGGATGTTGGGGAGATACCCACGCTGGAACCCCACTTTGTAGGTGATGAATTAGATGAACTGTCACAAATCAGCATGAAGGTTCTAGAGCAAATGGACAAGCTTAATACAAACAAATCACCGGGGCCAGATGGTATTCACCCCAGAGTTCTGAAGGAACTCAAATGTGAAATTGCA
>QEPC01004817.1:354961-367979 GCA_003113815.1 Sphenodon punctatus | reverse complement strand
ATCACTGTCGCTATCTCTGAACAACTCTCTGAAGGCTACGTTGATAGTTCCTCCAGAATGTACCTGTTGATCTGGAAAAAGGGGGGGGTCTCACTAATTTGCCCTTCACTCCCCAGATGGCCCTCTCCCCCAAAGACTAGAATAAAACACCCTCTTGCACTCATGGAGATGTCTGTTCAGCCATCTCTCTCCCTTGCCCTAGCTACCAGTTTTGGTATTCGCTAACCATGCAAATGGGGGGAGGGGGGGAATGAGAAGGAGAAACAGGTCTGGCCATTTTTTAAAACAAAGACAGGCCTTAAAAATAAGAACCAGCTAACTCGCACTCCTAGACCCATTTACATCAAATTTTACCACCCCTGCAAAGTTTCTTATCAAGCATGTTAAATGCTCACTCAGAAGGCTCATTTTCTTTAAATCTCTTTTGCTATTGTGTACTGATTATGTGACAACGTGGTTGTGTGCTGTTTGTGCAGACTGCGTTTTGGAACTAATCTTCCTAGACCTTAGGGTGGGCAGGGGTAGTGGCATACACATTCATACATATTTCTGTTCCCAGGGGTTGATGCCCAGGAAAGACAGCACTGTGTAGCTGCTTCCTTTAGCCCGGATTCTCTGACCCTTATGCTAGACCGGCTTAATAACACCCCAAGATCATAGCTTACTTTGTTAATAGAATAGAGTACACAATACTTGTAATTGTGACCCTTTATAGGTTTTTTTGGTAACACATACATGGCAGAAGGAAATATGACTACTCCTTTTGAATGAGTATTTTTAAACAAGCTTTACCCTTACAGACCCCAAGATACTCTTCCTGTCAGTGGAGAAGAAACTACCCCCAACAGCATGAAGCCTCTATGGGGGTTGAACTCAGAAGGGGGACAGCAAACTAAAATGGAAATTGCCCCTGAGCGGCAACTCATAAAGTCGCTGCCTCCCCAAATGGAACTACCCCCAACAGCATAAAGCCTCTATGGGGGTTGAACTCATAAGGGGGACAGCAAACTAAATGGAAACCACCCCTGAGTGGCAACTCATAAATCCTCTGCCCCCCAAATGGAACCACCTCCATGGGGTGAACTATCTCAGACTCAGGATACCATCTCCAAACCCACTGAGCTTAGTGCTAACCCCCATCCCTTAAAGAGATCAGTAGAGTTTCTTACCTGTCCAGGGGGGCTGGGGCAGATGGCTGGGCCCTGCTGCAGATGTTTCCTTGAGTTTACTGGGGTAGAAGCTGAAGAGCTTTCCTTGAGATCACTGGTGTAGAAGAAGGTTAGACCATGAACCTCACAGCCAATGTTAGTGAAATTCAGTTCTGATCTAGAGAGATGTTGGCTTCTGGATTCCTTTATATACTCTTCTTGTTGGGTGTGGGGTGTTTACCCCTTCTCCAACTAACCAATGGGTGTGAGGACAGTTATCTATCTCTGGACAACACCCCTCCATCTCTGATGCAGATTTCATTTCAATGGAAGTTGACGCATACCTTCTCCAACTAACCAATAGGGGAAGCCGGCAGGGAGGCATAGGCGGGCTCATTGTGCCTACCCCATCTCCGCTTAATTAATGGGATGGGAGCTCCCATTCTCAATGCAAATTCCAGCTACATCTCCTATGCAGATTTCAGCTCCCTGGGAAGATCCAATCAAGGCATTGCTTTGAAGTCCACACCCAACCTTGCATGGAATGTAACAAAGCCCATTCTTTACTTAATCAAAGGAAAGTTTAATCATACTTCAGCCCCTTGGAATGATCCAATCAAGGCAATGCTTTCAAGACCATGCCCTTGCATAGCAAAGCCCAGCTTTTTAAAAACTGCTTTCCTTTTTGTGAACTGGGCATATTGCCTTCCAGCAAGACTGCTCCTTAAGATTCAGGGCTGATTTTTTTTTTTCTTAAGGATTAGCCTTTCTAAGTTTTGGGGGATCCTATGCAGTTGTGGCTTAAGGGGAAAATGAATCTAACTCTGGGTGATTTCAGACATTACGGCTGGCAGCATTGACCCCGGGCCGTGGGGTGGTCTGGACCATGGGCGGGGGTGAAGGGGTGCACAAACAGATGTTTGCCCCTTTGCCCCTGGTCATGGGGACCACCCAACCACGGCCCAGGGTCAATGCTGCTGGCCGTATCGTCTGTTGTGCAACCCCCCCCAAGGAGGAGGGGCCACATGAGGCAGCGTGCGGCTGCACGGCCCTGCCCCCTATGTTCCCCAGCCACCCACCCTCCCTGAGACAGGCAGCTGCAGTGGTCTATCTGGCCGCTGCACCCACCTGCCGCCCACTTCGGAACGCGGTGGAGATAAGGTAACAGACGTTACTTTTCCTTCACTGTGTTCCAGTTTCCCCCTAACCACGCTTCGTTCGCCTCCGTGATGCGGGAGAACAAAGCGTGGTTAGGTTCACCGTGGGAGGTGGTTGACTGAGGTGAACATCAGGATGCGCACAAACAGACGTTGACCTCCGTTCACACACACCCCGCGTGGTTGACTGAGGTTGACTAGTGATTGCAGACAATGTAATGTCTGAAATCACCCTCTCTCTTCATAGTTGTGGAGCACCCTTCCCCCTAAAAGGAATGCAAGGGTGGGGAAAGTTTAGACAGTTGGGAGATGTCCCCTTTGACTTCAATAGAAGTGGTGGGACAGAGTCATTGTCTACTTAATCAAAGGTAGTCTGAAAGACCAAACCCCTGCAACCAGCTCCAAGCCAAGGCATATGTTTTTCTTTTAAATGACCTAAAAAGCTCTCTTTTTCACATAAGTGTACAGAGAATCTAAGAGGGGTAACCAAACTATGCTTTGGGGTTTGCATCTAAAGCATGTGTTACCATTTTGTAGTATTTAATAGTTTCAGAAAAACATGAAATTTTAAAAAATAAAAGCCAGTTTTAAATACCTTTATTTACAGATCTGTGTAATACAGATCTGTGTAATACAGTACAACATCTCTAGGTTTGCATCAATGCTCAATTTCCTTGTACACTTCTCTTTTTTAAAAAGTATTTAAAGTGTCTTTTTCTAACCATGATTTCAACAAATTCTAACATACGGGAATCAACAGGATGTATCATTCCTTCCAACATGCTTTTAGGTTCAGGAGAGGAATCCACTTTACAGAACAGCATAAGTGTAAGATTAAAAGTGTCCTGACTGATACATAAAAATTGCAGTGCATACCCCAACATCATCTGAATGTGAAATATGGATTGCAAGCATAGGTTATCACATATGAATTTAAGCTTTCTGTTCCTGCCCTCAGAAGTCCATGTCAGACAATCATGGGCCATTTGGGCTGGAGCATTAAAAACACAACCTTCACACTCTGCATTCAACTACTCCCTCATACAGTGTTTTAGAATTCCATAGATTGATGCTCTCACTATACATCTCATGGTTGATTTTTGTTTTGAAGGGGTGACATAATCAGACTCACAGATTTTCAACCCAAGCTACTTTTGGAAAATAATATGAGGATCCTGGTTTTCATCTTTCCTCTCAGGACAGAAAAACTCTGAACCTTCCGATTGGGGTTTAGTCTCTTCTGGGAGTGGTGTAGGACCTTCAAACATTTCCTGGAACAAGATTTAAAAGCACTACTGAGCCAACAATCTTTTTTTTTTACATGGGGCTGCTTTGTGACACACATCTCTAGACGTTATGAGATCACACTCAACCACAGTCAATACCCTGTAGTGGGGAATGGTCCCGTAACGTCTGTTGGGGAACTGGAAGTTCCCCCCCAGATCTTTGCCACGGTCAATCGCAGCGGGGAATCACATTCACCACGCGATCGGGCTGAACTGGCAGGGTGGGCGCCGATCACGTAGTGAATGTGATTCCCCGCCGCGATGAAGGGGCCCATCTCATCTGGATGGAAACCACGGCCCATAATCCCGGCTGGATTCTGGGCCATGGTCAATTTGGGCGAGTGCTGCGGCCGCATTGGCTGTGGTGCCCGCCCGTCTCCCCAGAGGGAGGGTGGTGGGGGAGCATGGGGGGTGGGGCCGGGCGGCCACACATTGCGCTGCATGGTCCCTCCCCCTCCCCGATTCCCTGCCTGGATCAGCCGGCACATCTGTTGGACATTCTGGAGTGATCCAGGCGGGGAATCATTTGGGTGATTCTGGGATGGGGCGAATGCTGCCCCGTCTCGTCTGAAATCACCCAGAGAGAACGCTTTTTAATCCATCTAAAAATCTTTCTTACCTCAGAATTTTGGGGCAAGGTTGGAGAGCTGAGTGGGGGTATGCCTTCTTCTGCCAACTCTAGGACATCCAGGGTCTCAGCGGAAGTCGACATTCACGTAAGGGTTTCTTCATCATGAAGCAGGGTGCTAAAAAGAACCTTAGCCAGAGGTCCACTCTCACCATCATCCTCTGAACTGGAAATATACCATTTTCTGTATAACCGTCTCACTACCTCTGGAGGCTTAGTCAACTCCATAGGCCTCACAGGCGTTGTATCAGCATGGAAACCCATTTCAGATTTTCCATGTAACTGGTAGCGATTGGCTCCCTGTTCTCTGTATCAGAAAATGGCGCTCCCCTCTTTCATAGCCCTAGGGGGTGGGGCTATAGCTCCACAAACCTTTCTGATTGGTCACAGGTGGGGTTGTGAGTGGTTTGAGACCCCCTTCATTCATTTCCAACTGCGCACACCCCTTTTCATCCCCTAGGTCAGATCTCAGCAATGGGGCGGGTTAGAACAATGAAACCTTCGCCGATTGGTTCAGCTCACAATCCTGAGTCGTTTGAACCACCCTCACATGCCCCTCTTTCTGTGACTCATCCTACCCCAGAAACCCCACCCCAGTGGGCCCAAGTTTCTCCAAGACAGAGTGGGCTAGGATGATGAAACCTACACTGAATGGTTCAGCTCACTCAGCTGAGCTTGTAGAGGGGTTACATGACCCAATAGCTGCAATTCACCCTGCCCTGAACCCCACACCATAAAGTTGCTCCGATCCTCACAAAACCCATACCTACTGGTCCATCTCACTCTCCTGAGATCATAGAGGCATTAATACATGGCCCTCGTCAAAGGGCCTTGTGGGTTCAGGGAGGCTGGAACCTTTGGTTCCAGATACCCTCCCTGACCCACAAGTAGAGCCCCCCAAAGCCAAGCGTAAGGACATTCCAGGTTCAGGGGGGTGAGAACATTTGGTTCCCACCTCCCTGACCCGGAAGCATTACCCCCTCCTGCGTTGCTTCTGCTTACCCACGTCACTTCCGTCCCAAGGTGGGACTTACAGCCCCCAGGAGGGCGGGACCTCTGATGACGTAGGACCCCACGTGACCTGTCAAACTGATAACGATCAGTTTGATGACTAGTGTGCCCCTTCCTATCTCATGCTTTATATACCAGATTGGTTCTCACTGGACATTTTTACACATATCTTAAAGTTCCATATTTTTCAATCTTCTGGGTTTACAAGTCCACAAGTAAGTTCCGGATTCATTTTTCACGCACGCACACACACACACACAGTCTAAAGTAGCCACAGCTGTAGATGTGACAGGCTGCCATGGAAACCAAGTGACCACAGCTGCCTGGAGCAAAGCAGTTTACCAGGAGAAGGTTTTACACACAAACGTTCTTGGAGAGGTTCTACGCAGAAGTTCAAAGATCTGGATGTTTAAAATCTGGATGAGTGATTTAGACACACAGAAAGTTCAGGATGTAACAGCAAACATCCAGAAGAAATGTGTGTGTAAAAACACCCATTATGTTTTTCTCCATTTGCACATGTGAACTGAAAATATGCTGTTGCTTCTCTCAACCCTCCTTTATGCTTGTGGGCCTCCTTCATCACTCAGTCTGTGTAGTTGCTTGTTGTCAAAGAGCATTAATGTAGTTTCCTGTTTCGTTTGAAAATAATTTTCTTTAATATGCTATACTAACAACATTTACCTTCTGTACAGTGGTGTCCATGCAAATACAACCTAGATAATTTGGATTTTTTTAGTTCCTGTATGATTTTATGCTTGATAAAGTTGAACTTTGAATGCTTAAATTTGTTGGGATATTTGGTGGACTCATTGTGGAAAAAGATCACAGACAAAATAGACAAGCTTTCCCAAATATATTTTTGTTTGTGACAAAGTTTTTCAGTAACTAAGGCACTTAAAAATACTTGCTTTGCTGATTTTTCACATGACCTTGTATAGTTTTAGTCTTTTTGAAGGAGGAAATAGCTATATTAGCCACTTTGAATTTTGCCACCCACTCTACTTGGAATTTGGGTTCTCAAGGATTTTTTTTTTTCTTGTACACTGGTCTGGAATCTTGAGGGAACTATATCAGAGGTGGAAAATAGTTTCCCTCCCAGAGATCACCTGCAGCATTTATGGTGTGCATGTTAGCATTCCATATAATCCCAGTGGGTTTTCCTGCATTTTCCATGCATTTTAATTGTGGCCTATGCTGCTGTGTATTTCAGATAGGGATGTGCGAACGTGGTTCAGAAGTTCGGAGTTCTGACCGAACTCGGTCTGTTCAGTCAACTGAAGCGAATTTCCGAACTGAACTTGAATTTCAAACCGCACCGAACCAAATTTCTGAACTCCGTTCTGTTTGCCCATCCCTAGTGGCAACACACACAAAAAACCCTGGTTTTGAATGGTCGAACTTGGTTCAGAAGTTCGGAATTTGACTGAACTTCATCTGTTCGGTCGATTGAACCAAACTTCCGAACCGAACTCGAATTTCGAACCGAACTGAATTTCCGAACTCCAATTTCAAACTGAACAGAACTGAACCGAATTTCTGAACTCCATTCTGTTCGCCCATCCCTAATTTCAGAAACTTTAATGTTTCAATTTTTTACAGATGGGGAACTGAGGTTGTAAAATTCCATATTAATTTCAAAATTCTGCTTGGCCCCGCCTATCGTTGGCTCGGCTGCACCTACTTCTGGCCCCACCCACTGCCTCACCAGCCTTAGAACCCAGCATCTGCCACTGGTGCTATGCCAAACTATATCAACTGAGATTCTGGGATAGGAAAACCTAAACCCCATCCCTTTCCATATCAAAAGGCGTGAAATTCCTTAAACGCCCCCTTATAAGACATCCTTGTTCTAGGAAGCAGGGAACCCCGAACTGCGTTAAACAATTCTACAAGCCAAGGCTTCACAAGTCTAGTGGTAGAGTCTCTGATGTCTTGCATGCCAAAAGCCAGAAACGGTTGATCTGGAATTGAGAGAGGGTAGCCCCACATAGAAAGTGCGTTACAGTAATCATCCCAGAGTCCTGAAGAAACTTAGATATGAAGTTCCAGACCTATTATTAGTAATTTTATGGTGAGAGCGGAATTGCTCCAGGCTGCCCCGGACTGGTGGGCAGAAATTTTGGTGGAATTATTCAACAACATAACGAAAGAAGGTAAAGTCCCTGATATTTGGAGAGTTAGCTGGATCGTTCTGATCTATAAGAAGGGAGCCCGTACGGACCTGGCAAGTTATCGGCCTATAAGCCTTCTTTCAGTGCCTAGTAAGCTGTATGCCACCAAGATTCTCCAGCATGTGAAGTATTGGGCGGAAACTAATGATAAAATCCCCAAAGAGCAATTTGGCTTCCAGGCCAATCGGTCCACCAGCGATTGTTGATTTATAGTTACACATCTCATCGCCAAGTATGTTAGGATTAGGAGGGAAAAGCTTTTCCTAGCATTTATTGATTTTACAAAGGCCTTTGACTCCATTCCACGTGAAAGGCTTTGGGCCAAGCTTAGAGTCATGGGCCTGGAGGAGGGGCTGCTTTCATTGGTGGTTATGCTATATAGCAACAATACGGCGAGGGTTAAAAGTGGTGTGGGCAATAAATTGAGCACAGCCATTGCTATCAATAGAGGGGTTCATCAGGGCTGTTATTGTGTCATTGCTCCCCTATTGTTATTGCTCCCCTATTGTTTAATCTTTATGTGGCAGATTTGGTCAATTACATAAGGAAGCCAAAGGGCTGCCCTCCCAAAATCCAAACAGAAGGCATTTATGCCCTACAATATGCCGATGACCTGGTTTTGTTTTCACAGACCAGTAAGGGCCTGAAAGGTTCCTTGGGGGAGTTGATTAAATACTGCCAGGTCAATGGTCTTACGATCAATGCTGGGAAATCTAACATACTCTCAGTTCGAAGTAGGCCATCAGCTCCAGACTGGAAGATAGGGGGCTATTCCTTCAAATTAACTCGGTCAGATACCTATCTGGGCCTCACCTTCACCTCCAGAGGGACTTGGGGGATGCATTTCCAAAAAAGAGCCATTCAAGCCAATAGATAGGCAGCTAGCCTTTTGAAGGCACCATGTATTTCATACGGGGTACCTATCTCAGTGGCATTAAAAACATTTTGCCACAAAATTCAGCCAATGCTTACTTATGGTTTGGAAATTATCCCTTTACCTGATATCACTGGACTTGAAAGGGTACAGAATCAGAGTCTGCGCAGATTTCTTAAAGTGGGAACTAGTATCCCAGGGGCTATCTTGAGGACTGAAACAGGGATGCCTTCCATCGAATTTCAGGGGGAAATGGCATTCCTACGCTTTTGGATAAGATTGCTTGACCAACAGCAGATGAAACTCTCCGTCCAGTGTGTTATTGAAGAACTTACCCATTCTGGGTCTAGGCTGTAACCATGGGTTAGGTATTTGGGGTTACTCCTAAGTAAACTAGGTTTTTCCCTCCTATATTTCCAAGGGAAATCCAGCCAGGAGATTAAAAAGGTCTTAACTATAAGGGCATGGGAAATGGAGGAGCAACAGGAGTTAGCTTCCATTAAGGAATGGAAAGTTTCCCCCGAATATGGGCTAATTAAAACTAGTGTTTGTTTGGAACCTTACCTGGACGTGCTGGTCAATAAAACACTGAGGAGGAATTATACGCTCCTTCGCTTGGGCTTGATTGATACGGCAGTTTCGGAAGGGCGGTACAGGAAAATACCATATAATCGTAGATATTGTACCTGTTTCCTTCACGAAATTGAAACAGTGGAGCATTTGGTCTTAAGGTGTCCACACTATGCCAGGTTGAGGGACACATGGGTTTTACCCTTATTGGAGGATAAGAGGGGAATGGAGGAAGTAGATCAACTCTCCTTTTTGAAAAAATTATCATTGGCGACTAACTTGATGTCTATGGCTACATTTATTGGGCTGGCCTCAAAGGAAAGGGAAAGGATTGGGGTACAGCTGGGAAGTTAGTGCCTAATTCGATGCGATAAGTTGCTCATGTCCCTGGAGGCCAAATCTCCTTATGGGCAATTCAAAGGGTCAATGGATGGAAATCTACCCTGATTTAGTAAATGTTGGGTAGTCCAATGGTTCTTGAATATAGGGCTGGTGCCTGAGTATGAGTTTTGGATTGTATTGTTTGTGGGATGCTTATTAAGTAACTTGTTATTTTATTAAAGAAACCTAGATGGTGTATTTGTATATGTATAGGCCATGGGTTATTGTTGCTGTTTTATTTGTTTGTTTGTTTGTTTGTTTATTTGTTTATTTGTTTATTTGTTTATTTGTTTGTTTGTTTGTTTGGGCCATGGCGAGAGCCAGTGCCATCAATAAAATCAAAAAATTGAATTAGTAATTTGAAACTTTTAATAACTCGCTAAAGATACAACAAAATAATACTAAAAACTTTTTCAAGTACATCAGAAGCAAGAAGAGTCGGTTGGGCCATTAGAGAGAGTCGGTTGGGCCATTAGATGACATGGGGTCAAAAGGGGGAACTCAGGGAGGATAAGGATATTGCAGAGAAGATGAATTAATTCTTTGCTTTGGTCTTCACTGCTGGGGATGTTGGGGGGATAGCCATGCTGGATCAAGTCTTTGTAGGTGAAGAACTGGAAGAACTGTCACAAATAAGTGTGATTCTGGAGTTGGCTCTAGATTAAATTTAATAGTATCAAATCACCAGGACTAGAGGGTATTCATCCCAGAGGTCTGAAGAAATTAAAATATGAAGTTGGGGACCTGTTATTGGCAATTTGTAACCTATCTCTTAAATCTGCCACTGTACCAGAAGATTGGAGGGTAGCAAATGTAACACCAATATTTAGAAAGGACTCCAGAGGTGATCCTGGACACTACAGACTGGTGATCCTGATGTCAGTGCCCGGCAAACTGGTTGAAATGACTGTGCATATTGATAAACATTGTTTAATTGGAAAGAATCAACATGAATTTAGGAAAGGAAAGTCATGCATCACTAATCGATTGGAATTTTTCGAGGGTGTAAATAAGCTTGTGGATAAGGATGAGCCAGTTGATATAGTGTATCTGGACTTTCAAAAGGCATTTGATAAGGTCCCTCATGAGAGACTACTGAGGAAATTAGTCATGGGATAAGAGGCAGTGTCCTATCATGGATTAGCAACTGGTAAAAAGATAGAAAGCAAAGAGTAGGACTAAATGGTCAGTTCTCAAAGTGGAGAGAAGTAACTAGTGGAGTGCCCCTGGCTGGCCAGCCATCATCACCTCGGTCTTTTCTGGATTCAGCTTCAATCAACTTATCGTCATCCAGTCCCTGACAGCAGCCAGGCATCAGATAAGCATCAATACTTGAGGGTCTGGGTCAGATGAAAAAGAGAGGAAGAGCTGGGTGTCATCAGCATACTGATGGCACTTCACCCCAAACCCCTCACCTAGTGGCCTCATATACATGTTGAACAAGAAGAGAGATAATAAAACCTTGCTGGACAACACAGGGGAGGTCCCAAGAGGATGACAACCAATTGCCCATCACCACTCTCTGGGATCTCCCCAACAGGAAGGAGCAGAACCATTTGGTCCCCCACCAAGTCCTGTAGTCGTGTCAACAACACCTCATGATCAACACAGTATCAAAGGCCACTGAAAGATCTAACAGGATCAATGGGTAGAATTCCCCTTGTAAATCTCCAAGTGCAGGTCATCACCTAAGGTCACAAGCACAGTCTCTGTGCTCAGGAAGAAAGCTGGAATGAAACAGTTCCAGGAATCCAACAACATTGAGATGAGCCTGGAGCTGTCAGGCAACGACCCATTAAATAATCTTCCCTAAAAAGGAAAGATTAGAGATAGGTCAACAGCTGGCTGGGGAGTCAGCAACCGAAGATGGCTTCTTAAGCAGGGGCAGACAAACAGTTTTAAGGGTTTCCAACACCCTACCCCCCCGAAGGAAGGCATTGACAACCCCAGGAAGCAACGGCCCCAACATCTCCTAGCTGGCTTTCAAAATCATCATCAATCATCATCACCTTAATTTATTTATTTTTTATTTATTTTATTACATTTCTATGCCACCCCCTCCTGCTCACAGAACTCGGGGTGGCTTACAACATAATTAAAACATTTTAAAAACAGTTAAAACCTTAAAACATTAAAAACTCTGGCAGAACCAAAACACAAATTCCCTACCTTCCCAAACCCACATTATGCCTCTCCCTCATCAAAAGCCTGATGGAACAGCCAGGTTTTACAACCCCAGCAAAAGGAGGCTAAGGAAGATGACACTCAGATCCCCATTGGGAGGGCATTCCACAGCCTAGGGGTGAACATAACCACCGAAAAAGCTTGATCGTCGGTGGCCACCCAATGCTTCTGGGGTACCTCCAAAACCACACACCCTGAATGACCATAGGCGTCGATCCAAGACCTGAGTCCTGGGTCAATTCAAGACGCAGTTATTGACTGAGCAGTCAGTGAGGTCAGGGGAAAGATACCCCAGAGCATTCCAGAACTGTTCTGGTTCCATAAGTCTCCAAGGGTGGATCATCCAAATAGATCCTGCATCCTGCACCCTGTCAGGGGCTGACATACACCAGGATATGGGCTTTCAGGAGGTAATGGTCCAACCATGAAAAAGGTATCATCCCCCCCACCCCCCTCCTACCATCAGGCTAACCACCTCAAGACCAATACAGAACACCAAATCCAGAGTATGCCCCCATCGTGTGTGGGACCACTGATGAGACCTGGGACAGGCCCATGGTTGTCATATAGGCAATGAACTCACACTCTACTCCTTCAAGATCGGCATCGGCATGAATACTGAAGTCCCCCAGGACAACCAGCCTGGGAGACCTCAAGATCACCTCTGACACCAGATCTGCAAGAGTATATAGGGAAGCCGGTTGGGCAGGTGAGTGCCCAGAAAACCAGGAAAATCCCTAATCTTTCTCCATCCAAATCAAACACGAGGTAGAGGCATTCCATATCTGGTGGTGCCTGCACTGGATACCTCCTTACTGACCATGCCTCCTTAAAAATAATGGCTACAGTGCCCCCTCCTCCCCATCCCTCCAGCCTGGACTGGTGCTGTACTGAGTGTCCAGCTGAAACAAGGTCAGCCAATAAAGGCCCCAAATCAGTGTCCAGCCGGGTCTCCATAATGCACACGAGGTCAGCTGCCCAATCCGGGATTGCCTTCCGGATGGTAGAAGTTTTATTCACAACTGACTTCACATTCAACAGCACAAACTCCAAGCTGGGAGTCTCCTGATCCTCACTCCTCTCATCATCTACAAGGGGGACCGAGTGGGGCACCGGAACTAAACAACAGACCCTTCTCTCTGATCGCACCCACCACCACCCATAGAGACCATATCTCCCCCGGCTCATCACGACCCCAATGGCTGTGGAATCCCAACATGAGGGGCCCGCCTTCTGCCCCCCTCCACTAGCTGCCCCACCAGGAAGGTGAGGGAGACACCTCCCATTCCTCCCATACCCACCTCTCTCACAGAGGTGCATCACCCCTTCCCCCCCTCACCGTGTGGCCTCCCCACCACCAAGGCCCACTCCCCTCTCTCACAGGGTAATAGTACCCTGTCATCCCTTTTTCCCCTGCTCTCACCAGGGTGCCCTCAACATTTGTCCCTCCCCAACTTAACCCACCCCTATCTAATCCAGACCCCACTAAAAAAAACTTAACCACATGCTACAGCAAATACATCACCAACCAGCTGCTACAAACAATACCACAAATACAGACAAAGGACCCCCAAGCCCCCACTCAAGGGTCACACCCAATGCAGA
>QEPC01004817.1:310687-325602 GCA_003113815.1 Sphenodon punctatus | reverse complement strand
AAAAAGGCCTGTGTGCTTGCACAGGTGTTTGGCTGCCGGGGATGCCTTTGGGGGCTTGTGGGAAAGGTTTGGTTTGTTTGTGTGTGGTTTTCTGGTTTTTATATGGGTTTTGTTCACTTGATGATGTGGAGTGTTAAATAATAATCCCCCTCCCCCCCAACACACATGCAGCAGAGGGTGCGGGGGAATGAGTATTTAATGCCCCGTTATTCAATTGAGGTTTTGAAATTGTGAGATGTAACGGTTAGTCTGGTGATTTATGGGTGTTCAAAATCCTAGAAATGTGATGTTTGTGATAAAATTGAGGTTTTGAAATCGTGAGATGTAACGGTTAGTCTGGTGATCTGTCTGCTTTTAAACCTGGCAGAGGAGGTGAATATAACCTGCCTAAATGAAATTGCTGGATTAAGTAATGTAATGTCCATCCAATGTTAACCCTGGGAACTCCTTACTTCTGGCTGGGTTATGCCCTGGCTCCACCTACCGTATCCCTGGCTCCGCCCATAGGCTAGACTCCGCCCCTAGGCCTGCTGACCCAGCCTTACTACCCCAGTGCCCCTCCAACATCAAAATCCACCAGCCACCCCTGGCTGTAGCTATGCTATGTACCTAGGGAGAGGCGGGTCTGCTATAGATCAGTCTCATCAACACTGAATCACCTCTGTTGGGTGTTGTCTGATATGCTCATGTTCAGTGCTGCTGGCAAACTGGAAGGAACTTTAAAGGATCCCACACAAATAATACAAAACTACTGAGTAGATACATCCACGGGTCTACTGACAGCGACACCCCTGGGTTCTTCAACTCCTTGGAATCCACACATGCTGCTATTTTCCATCCCACTCAACCCCTTGCTATGGGAGTAGATAATACATGGAAACACCTCTAGTCTTCAGGGTCGGCCCCAGGGTTTGTGAGGCCATGTGAAAAGTCTTGATGCTGGGCCTAATTTGTATAATTAGGCCCCACTTAATTAGGCAAATGTGTAAATTTACATAAAATTTACACCCTCTGGACAGGAAGGATTCCCATTCTCCACCCCTCCGAGCAGCCATAAACAAACATGGCCTCCCAATGCTTCCCCCCCACCAGCCGAACGTCTACCACCACTCCCCAGAAGTTGTTCTACTGCAGGGGCAGCCGGGCAGGCAGTGAGGCAGGCACAGAGAGACTAACTGCGTCCACTGCCTTACTGGGGGAGGGGGTGAGCTTAGCCAGCCTGGCCTCCAGAGCCTGACACTTCTTGCTGCTGGTGCCACCTGTGCCTTGTGCATGCACGTGGTGCGGCCCATCCAGAGGTGCTGCTATCAAACACACAAGACACCCAAAATGCAGCTTACCTATTAAGCGCATTATGCCATGAAAAGACATACACACACACACAAACACACTCAAAGAACCTTGTTGACAAGGTAACCTTCTGATCACTCACATGGGGAGGAGTTGTTTGTAAACAAACAGCTTTATCTCCCAGTCTGATCGGTGTCCATGTGTCCCACCGCTGCTACTGCTGCTATTGCTGCTGCTACTGCTGCTATTGCTGCTGCTGCTGCTGCTGTTGCTGCTGCTGCACTACTAGGAGACAGAGGCAGGTGAGGAATGGGGACCAGAGTCAGGGAGGGGAGGCAGAAGAACTTATTGGGGGAGAAGATGGCTGCAGCCTGCTGCCCAGCCAGACAAGCGCGGGGCCCCAGCTGGCCACAGGGCCATGTGCAGCTGTACATGTGGCACATGCCTGGGGCCAGCCCTGCTAGTCTTCTAACATGTGGAGGCCAGGGGCTAATAATTAGGAGAAACTGTAGCTCACTGAAAGATTAGAATATGCTGAACAGCAGAACAACTTTTTTTTTTCATTAGCAATATACCATTTCCGCTTTCTAGTCCACAGACTAGAGTTTTCCAGAGTATGGATTGATAAATAGATTGTTTTGGATCTGTGTGAAGAACTGCAAAACCAGATTTGTGAATCTGTGTAGGAACAAGAAAGCATCACTAAAAAACCCAGGGAAAGAATATCATTTTCAGCCTTCTAGCCATAGTTTTACCTCCCTCAGCTGTAATTAGCACTGTGGATACAATGATGGCTCTGGGAAGTCAAGGAGTGAAGCAGCAGGGCTGGGGACAATTGTCATCTCTGCCCTAGAGGTGTAAAGACTATGCCCCACATGTAGAGATAGTGCTTGTGGTGCTGGGAAGAGTGCTCTGGGCATCCAATAGATGCTTGTAATAGCACAAGGGACTGGGATATGGTCAGTCTTGTTCAGACATGCCGCCTTCTGAGGTGTTATGTCCTGATTTCCCTCCACATTTGTCTTCCTGGGACACAGACAACAGCATTATGGCTTCCTCTTGGGCAGGAATGCTGGATGGAAAGCTACTCCTTTGTCTTCTCCTTACCCACACAATTGGGCAGAAGAATCTGTAATGTAGCCCGATAGGCATAAGACACTCTGCAGTAATTAACGCACAGAGCAGTTTATAGATGCTCTTTTAACATCTTGCTGTTCTATTACAGTACATCCCCTTTAGCTATACAGCTGAAAGAGCAAGCCGCACAGGAATTTTATGATCCTTCTAATTTGCTCTTCACCCTAGGAACAACCAGTGGAAAGCTTTAAAAAAAGTCTAGCGTTTATAACTAGAGAATCATTTAATTCCTGAAATAAACAAGTGGAATATTCATTGGGGACAGAAGCTAGATTTTAATGATAAAAGTTTGGTTCATATATTTGGAAATGGTCAACTACTTTTCAGTTTTCAAATGGTAGGTTGTAATGATGATTTAGTTTCAAAATGCTGAAATCTTCTCTGGCAAATAATAGCAAAATTCCTATTATTCCCACCAGAAGCACCAATTTGCTTTTAAATAACATGACCAAAATGTACAAAACTTATGCTAATACTTAGACCCCAACATCTTGCTTAAACACCAAAATAGAAAGTTCTTTAGTTGTATTTTCAAACTTTCAGTATTATGGCTGAGGTATTTCAGAACATCTTGGAGAGTCAAAACTATATCTTCTGTTAGAATAACTGCCATATATGTGGTAGGGGTGTGCATGTCATTTTTGTTATTACAATAATGATAACAACAATTGTCATTTTTGTTGTCGTTATTGCAATAACGAAAAAGGCAATCAATAATTATTATAATGAAAATGATAATGTCGTTATTGTTGTCATTGGGTGATTTCAGATGTTACACTTCCCGGAGTCACCACAGTGGATTCCCAGTGGTGGTGAACCGAACAACCACCCCCCATGGTCAATAAAGGCCCGAACAGACGTGACAGGAGCAGGACCACGGCAGGGAATTGGGCCGCCAGATCACGGCCTGGGGCGGCGCAACAGACGTGACGCCGATCCCCGGTCATGGTCTAAACACCCAGAACGAGCCGGGGAGGGGTGGGACACAGACACGGCCGCCTAAGGGCAAACTAAGCCAAAAGGGAATGCCGACACAAGGGAAATGGGAAGGGAGGGGGGAGAGGGAGAAGAGCCTCCCAGGTACCACACACAACAGGTACACAGACAGCAAGGGCACACTGGAACACACAGCACAAACACAAATGCCCAGACAGGAAAGGGAGGGGGGGAGACACAGCGGGACAGACACCACACAAGGCACAATGGGCAAGGGTGGAGGGGGGAAGGGACAGGGAAGAGGAGGGGAAACAGCACAGGGGCACAGCGGGACACCGGCAATGGCAACCAGAACCCCCAATACAGAACAGCCTGCATGGGCACCCCCACAGCAACACAGGCAGTCCCGGAATGGGGGGCCCCAAGCAGTCCAGGCACAGGCACAGCGGGAACAGATACGGAACAGGGAGCAGGCTGGGAACAGTCCAGGAGGCACACTCGGAACCCAAGCACCGGTGAGGGGGCAATGGAGGGGAGACAGGAGGTCCAGGGCAGTGCAGCAGCTCCAAAGTCATACAACCCCACCCCAGGAGGAAGATGGGAGGGCCAGTCTGGGGGCCCCAGGACTCCAAGAGCACACGGGCAGCCAGGAGGGGGGGTGGCCGGGTCGCAGAAGGGGGTACAGGTGAATGGGGGCGGTCAGCAGCACCCCGGGGAGCCGGGGGGTGGTGGTCAGTGCACCAGAGGCAGACAATGGAGACGGCGGCCATGGAGGAGAACACCGGGAGCAGAGGCAGACAGGAGGGGCCACCGGAGCCAGCGACACCCCAGGAGCAGCCAGCACAGCAGCACAGCTGGGACAGCATGTAGGGAGCAGACAGGGGGCCACAGCAGCAGGGCGAAGCCAGGAGCCCGCATGGGGGCCAGGAACTGGGGGGCAGGAGGCACAAGGGGACTCACAGAGAGCTGCTGGGGGCCACAAAGGGCCCAGGGGCTGGGTTCCCTGCCTGGTGAAAGATGTGGGGCCAATGAAACATGCCGTGGCGGTACCCCTGCATGGACATGTGGTGGGCGATAAGATAGTAAGCCTCGAAGGGCTCCTGCATGGAGAGACCCAGCTGCACATCGGAACGGGACCACACTCCTGAAAGCACTGACAGCTCCATTGCGGTAGGCTCAGACACACAGCAGTCAGCAGCAGGGGACCAGGGAAGCTGACGCAGCTCCAACAGTCAGTGATACACCGCCTCACGGGAGCGCTGGTACCCACGGGCCCTGTGAACGCAGCCAAAGTAGGACACAGCCAGGGCAGGACCCCCCTCCACCAGACAGACCGTGTAGGCAGCCAGGTTGCACACAGACAGGGCGGACATGGTCTCCGCCACAGACCAGGCCACATGCGAGCACCAGGATGCGCCCATCTGGAAATGGAACCAGCCCCAGCATCTCAGCATACAGCCAGAAATCCCGGGCACTCACCTCAAAGTCGAAGTAACGAAAGTCAGATCTCAGGCTCGCATAAGCACCTGACAGGCTGTCCGGGTAGCTCAACAGCAATTGCACTGCTGGGGTATGCCACAGGTTGCACAGGGCCATGGTCTCGTGGAAGGATGGGGGCCGGGAACCGGGAATCCGGTGGAAGCACAGTCAGCCATAGTCCAGCATGCCAGTGAGAATAATACCACAGATGGGGAGGCCACATTCCCTCCAGGGGTGGGAGGGGGTGGGGGGGCACCAAAACCGGCTGAGAAAGCCGCAGGCCGCAACATTGTATGACAACAGCTGCAGGAACCGAGCACATAGACAGCACAGCCGACACACTAATCAGGCCAGAAGGACACGATGTTGCCAACACGGAGAGGTGGGAAGTGATGACAGGAGACATGCAGCTTAAGCCTGCACGCCCGAGAGCACGCTGGGCCGTGCTCACAGCTCCTGCCAGGGACAGCAGGTGCACTCAATACCGTGCACCCGCTGCCCCGGGCCGCCTGCCCTGCAGGAGCCGGCACAGGCAGCTGGGGGGGGATGCCCATCCCAGCCTACATCAGGGCCGCTAGTGACCCCCCAGGGTTCACCTCACCATGGAGCGGGACAGGTTGGGTGCACACGGGATGCTCCTTGCACTCTGTGCTGAGAGGTACCACGCCCACACCGATCAGCTGTGCATCCAGACTGCTGAGGTGCACCTGGGCGTTCCCTGCGGGTTACTGTGGCCTGGAGCACTGCAGAGGCCCACAGGGCTCACCAAGCCTAGCAGGTGTTCCCTGGTCCGGCTCAGGGTGCAGCGGGTGTCCGGGGCGAACTTACAGGCCGTGAGCTGCAGCCGCACCAGGCCTGCGGTGATCCGTGAGGTGGCTGGGCACCTCCAATGGAGGAGGGGGACCATGCGCCAGGCCGCCCTGCTTGCTATGCCCATCAGCCAGTGGCTGTGGGTCATGGAGCGGGCCCAGGGCTGGTGGTCCCGGGTGCTGGCTCAGTGGGACAAGGCAGCCTGGAGGGCACACTTCCGGATGGACAAGCTCACCCTACTGCATGTCGCGGAGCTGCTCATGCCCTGACTGGAGCAGCAGAACACCCGCATGAGGAACCCCCCCATGGTCCAGCGGGTGGCCAAATGGGCCCTGGCAATGCCCAATTCCTGCCGGTCCATCTCGCAGCACTTTGGTGTCAGGGTGAGCACCATGGCCTGTATCCTCCAAGATATCTATGAGGCTGTGGAGGGCATCCTCCTGGACAGGGTGATCCAGCTGGTGGATCAGGGGCCCATGATGGCCGGCTTCCTGGCTGGCGGGTTCCCCAACTGCATGGGCACCATTGATGGCACCCACATCGAGATCCTCTGCCCCTCAGTGGGGGAGGCCGTGGACTATGTCAACAGGCACGGGTATTACTCCCTGCAGCTGCAGGCAGTCATGGACCACCAGGGGAGGTTCATAGACATCTTCACGGGCAACTCCGGGTGCAGCCACGATGCCCAAATTATGACCATATCCCCCTTTTATGCCCGGATGTACTGGGGGGACTTTGCAGACATGGGGATGGCCTGGATTGAGGGGGTGCTGATGCCCCCTGTATCCTGGGGGACCCGGCCTACCCCCTCACCTTGTGGCTAATGAAGGTATACCCGGTCGCCCGGACCCCGGCGGAGGCGCTCTACAATACCCGCCTGTGTGCCAGCAGGACCATCATTGAGCGGGCATTCAGGGACCTCAAACGAGACCGATGGAGCCGCCCTTGAATACTCCATGTCTATCTGTCCTCCCGGCCCCGTTCCTCTGTACATGAATGCGAACAACCCGAGGAAGTATTGTTGCGCCAAACGCATCTGTGCTGCCCTAGCCAGGCATATCAGCCAGGAGGCTCAGGCATGAGGGTGCCCACCCCCTACCCCCCCGGGGGCCAGGGGCATCCCTGGGAGAGGCCCCATACAGACATGGTCCATCCCCCCACCTCCAGGTCCCTGAACTGACCACTGGAGGCGGCTGTGTCATCAGTGTGTTTATTTTATCACCTGCTTACCCCTGTCCCCACCACAACCACCACCATGAAGTCCCAGGTCTCCCAGAGCCCCTACTGCCCCCCTCGGTGGTAGAGTCTTCTCCCCCTTCTCCCCTCCGGTTCCTCCTCCTCCTCTTCCTCCTCCACCTCTGGCTCCTGGTCCTCCTCCTCTGCCTGGGCAGGGCCCATATCCTGCGGGGGCTCCAGCTCCTGGGCCCATTTGCATGTCTGTGGAACAGCAGGGGGGTGTTGGGTGTTTGGGTGCAATTCTGCCCCGGTCCTGCGTCCCTGCCCCTTCCCTCCCACTCGCTGGCCGGCCGGCCACTCCCCTGCCCTCCCTGGTGCCCTTGTGGTGCCAGGTATGCTCCCCTTCATTCCCCTTACTCGTTTCCTGGGTGCCTCCTCCCCCAGTCTGGTTGATGTCCCCGGGGCTGCCTGTCCCAGCTGTTGCTGTTGCTGCTGGTGCTGCTGTCCCTGCAAGTCCTGCATGTGCAGCACGACCACCTCCTCCCCCGCCTGTGCCTCCACCACCACCTCCTCCTCCCTCGCTCTCTCGCCTGCTGCTCTCCTCTGCCTCCCACCTCATTCCATCCCGCCACGTTTCCCTGCTGCTGTGTGCCCTTTAAATCTCCCTTCACGGGCTGTGTTGTTGCTGGTTGCCTGGCAGCGACACTGTGTGCTTTGTCCCCAGCTGGGAATAATTTTATTTGATTCCGGTCAGTGATTGCCATCCAGACATTACTTTTTATTGTTTCCCAATGGGAATCTCTTTGACCATGCTTTCAGAGATGGTCCGGGCCGGAGGTCCGGAAGCGTGGTTGATTTTGACCCCATGTGGGTATTGATTGTGGTGAACATCTGGTGGTCACTGAACAGACATTCAGGGTGCTTTGGCCCCGCCGCCGAATTGACCGTGGTTCACTGTGGTTGAGCGTGATCTCGTAACATCTGAAAATACCCATTGTTATTAGTGCTGTGGCAGTTGGGTTTTGGAGGGAAAATATGGAGAAGGGAGAATGAAGCAGACATCTCAAAGCCCTAAACAGGGTTGAACTCTTGAACTGTGCCTTTGTTGGGAGGGGCGAGCAGCTCAGCAGTATTTGATGGATGTATTTTTGGCCAATGAGCAACATAAGCAGGCCCCAACAGTCTAATGACACTCTGTGATTACTCAATGTCAGTTGCCTCCCATAACCAATCAGTGGGGCTCTGGGGGACGACACTGCAACCCTTTATAATGGGAGGGCCAGGCTTTTTTTCTCTGTTCTGTGAGAGCTCTGTTTGTCAGGTTGCGTTTACAGAACCATGGTGCTTACACACAAAAAATCCTCCCTAGCCCTCATTCTATTACCACCAATACCTTTTCTTCCTCATACCCTACATTTTACCTTCTCCCTTTCCCTGCCCTTCTTCCCCCTGTACGTTATATAAAGATAGGTAGTATAGATTAGATATAGACATATATTGTAGACATATAGATCTGAATAGTTATATAGATAATTGATTAGATAATAGTTTTCTTTTCCCTTCTCCTCTCTCCCTTAGATTTAGATAGATATTACTTGTGTACATCTATAGAGAGATTAGATATTAAATAAGTATATATGCTAGTCTGTTTTATTATATATATTATGTTATAATATATAATATAATTTATATATATTATGTTATTGGAATTGATACCAATAATGATACTGATACTGAAAATAAAATCTTCATTTGAAATGATACCGATACCAATAACGACAATGATAATGAAAACATCATTGTTAATAATGATAACAAAAGTGACATTTTTAATAATGAAAACAATAACGAAAAATGAAAATTACATGGGGGCCTGGTGCACACCCTTAATATATGGGTGCTTTCAGACAAGATGGTTCCCACCACGGTCCACTCTGGGCCAGGGCATGACTCGTCACTATGGGTTGCACTCAACCAGGCCTCCAAAGAAGTGTTACAGCAGGCCGGGGTGGGGGCAGGGAGACACTCAGACATGCATCCACATGCCCATTCCCCCACATTGCATGAAACATCCCTTCCCCAGCCATGGTGACCAGCATCTGCCACCACTCCAGACCGGGGCTGAGTGAAGTGCACTATCAGACTTGATAGCCCACTTTACTCCGGGTCTGTTGGCTGACTCTGGTGGAGCTTAGACTGGGCTGTCACTCAGGCATTTCCCTGAGTGATAGCCCAGGTTTAAACTCCACCACAGTCAGGAGCCAGACTTCAGTAACATCTGGCAGCCATTTTTAAACATGACGCTGGCACCGGATTAATCTGCGCTAAAGTGGATTAATCTGTACCAGCATCAGATTGAAAACACCTTGTATCTCAAATCTTTTAGATTGCTTTAAAACTTTAACTCTTAGCTTTGGTTAATCATGCCAATCACTTCTGTTAATTAGGCTACTTTATTTAGGTGCCTAAGCATGGATTTAGTTGCCTGACTTTCTGTACTCATATTTGGCAATACAGGTCTAGAGTTTATTCACATTATACATGCAATACAAGCAAAATAAGATGAGTTCACTATATAATATCTGAAAGTTTTGGCTGAAACTTTGGTTTGGTTCAAACCTCTATGGGTGTCTTTAGACATAACGCTGTTCAGTGTTCTGAAACAGTGTCCTACCGTTGTCACATTTTGCATTTTTTTCTCATAAATCACAAAGGGAAAGTGAGTTATGTGGCTTAGCTGAAATAGTCAAACTAAATTGGGCTGCACTTTTCCCAAATTGTGTATTATAAGGTTACACTTCACATTGTTGTCCAGCTAGCAAAGGAAGTATTGTAACGACTATACATTTATAATAAGGGAACATGAGACTTTTGGATTATAAAAATATATGCAAAGTTTACTTAAATATAAATAGAAAACATCAAAGTTACATGATCTTAAAATATTTCTATCTTAAGAAAAAGCTTGTAAAAGCTTAACATTTGCACAATACATTGGCTCAAAGATATCAAGAAGTTATACATACATTCAGTCCAGATTCAGCCCTTTTGCCATGAGAAAAAAAATCCAAACATGTATTGTATGGATTTTCAGTCTGAGGATTATTTCTGTGTCTTCCCTTTTATTGGATTGGTTACAAGGGGAGTTTCCATTCTTAGGCTGTCGTGCTGACACAAAATACACGTCAGTAAGTAAGAAGATACTCTGGATTCTAATTGGCTCTTGTAAAGAGACCAATAAAAGTTTTGACTTTCCTCAAGCTCTGAACTGAAGAGAGGCTTTGTATTTGTTATCAGAGATAATTGTCAGATAATAGAGAGAAAATCCAGACCTTTCAATATTTATCTCAACTATAAATTTAATAAATATGTTGGCTGGAAAGAACTAACAAATCCTCCTTCTTAGTCTAGAAGATATCTTATGAATAGAAAGATCTGTCAATTAGACATAAAGAGATAACATTCCAGACTCTGGCTGTGAGAAAATCTAAACAAAAGCCAAGCCTAGGTAGAAGGCTTGTTTATGGCCTTAGCTCAGACCATAAGGAAAGTTTCAAAGATAACTTGTTTTATGGCCCTTCCATCTGGTGGTCTCCTTAGTAACGGCCAAATGTCATTTGGGAAGTTTAGAAAAAACACAAAGGAATGTGCTTGGAAGGCCCCATTTGGATCTAGCTTTTTACAAAAGCTGATTCTAAAATTCTATGATGTAAGTCACAATTTAGCTTACATTAAAACAGAAAATTAACATATAAAGGCTCTAAGTTAATACATTTTAAACACAGATAGCCATAATATCTTAGGTTTATAATTGAAAATACATGACACCGTTACAGTGTTTAGCCGTACCGTCAACACAGTGTTCACCCCAAACACTGATTAAACTGTCAAGACCTAGCAGTTGTTCACTTCCAGTGTTTGGGGTAAACACTGTGTTGATGGTACGGCTAAACACTGTAACGGTAGGACACTGTTTCAGAACACTGAACAGCGTTATGTCTAAAGACACCCATAGAGGTTTGAACCAAACCAAAGCTTTGCAACGAAGTGTCCTACAGAGGGTGTCTTTAGACATAACACTGTTCAGTGTTCTGTAACACAGTGTCCTACCTTTGCAACGAAGTGTCCTACCGTTACAGTGATTAGACATACCGTCAACACAGTGTTCACCCCCAACACTGATTAAACTGTCAAGACCTAGCAGTTGTTCACTTCCAGTGTTGTGGGTGAACACTGTGTTGACGGTATGTCTAATCACTGTAACAGCAGGATACTTCATTGCAAAGGTAGGACACTGTGTTACAGAACACTGAACAGTGCTATGTCTAAAGACACCCTCTGTAATAATATTCATTAGACTTCTGAGATCTTACTTGGGGCATACTTTTTCACCGATTGAAGTCAATTGCAAACCTCCCATTGAATTTAATGGTGGAGAATTTACACTTTTAGTTATATAAGACCAAATGCTAGCTTCCTGAACAAAGTCTGAGTAAAAGAACTTTTGGCAAAATAATATGAATTAATTGGAGGAGTCCAGCTTTCTCCTTAGTTGCTGCTTTATTCCATGGCCTTTAGTCCATGTTGGCACAGAAGTCATTGACTTCCCTGACACAGGTAATTCCCACCCCCAACCCCCCATTCAACATACATCTTATACTTTGGAGGGATTCATGTGGGATAAAATAGGGAAAGGAGTTCCCGCTCTGGGAGGAACCCTGCATCTCTACAGACTCATTGCAAATCATTGCTGTTTACTAAGTCCCAGAGTCCCTACAACTGTAGGTATTGCAGGTCCATTCATTCCAGACCTGGATGCAGTAGCAGCTGCTGGCCCTTGGGAAATCTCTACTATATGGGAGATTTACTTGTGCACTGACATGATTGTAAACTCCCTGAAAAAAACACCTGATCTATTCTGGTCTGTCTGAACCCTCCTCCAGACTGCCATAAAGAGAGCTGCCTCAAAGTACTGTTGGGTCCAGGGCTACAGCAGGTCAAAGTGGGCCACAGGAGGTCAAAGTCACATCTGTTTTTAGTAGTGCTGTTCCAAATATTTTTTTAAAAAAATAAAAAATTGCGAGTGTTTCTGAGGTTCTGAGAGTTTGGACTGGCACTTGGAACCTCAGCAAATGCTCTGGCATTTGGAGGGGCAGGGGCAGGCAGCGGGGGGGGGAGGGAGGGGCATATTTTTTCATTCTTTTTACAATATGTACACATTTAAAAAGGGAAACAAATCACATACACATATAATGTGCCCTTATTTGAAACAGATTTGAAGCTTGACCTGCCAATTTTTTTTCTAGCACCTGACTTATAGGAACAAATGCTGATTTCCCCCATAGAGCTTTGCATTTTGCTCACGATTGCTTGCCACCACCATTGTCTAGTTTTTCATTCTGCTTACACCTGTGAGGTAATGGGAAAATGGGCAGAGGGAACGAGGAAGGGAGGCAGTTCAACACCCAGACACGCGCACACACACACACATTAGGCGGCAGGCCGCTGCCTAGGGATGTGCAAACAGAACTGAGTTCGGAAATTCGGTTCGGTTCAAAAATCGAGTTTGGTTTGGAAGTTTGGTTCGGTCGACTGAACTAGTCAATTTTGGTCAAATTCTGAAGTTCTGAATCAAGTTCATACATTCAAAACTGGTGTTTTAAGCTGTTTTGGGCCTTCTGAACTGTTTTGGATTCGACCGAGCAGTTCGGTCAAATTTGAGTTTGGTTTGGATGTTCAGTTTGGTCGACCGAATTAGTCGAGTTCGGTTTGAACTCTGAACTTCCGAACCACATTCGCACATCCCTACCTCCACCTGGAAACAAGTCCTCAGGATCGTTAGTGGCTTCTGGGGCATATGCCCCCAGCCTGGATCATCACAGGGTGGTGATCACAATACACCTGTCTCAAGATCACAATACACATGCACACCAGGACCAGGATGGTGCAATGGGGAAGGGCAGTGGGTGGCAGGTAAGGGGTGCAGATTCCAAGGCAGGGGGCACGGGATAGGACAATCACACTGGGAAGAGGACAGGTCTCATGGAGGATAGGGTTCACAATAAAGACTTCCATGCATCTCCCAAAGACCCACAAGTCACTCACCCAAGTCATACTTAAAGCCAGATCTCAAGACAAGCCCTCTCTCGGACATGTATTCCAGTTCTAAACCAATTGACAAGGGGGGGGGCAGGCTCACAGGCACAAGGTACTGATCACTGGCAATGGCCAGAATGCAATGAGCTGTCTTTATTCCTTGCTGAGTGCAGGGCACGCAGATGCTCTGAGCGCCGAGGCTGGGATGTAGGGGGCGTGGCTATGACAGGCGGTGGTAGAGCGTTCCTGGACCGACCACGTGGCTCTGTTGTTTGAACTGGAGGGGCTCCCATACTTGAAGAGTCCCTCCCAACCACTTCCTCTGTCCCTGCTGGTTGCAGCCATGGATCCATCGGCGCTGCAGATCCTGGAGGTGGGATGACTGCAAGCAGCTGCCTACCACCGCAGCTACCGGATTCCTCCCAGGTGCGTGCATGCCGGCGGGTCCCTGTGTATCTCCTCCCACCATGCCTCAGACCCCTATGCAGGGATCTGACAACATCGTGCTTTTTTCATCCATTGCTTGTATTCCATTAATCGTGTTAATGTGTGAAATGTTAATGCTGGCTCCACCCATCACCCCACCAACCTTAAACATCCAACAAGCTGCCAGCGCAATGAACTTTGCATCAGATCTTTGCATAATAGCTATATGACTAGTAGTGGCATGACATGGTCCTTAGAAATTAAAAACAGGCTTTATATGTGGGGAAAGGACAATTTCCATAAGATGCGGAAGGAAGGAGGAATCCATATTCATCCTGCATCTTGTTCTGACAATCTCTGTAAATAGATGGTAATTTTTCACATTAAATATACATATACATGCTGGAAATCTATTCAATTAATAATTCAGAGCTACAATACTAGTGTAAAAAGCATGACAGTAGGAAAGCAAGGTGCTAAACAGCAGAGAATTTGCTCTCAAGTTAATATTTTTACTATCTGTCCCCCGCCTACTTTTTTTGTGTTGATGTCTGATATTCTTTTTTCTTTTTAGTTCTTACCAATCTTTTCTCAGACAATTGAAGCAAATTATTCCTGCAGAAAATCCAGACTTTTTATCTCTCCATTGAATGTAAATTATTCTAAAGCAATCATGTATTCATTCTCCTGCCAGGTTGCTAAGGAATTTGTCAGATTAAAGATTTATAGATTATACTCTTTTAAGATTGATTAACATCATATGGGCCCAGAGTTGAAACACTGCTATCAATCATTCTTTCACTGTCATCTCTCAAAATAATAAATGGGCAGTCACAACTAAAGGGTTAAAGGGCTAGACCCAGATGAGTCTTTGGGGGTCACGTGTTTTCAGCTGGTGTAATAGAATGCGTACAGATGTAATGGTAGAAAACACACATTGGAAAAACAAATTATTCTAACAGCTTGGAGTGTGGAGCATAGATAATAGCATAGTATTATGGGGCACACATTTCCTATATCCAAAAGGAAATCCTTTGTCACATTAGATACATGCAATTGATGTAGAGAAATTTAACCTGAAATAAAATTGTATGAGGTAGTATCATATCAGGCAAAATTTGAGAGCTATCCAGATTTTATTAGACCAACTTGCATTTCTGAGATTATGCAAGTTTTTGGGTCACACAGGGCCCTTCCTTAGGCATGTAAGTCAAAACTACAGATTGAGCAAATGCAAGATTGGAATATGGGTATCTGAAATTCTGACTTCTTACATGAACCTGGATGGTCCAAAAAGTCGGCATACTCTCACCAACAAAAGTTGGTTCAGTAAAAGATATCATCTAAACTTTATAATCAAAACTAATTTGTCTCCGTCTCTTACAATTGCAAAAACACAGCAACCATCCGCTCTCTGTTTTCAATTTAAAATATTTTGTGTTCCCTTTTTAGTCCTCTTGACCACCTCTCCAATACGATTATCTTTCCCTTTTCACTTGTTTCCCCTCTCCTTTTGGAAAAGCAGGGAGTGACTGGCAAGCTGGAAATAGGAGACCAGGGGTGGG
>QEPC01004817.1:282931-303795 GCA_003113815.1 Sphenodon punctatus | reverse complement strand
TTCCTGTACCTGCTGCTACTACCTATTGCATGATTGAATGAAGTGTGTCTGATAGGCTTTAGGCTGTCATTCCACTATCCCTGAATCAGTCATGCCCGCCCATCCCAGGAAACATCAACTAGATTCTGGACCATCATTCCAGTCACTGGGGGCCACATTCCATTCCACTGCATACAGAAGCCCGGTGCCCTCACACAAGCCTGCCTGCTCCCCAACTAGCTATAGCCTACTCCTCCCCATCTACCCGTGGATGCCCGCTGAAGTTGCTTGACATAAAAGCCCCTCTGACCACCAGCTCCCGCTGCCTGCTGCCTGGCCCACAGCTAGGAACCTGTCTCTCTTTCTTTCTGTCACACCCACACACACAAACACAAGCCCTGCACCTCCTGGGGGGCTGTCTGCAAGTTGAGACCCTGCTGCTGGCACAGCCCATCTTTGAGTTAATAACTATGCTACATGGGGTGGCAGGTGCTGCTGGTAGGGATCGACAAGCTGTATGAGATTCTTCCACCTGCCAGCCAGAACCTCAGCACATAGGGATAAAAATTGGACAGGTCAAATGAAGCTCGTAACAAGAAATACAACAACTTTTATTAAAACTATTTAAATAACAACAACAAGAACAAAACAACAACAACGTTCTGAAACCAAAAGCAAACTTTCAAAGGAAACTTATAAATTAAACTATGAGTCTCTGGGCCTGTCCTCCAGGACATGGAGTAAAGGCAACAGCCATTGGGGAGCAGCACAGGGCTGAGGGCCGGCCACCTGGAACTCTGCCAGCTCATAGCCATGGGAGACAGCAAACTCCACGGCCCCTTCCATGTCCCGATGCCACCTGGAGAGCACCTGGTGGTACATTTCCAGGCATTCCATCTTGGCAGAGACGTACTGTCGTATGCCTCCAACTTCTTCCTCTCCACCTGGATTGCCTAGAACTGCTACACCAGGCAGTTCTCTATGGTGGTTGCTCTCTCCTGCAGGATGGCCACAAAGTCCCGGGTGGGCCCTTCAACTCGGGCTGAAAGGCCTTGGCCTCAGCATTCTCCCAGGGCCCGGGGGTCTCCACATCGTGGCTGGAGGGGGGGGAGGGCTTACATGCTGTTGCTTGTGGGTTGCCTTCCCCCCCCTTCTTCTGGCACTGTTGCTCAGGCTCCATGGTCACAGCAGAGTCCTCCTGCTGCCTCACCGTCTGACAGTGGAGCTTTTCAATGTGGGTTATTAGCCCTGACATGGTCCCCTCTCTCTGCCTTCTTAATCTTTTCCCGCAGATCTAAAGAGCATAAAAAGAAAGGAACATAAGAAGTGCCATACTGCATCAGACCAATGGTCTGTGTCAAGTCCTGCTTGCATTCTGTCTCCACAAGTGGGTGGGTGGCCAATCTCTCTCTGCAGGGGACTTCCGTTCCTAACAGGTCATAGGGCAATCCATTCCCTGTTGTTCCAGCTCCCGAGCCTTACCTTGCAGATGGTGATTCTGTCACCCTTGCCATAAAACCTCCAGACATCAGAGCATTTTGTCTGCCGACTGTCTGGGGGTGACACTGGTGAGTCCAACCTCTGCCTGGGTGTCCTGCGTGGTGGGGCACTAGCTCCGGCATTTGATTCCTCTCTGAAACAGGAGCACAAAACATCTAAGTAATATCATGCATTTATGATGATGCCTCTAGTCCTCCCTTTTTGGGGTGCTACGGATGGCAACGGGAGATGGTGACCCTGGCTGGCACATGCCAATCCCTCCCAAGAAGCACTCCCTGGGGTGCTTCTTGGGAGGGATGGCATTGGAGAGACCCTGACTGGCATGTGTCAATCCTGCCCTCCCTGGGATGCTGCCTGCTAGGGAGGGATTGCAATGGAGAGGCCCTGGCTGGCACGTACCAATCCTTCCCTCCCTAGGGTGCTGCTAGAGAGGGATGGCAATGGAGAGACCTGGCTGGCACATGTAAATTCTGCCCTTATTTGGGGGTGCTAGGTAGGGATGGTAACTGGAGAGTGGGGATAGCTGACAGGCACATGTTTGGGTGGGGATGCTGCTTGTGCTCGTCCCTGACTGATGGAAGAGCCCCCCACACTACAGTACCTTCTCTCTGTGTGGCAGACATCTACAGCTACCCGCTGATGCCCACTGTTTGTGCCTGAATGATGCCCACCACCCACACACCCACCTGCATGCCAGTGAGCTCGCTCTAATGGATAGAGCTTTAAGTTTCTTGTCCTCAAAGTAAAAAAAAGTTTACAAACCTGGCAGCAGTGGCAGCAGCACTTCCTGTTCCCACTGGCTCTGGCTCCTCCTCCACCACTGAAGGTCCAACAGCGGCCGGAGGAACCTCTTCCTCCACCACTGGCTCCACCACTTTGGCCTTCCCCTGGGCCCGGCATTTAATGGTGGTGGCACTGGTCACCTTCTTCTCCATTTTTTTTAAACACACACCCAACACAACGCACACAGCACCCACCAACACTCACCAACCAGCCAAACCCAAACCAACACACACCACGCAGCCAAAACACACATGAAACACAAACAAATACACAGCCAGCCACAACACACACTCTCACCCACACAAGATCCGCACACACTCGAATTTCCTGTTTTCGGCATGATCACGGGCTCTCACGATACTTTTTCCGAACACCTGAACCGAACACGACTGGACCGGACGACTGAATCCGAATGTGGCAACCGAACCAAATGGGCAAACCGAATGGGCAAACCGAATCAGACTGAACCGAACGACCAAACCCAACCGCAATCTGTTAGCCCATCCCTAACACACATACACACTATGTAGGAAAAGAAATGAATTAACAAAAAGTGGAGAGAGAGAAGTAAAAGAGGGTTTCCAAACATCTCCCAGTACCTCAATTAATTGGTGACAGTAGTGGTCTCATGGTGTTGAGCGCTCTCCAGCTGTTTGGATACCAGTTCTGATCTCCCAAAGCATTTGTTTTAATTGGTACTCTACTCCAATTCTTTGCCAGCACTTGAACAAAAGGGAGTGCAGTGCCAAGTAGAAAAACCATAAGAGCAGGCATGAACCCTGGCAGACAAACAACTGGCAAACCCCCTACTTCTGGCATGGGAAGAATTGATTCCTCAGCCATAAAAAGTGCTGTTCAAGAAGCAAAAGTAAACTTCTTCACAGAGGTATCATCAGTGTTCTAAGTGCCATGAATTCTATTACAATGGTCTACACAGTAAGAGTTCTGTATGCTACATCCTGTAAAGCTATCACTACAGTGATTGGGGTTCTGACTTCAGAGGGACTGCATCAAGTCAGTGTGGTCTAGTGGATAAGGTGCTGGACTTGGACTAGGGAAGACAGGGTTTGAATCTTGTCCTAGCCATGAACTTGTTGGGTGGCCTTGGGCAAGTCTCAGCCTCAGTTCCTCATCTGTAAAAAAATGAGAATGTGTGTGCGTCTGTCTCTCCCTGTGTTCCCTTCACCCTTGTCCATCATAGGCCCTTTTCACATGGGCTGAAATGGGTGGGGGATGGGTGTGTGCCCATGGTGGGTGTAGGTGGGTGTATGGCTATTCCCATGGATGCACACGCATCTCCACCTATCTTCACACATGGACCAACCGGCATTGGTGCCTGTTGCTCCATGTGTTGGTGATGGGTGGAGGTGGGCAGAGATGGGTGGAGTGCAGGAGTGCACACACACACCCACCCGCACCCACTGCCCACGGTGTTCCCATGAGCACTCAGCCATCATCCCCACACCCGTGGTGGCGTTTGCACGAGAGACTCCCCCCACCGGCACACATGGGGGGGGGCGCCCGTGTGAAAAGGGCTGTAGATTGTAAGCCCACTGGACAGGGACCTGTTTCTAATAATAACAATTATAAAGCAACAGGTACACTGCTTGCACTATATAAATGCTTAATAATAATAATAATAATAATAATAATTAATAATCCCACAAACTATCTCCACTCTTCTGGTTGGCTTTGTGTAACCAACAACAAAACGTGGAACAGAAAGACTTATTTAGTCAAGCCTCTCTGTTCAATATAGCATAACATGAATTTCCTTTTTTATCTTGCTATTCAAGAGAAAAATTCACCTCTCACCCTAAATATGGCAATTTTACAGGGAAGGCAGCAGCTGTAAATGTAGAGGCAGCATTTTGTCAGGCACACAAGCTGGCAGCATCAAAAGCATCAGCAGAAGCAGATGATGCTGAACCATATCTGTTTTGACATTCGAAAGCTGCCTGTGGGTAGTGTGAAGATAGAGGATATTGACCTTTGGTAAGTTCATCAGAGTTTGTTAGGAACAGCATTTCCTTCTCTGCAGAGTGAAAAGAATGAGAGCCTATTTTTCACATCTCTGTTCAGCTATGCATTTTGTTAAATACCTCTGGTCTCATTAAAACTGGTAATGAGCTTAAGAGCTAAATAGTAAATTTAGCTCTTAAGCCATGGTGGTCATGTCTGGCAGCAGACAAACATTTAGCTACCTTAACATTGGGCATTTTTACACACACCTTAAAGTTCTGGTCTTTTAATCTTCTGGGTTTACAAGTCCACAAGTAAGTTCCTGGATGCATTCTTCACACACACTACCCAGAGACAGCCAAAGTAGCCGCAGCTGTAGATGTGAGGGGTTGTCATGGTATCCAAGTAACCACAGCTGCCCGGAGCAAAGCAGTTTACCAGGAGAACTTTTTACACACACAAATTCTGGGAGACACCCAGATGTAACAGGGTCCAGATTTGTAAAACTACAGAGATCAAGGACTTCTTAAATCTATGAGAACATGTAGAAGTTCAAGGAGACAGATGTTTAAGATCTGGGTGAACGATTTAGACACACAGAAAGTTCAGTATGTAAAGGCAAAAATGCAGGAGAAATGTGTGTGTAAAAACACCCATTATCTAAAGAACATTTCCCTGTCAGAGCCCTTATCAAAGCAACTGGACTCACAATGCTCCTAGACTCCTTGACTTTGGTTCTGTTCTTGGACCATTTGTTTCTGCCTCTCTGCACTCATCAAAATAACAGTCTAACTTGCCTGTCCACCTGCTACCATCTGATTTCCTGATCTGGATTCTGCTCGATTTTTGGCCCTGTCTCTTGGGCTTGTCTGTTGGTGAAAACTAGTGGATCTTATGGTACTGACAAGCTTGTCCCTGATCATTAGCACTGTGCAATTATAATAGGGATGTGCTTTTCATTTTCTTTATTAGAGTAACAAAAAAGAATGAGCCTTCTTTCATTTTTGTTATTCAATAACAAAAATGAGAGAAAATAATAATGAAAAATTGAAATAAAAATGCTTTTTGCTATTTCAGTTTTAACTTTATTGTTTTTTGTTCAATTTGGAGGAATTTTGGAGAGATTGTACCCCTTACCCAAGGCATTATTTCTGTTAAATATCAGAACGATTGGATAAAGGGTCCCAATTTCAGTCACTTTGGGTGATTTCAGACGTTAGGGGCGCCTGATTCACCACAGTGGATTCCCAGCAGTGGCGAGCCGGCTAACCACCCCCCATGGGCAAGAGAGGCCCCAGACAGATGTGACGGACGCGGGACCAAGGCAGGGAATTGGACTGGCAGACCACGGCCCGGGGCAGCACAACAGACGTTATGCTGATCCGGGGCCATGGTCAAAGCACCTGGAAGGCGCCGGGGAAGCTCATCCAGGCTGCTGCTGCTGTCCCTCCACCACCTCCATGTGCAGTACGACCACCGCCTCCTCCGCCTGCGCCTCCTCCACCTCCTCCTCCTCTCGCCTTGCTCTCCCAACCTCCACTCTCCTCTCCCTTCTGCCTTGCTCCATCCCACCATGTCCCCCTGCTGCTGTGTGTCCTTTAAATCTCCCTCCCCAGCCTGTGTTGTTTCTCATTGCCTGACAGTGACGCTGCATTCTTTGTCCCCAGTTGGGAATCATGTTGCTTGATTCTGGTCGGTGATTGCTGTTCAGTCGTTACTTTTTTTTGTTTCCCGGTGGGAATTGCTTTGACCACGCTTTTGGAGATGGTCCGGGCCAAAGCTCCAGAAGCATGGTTATTTTTGACCCCTGGTGGGGATTGACTGTGGTGAACATCTGGTGCCCGCGAAACAGACGTTCAGGGTGCTTTGGCCCTGCCGCAGGATTGACCGTGGTTCACTGTGGTTGACTGTAGGTGTTTTCAGATGTGAGGGGGCCAATTGGCCCCGTCACAAAATCAATTAATTCATCCCCCGCTGGGATGACCCGTAACACCCTAACAAACGTGTTGGGGGATCCTGGCGGGGAATCGGGGAGGGGCGGGGCCCCGTGGCGAAATGCGGACCGCACGGCCCCGCCCCCTCTGGGGAGACGGGTGGCCGCCGTGGCCAATGCCGCCGCAGTGCTTGCCTGCTATGGCCATGGAATCCCCTGGTGAATCCCCACGTGACGGCCTCTGGTCCCACCGCTTCGGCCGCTTGCGTGGTGAATGTGATTCCCTGCCGTGGTAACATCTGGGGGGGAATGTCCGTTCCCCCAACAGACGTTACGTGGTCCAAGCCACCACAGGGAATTGACTGTGGTTGACATTGGCCACAAAACGTCTGAAAATACCCTGTGATCTCATAACGTCTGAAAATACCCTTTGTTTTGTCATTTAAGCCAAAATGTGCGGCTTACTGTTGTAAGCCTCCCCAAGCTGCTCTGTGAGCGGGATGGTGCGGGGTAAAAGATCAGCAAAATAAATAAATAAATACAATTATAAACTATTGAAGTTTGTGACTTGAACAGAAGTGGCACATGTTTTTCCAGCTTTAACTTCTTTATTTTCCATCAAATTTGAATGAAACTAAGAAAAATGGTACTCCTCTCCAATGTTATTGAGCATTTTTCCACACACCTTAAAGTTCCAGATTTTTCAATCTTCTGGGTTTACAAGTTCATAAGTATGTTGCAGATGCATTTTTCACACACACACACTGCCCTGAGGCAGTTCCTGGATGCGTTCTTTACACAAACACTGTCCTGAGGCAGTCTAAAGCAGCTGCAGCTGTAGACATGACAGGCTGCAATGGAAACCAAGTGACCACAACTGCATGAAGCAAAGCAGTTTACCAGGAGAATTTTTTACACACAAAAATTCTGGGACAAGTTCTACGCAGAAGTTCAAAGAGTCGACTGCTTAAGATCTGGGTGAGTGTTTTAGACACACAGAAAGTTCAGGATGTAACAGCAAACATGCAGGAGAAATGTGTGTGTAAAAACACCCATTATCTCAGCCAAATTTCTGAAAGATTTGCTAAAGGTACCTGATGTTATAAGCATTTGACATGCACATGCATTTCTGGCTGTAACATCTTTGTATTTCATCCAGTGTAGATGAACTTTGGATAAATTGTACCCTGCAGCCAGGATATTATACCTGTCATATTTCAGAAAGGTTGGATAAAGGGTCCCAATTTTATAAGCAATTGAACTTTTAAGAAAAGTTGTGAAAATGCAAGTCCTGAAATTTGGGGACAAAAACAAAACTTTCAGGACATAACTGGGACTTCAGGCAGCAAGGTAGAAGGAGGAAGCATCCCTGCAATCAAGGGACATGATTCACACATCCAGGCTGGTCAATTGGGATCCCAAACACATCCTGCAGTACTGTGACAGAGGACATAAGAGAACTCCTCATTGGCTCTTTCCTTAGCAGTTGCTTCCAAATTCCCAGTAACAAGCAGGGGGGTTGGATTAGGCACAGCACAGAATGAGGGTACAGACATTTTTGCTGACCAACTGGCATCACAAACGCATCTTGTACCACTGCGACCAAATTCTTCTAATACAAACCTTATATTGCTTATAAAAGTGGAACCCTTTCTCAAATCTTTATGATATTTGTCGGGGGTGATCCCTTGGGTGATGGGAACAATTTGTCCAAATTGCATTGAAAACAAAAACTTACAACTGGAAATGTGTGTGCAAATCATGATACTATTAAATTGCTTATAAAATCAGGACCCTTTATCTAATCTTTATTAAATTTGACAGAGATGATCCCTTGCAGAAGGGGTGCAGATATGTTGAATTCTATCTAAATTGGATGTAAAACAAAGACATTACAGTTGGAAATGTGTGTGAAAACCATGTATCTTCAATTGCCTATACAATCGGGACCCTTTATAATAATTATGAAATGTGGAAGAGATGGTTCCCTGGGTCAGGAGTGCAAGATGTCCAAATTTCATCTGACAGATGAAGAAGTTACAGCCAGAAATACATTCCCCTTTGAAACCCATGCAAAACAAAAATGAAAGGAATAACACAAATATTAATGAAAATGGGTGATATTTTAGTAACAAAAATGAAAGGAATAACAAAACCAAAACAATTATATGCACATCCCTAATTCATGATGTTTTAATTAATGGTGAAAATGAATGGAGCCCCATTCATTTTTGTAACTAAGGTAACAAAAACGAATGAATAAGGAAATGACATTTGTTTGATTTCATTTGTTTTCATACTGGGTCATTTGTTTTTGTTTTGTTTTTGTTTTTTTATTTTAATTTCTTAAAAATAATAAAAAATAAAGTCAAATCACTGCACATGTGCAAAATGGATACCACGGCCATTCTCCACATGCGTGCCTTTTTCCAAAATGGTGCCGGCAGCCCGGTGGCAAAATGACAAAATGGCCCTGGTGGCCATTTGCGCATGCACATAATTTTGATTTTTTTAAAAAAAAAATTTTTTTTAATAAAATGAAAACATTAATGAAAATAGTAGAGTCCTTTACAAAAGCCCAAAAGGGAAGCGGTTTTGTAAACAAAAATGAAAATGAAAATGAATGATATATGCCTTCTGCATACTCCTGTTAACCACGTACCTACCTGCCCTCATGATTTGGAGACCCAGCCTATGGACCTGTGATTTGTTGTCACGGCTGACATCTTTCTTTCTTTCTTTCTTTCTTTCTTTCTTTCTTTGTGTGTTTGATAGCCTTTGCAGAATGGATTTCTCTTCTTACCACAGTACAGCAGGCTTACTAGCTTCCTTACACAGTCCCAGCCAAACATCTCAACTCTGAATTGAATTGACCAACTTTAAGGCAAGGAGATAGCTTAGTTTCTATATGCATCCAGTTCCCTGCTTTTAAATATTAGTGTAAATTATGATGAGGTCATGTCTGCCCAAATGGACTGGGTTGTGATCACCAGCTAATTTTTTATATGATAAACTGCCACTGCAGTCATTAGAATGTACAATCCCTACAAGATTTTGCCCTATTCTTAAATGTTACCAGGCAAGGACATATTCCAAAGTAGGAACAAAAAAACCAAACAAACAGAATTGCACAGCAGTTACTGGTAACAAGAACCACATGAATCTGAAAGCTACATCCTTGTGTATAAATATTTGCAATCACCAGCAGTATGACCTAAAGAACAAAAGGAAATAGTTCCCTGCTGCCTAGTGACTGAAATGAAAACAAACATTTGCTATAATCCAATCCCCACTGCAGTGCC
The DNA here is from genome assembly GCA_003113815.1 of Sphenodon punctatus. Taxonomy (NCBI): domain Eukaryota; kingdom Metazoa; phylum Chordata; class Lepidosauria; order Sphenodontia; family Sphenodontidae; genus Sphenodon; species Sphenodon punctatus. Next base: position 294,336 of record QEPC01004817.1, on the reverse strand, counting down.
TTCAAGTAATCTGTTATTTATATTCTGTTCAGGGGATGGTCTTAGCTCTTGTAATGGTTGGCATTTCAGGAGAACAAGTCCCTTTTTAAGAGACACAGTTGTTTAGCTAATTTATTTATTTATTTATTTATACAAAAATTTGCATCCTGTATCCTCCTGCACACTGTCAGCTCGGAGCGGTGCACAACATAAAAACAACAATCAATAAACCCAACTAAAATACACAAAATATACATCATAAAATTTGACAGCAGTTAAGGCAAAATAAACCCCTCCCCCACCACCCAGCCCCTCCCCAAAGGCCCGGCGGAACAACCAGGTCTTACAACATCTATGGAAAGAGCGGAGGTCTGGGGACAAATAGGCTTCCAACCGGAGGGAGTTCCACAGCTGAGGTGTGGCCACTGAGAATGCCCTCTCTGCCGTCGCCACCTGGCATACTCGGGGGACTTTGAGTCAGGCGCCCCCGGCTGACCGCAAGGGCCGCAAAATGACCTGGGGTCTGAGGCGGTCTAGCAGGTAAGCAGGACCCAAGCCGTTTAAGGCTTTATAGGTCATAACAACACCTTGAATTGGGCCCAGAAGACAATAAGCAGACAGTGCAGAGTACAGAGCACAGGTGTAATGTGCTTGTTGTGGCCCATCCCCATTAGGAGAAGAGCTGCCACATTCTGCATCAGCTGAAACTTCCAGACCATCGTCAATGGTAGCCCCATGTAGAGTGCGCTACAGTAGTCCAGTCAAGGGGTAATGAAAGCATGGATGATGGTGGCCAGATCCGAGCCCAAGACATATGGCTGCAGCTGTCGCACCAGATGTAATTGGCAAAATGTTCCCCTCGCCACAGCTTCCACCTGACAATCCAGGCAGAGCTGGGGGTCGAGAAGCACCTCCAGACTATGAACCTGAGAGGCTGGGGGGGGGGGGCGGAAAGACCCTGCCAATGATGGGAGCCCCCCCTCGCCGCACCCACCAACATCACCTGTGTCTTCTCAGGATTCAGCCTCAGACGGTTCATCCTCATCCAGCCCCCCACAGCTGCCAGACAACTGTCTGCAACCAAAACAGTTATTTGCGTATCTACAAACTTTCTTATTTTGGTTTGGTCACTTCATTTATTTTGGTTTAGGCATTTTAGTTACATTGTTTTGGCTACTGTGAATGTTCGATAGCATCACAATAAAGTGACTGAAATTCTGAAATGACTGAACTGGAACAACTAAACTGAACCATGAAAAGTGAATATCCAGTAAAGTGAGACAGAATATCTGCTTTTTCAACAGGTAAGTATTAGATATTGTATTTGCTGCAAATTTCATTTCTGCTCTAGCTCATAGGTTTGAGGGTTGGGAGCACATCTTTTAATTTCTCACTGGTTTACACGCAAAGTAATCATGTTATTATACTGAGATAGCTAATTTAAGATAGCTATCTTGCTGTAAAAGTCTGGTAAAGTCAAGAGCACTATAGTTTTTTCCTCAGTGTAGCAAGTCAGGGCAATATAGGCCAATTTTACACGGACGCCGCAGTCAGCTCGGTGGGTGGAGATGGGTGGAGATGGGTGGGTGAGCACAGCTGGTGAATACCCGGTGGCACCGAGCTAAGTGATGTGTATACGGACGGCACCACAGGGGGTTGTGGGATGGAAGGGGAGGGGCTGGAACACACCCATCGGCCAAACACCCACCCCAGGAAACACTGAGCAAAAACTCATGAAAATTACACAGACACTCGAGATGCCAAACGGCGGGGAAGCCCCGCCGAGCACAGCAATGGGACAGCATGGCAGACCAAGGGCAAATGAAGCAGAGGCATGCAGCTCCACCCCTGAACCACCAGCCCTGTGCGGGTGGGGTAGGAGGGAGCAGGGATGATGGGGCACACAAAGTAGCAGTCCCAGGCAAGCCCCGTGACAGAGGACAGAGAGCCGGGTGGCATGGATCCCCCCCAAATCAGAACCGGCTCACACACAACAGTGAACACGACCACACAGGGAAGGGCTGCATAGCCAAGGAGGTGGAAAGACCCCGGGGGGGGCGGGACATGAAATAGCACAGGTGAGAAAGGCAGAGGGCCAAAGCAGCAGGGGACCCCAACACAAACACCCAACCCCCCATCCCAAGGCCCCCAGAAAAGGAGCCGGTCATGGGACACAGTCGGTCATGGCAGCAGTGATGGATGCCCACAGCACAGCTGGCCTGGCAGGGAATGGCAGGGGGTGGGGGGACCACGGACCACACCAACCACCAGCAAACCCACTGCAGCTCTCCAGACACCAACAACAAAGGTGGGTGGGTGAAGGACGGGACCATCGTGAAGGCAGGGAGGGAGAAGGCACCAGGACAGCGGGCAAGGGGATGGACCCCTAGCCCAAGGGACCAGAGGGAAAGGGGGGGAATGAGACAGGACTGGAGGGGGACAGAGGAAGCCAAGACAGGCAGCCAAGAGGTGAACAAAGCCCCAGGCCAGGGAAACCAGGGTCACCGCCAAGCTCCAGCACAAACACTGGGGGGGGGGGGCACAAGACACACAGCCCCTGCCAAGCAAGCATGCCACAACCACCAAGAGGTGGCCACACGAGCAACCAGGCCAAACAGAATGCCAGGACACACACCCAGAGACGGGGACAAAGCAACTTTATTGGCAAGGGGGAACAGGGTGGAACAGGGTCAAGCTACAAGGGGGTGGGGAGGCAGCACAGACATTGGGCACATGGGGCGGCCTCCCGCCCTCAAAGGGGATGCCGGCCCCGAGCCCGGCTCCTATGATCCACCTCTGCACAGTCGAGCCGGTGCACCCGCTTCAGGAGTTGCAGCTGCACAACCACTCCCTGCTCCTGAGTCTGCTCTGCAATCATCGCCTGCACTAAGGGAGAGAGTGAAGGTGCCATCAGGACACGAATGTGGGCCCCTGCAACATGCACCACCAAAAGGACAACCGGGGAGAGGTCCCCGCACACACACAGCACGCTCACCGATTTCCCCTTAGAACCATGCCCCTGGATGGAGGTCCAAGGTGGCACGCTGGATCTGGCCAGCCAGATGTGCCAGGCAGAGAATGTCCAGGAACACAACCAGGGTAGCTAGAAGGGAGGAGCGAGAGGTTCAAGGGAATGGGGTGCAAGGCACGGGTCAGCAGGGGTCAGGAAGTCCACACCCCATGCAACCAACACTGTGACCCTGGGACACCAAAGGCAGCACCACACCCGCACACAGTAAGGGGATTCACAGGCAGCCAACTGATGGGCCGGGAACAGGCCCCACTCACAGTCAGCGCCCCGTGTTCCCTGATGCCCATCCATCACAAATGGTGCTGATGATGGGAACCAACAGGGGGCACCAGGGGTGGTGGCAGTCGGGGCAGTCCAGGGGTAGGCACAGCCAATGGGTAACAGGGGAACGCAGCATGCTGCACAGTACGCCACCAGACAGCCACAGTGATCCACAGCACAACCCCCCAGGACACCGATCACAGTAACCAACCCACACGAATAAGGCCACAGCTGTGGGAGTGGTGATCGGAGCGGCACACATACACTAAAGCACACACAGTGGTACCATGACAGTCAAAGACTTTATTAGGGGATGGTAACAGGGAGGGTATGGGCAAACAGAGGCTGGCGAATGGGTGACCATGGGCATCTGCCTGTTCCACACAACCAGCACACAGGGGCACTGGTGCAGCCACTCCAAGAGGGATGATGCTACAGGGATGGGGGCTGGAGTGTAATGAAGCAGTGAGGGGGTCTGGCATACGGGGCAGCCCACCACCGTGTCACACAGTTCTTGGGGCCGGAGCACCGGGGCCCAGGAGGAGTCAGGCCACAGCACAGGCACAGCAACAACAGCGCGACTGAGGGGACGGTCGGGTCACCCAGCTCAGGGAGAGGCCGGAGGGTGCCCCATGAACAACCACCCCAGGACAAGACCCTCCCAGGTGAAGAGCTCCCTTCAGAATTCCCAGGACCGCATATGCGCATCCATGAAATGGGGCAGGAGCGGGTTCCCTGTGGCAACTGCAGCCGTGATATCTGGTAGGTTCACCACCGATTGCAGGGTGCCAATTCACATGTGGTAGGGGTCCCAGCCAGAAGTGGTCCCCCAGCATCGGCAGGTAGCATGCCCAGTTCCCCAAGAATGGCCTGGCATTCCGATCACGGATGGGATAAGTCATGGGCACGCAGTAGGATGCTGGTGTAGTCAGTAGCCACAAGGGGACCCCCGGCCTGGAGCGCCAGTCCATACTCCGGATGTGCAGCCACCTGACGAATAGCCATGATCTCTGTTGCTGTCCATGGCACAACAAGAGCAGATGGGTGCCCCCGCTGAGGTTGCTGAAGGAGGGCAAAGCCGAGCTCCCGGCACGCTGGTGGCAAGCCAGACCCCTAACTGGATGGCCCATCACCCACATGTACCATGCCAGGAGATTGAATCCATCCCTCACCAACAGGGGGTCGCTCATCAGCAGCTGGATGTCACAGCTCTGCCACAGCATTCCGAACAGCATGTGGGGACAGGGCGACCAAACCTCCCCTGCAACACTGCCGGCCTCGGGGCTGGTACCACACCCTGCTATGACCGATCTGAGGGCAGCTCTGCGGCCTGCACTGGGGTCCTATGGAGAGCAGAAGTGCATGAGCGTGGTGCAAGAGGCTGTGCAGCACTAGCCAGGTGAGGCCATACACAGCTGATAGTGGAATGGCTGCTCAACCCTGTGAACCCCTGCCGCAGACATGAGGGGGGTGCATACCAGCTTTAGCGATGACAGTTCAGCAAGGCCATGGTTGCCTCTACCAGGGAGCTAATCACACACTCCAGCCAGCTTATCGTGATGGAACCAAGCTGCACAGTGCTGTGGCTTTCAAGTTCTGTGACAATAGCATGGCAGGGTGGATGCACCCTGGCCAGGGAGCGCAAGGCAGGCAGAGGCACCAGGATCGGACTGGCCCCTGGCCCACTGAGGCACCACGGGCTGCCCCTGGCCCCATGACTGTCAAGCGGTCCGTGAAGGGGGTGTGTGCTGGCAGCCCATCGAGGGGGCAGTTGCACTGAACACACCCACAGTCCCGCACCAATGGCTGGCCACACAGCATGGCCTGGCAGAGTATATATGGGTGCAGGTTGCTGTGGACCAGCATGGGGGGTAGAGTGAGAGGTAGATCGGGCGTGTCGTATGGGAGGTGATAGTGGCAGGGACTGTCAAGAGAATGCTGGTGGTGGTGGCCTGTACAGGGGGCAGGGGCGGGGGGAGGTGGGTGTGGTGAGCGTTTCCACCAGTCATGGGGTTGCAGGGGACATTGGAGTCATGGTGCCAGTGTGCAGGGCGCATGGGCCTTGGGGGTTGAGGGCACCAATCGCACGAGGGTGGTAGGTAGGTGCACAGGCTGTGGATGGGACGGGTGGGTACAGGGGGCACTAGCACAGTCAAGCGGCCCTGGTTCACCCCCCCCAACATACCACCTCGTCAGGTAGCAGCTCGGTGATCCTTCACGGGTACCGGTGGTGGGTTCCACCTGGGTGTGCGTATGGTTGTTGGTACCATGCTGCCTGTGCCCTGTGGATGAGGCCCCGCATTTGAGGGCCATCCTGTTAACTATCCTTCATGATTCCAGGACTGGTGTTGCAGCAATGGGCCGAACTACTGCTGCTGGATCACCACTTCTACAACCATGGCGAATGGCACCGTAGGGCTGCCAACCTGTGGTGAGCGGCATCGCTGCATTGGGCATGGAGGGTAGCTGTCAGGCAACATTCCATCTTCAGGACAGCAGTGTCCCAGGACATGCACCTCGTTCTGTCCCAGTGGTTGCTCAACCTATACGGGTGCCGTGCCACTGTCCCAATGCGGAGGCTGCATTGGATGTGGTCCCGAATGAATGAATGGTGGGAGAACATGCTGGCCACCTGGACGGATGAGGAGTGGGCGGACCACTTCCGCATGAGCCGATCCCTGTTGGTCCAGATTGGGGAGCTCCTGAATCCCCATCTCTGGAGGCGGAAGACCAACATGCGGTATCACTATCCGCTGCCACCAGGGATGCGCTTGGCCATGGCCATGTGGAGACTGGCCTGTCGGAGCGTTGGGGAGAAGTTCAGTGTGGGGACTGCGACCGTCAACAGGGCACTCCACGACGTGTGTGACCGGATCGTGGAGCTGCTGCTGGAGCCGGTCATCCAGCTCCATGATCCAGAGGTGGTGATCCATGGCTTTGAAAACCTGGGCTTTCCCCATTGCATAGGAGCAATAGACAGCACCCACATCTCCATTATCCAGCCCCCACATGCCAAGGTGAACTACCTGAACAGGAAGCAGGCCTTCTCCATCAATCTCCAGGCCGTAGTGGATCACAGGGCCTTGTTTATTTTATTTATTATTTTTATTTTTATTTTCTGGATTTATACCCCGCCCCTCCTGACAACAGCTCGAGGTGGTTTCCAGCAATAATAATACATAAAATACATATAAAACCATTTTATGGACATTTACACTGGCCAGTCAGGGTGGAGCCATGATGTGTGCATACTGCAGGCATCCCCCTACTATGCACGCATGTTTGACGGGGAGATATCCCCCAACCTGTACCAGGTCATTGATGGGGTCTCCATGGCTCCCATGGTGATTGGGGACCCTACCTACCCACTCAGCCCATGGCTCATGAGGGCCTATCCCATAGCCTGCACACCGGATCGCCGCCTCTTCATTGAACACCTCTTGTAAGCTTGGAGCGTGGTAGAGCAGGCATTCGGCAGCTCAAGGGGCATTGGCGCCTGCTCATGAACAGGAGCCAGTTCGATCTGCAGCAGACCCCCACTCTTGTACTGGAGGATTGCATCCTCCACAATCTCTGTGAGACCGGGGCGCCGCCTTGGAGTACCCCCCACCGGTGCTGAGAGAGGGTCCTGTACCCCTCTACCAACACATCCAGGGTGGGGCGGTCTGGTGCATCTCCGAGGAGAACCGGGATGCTCTGTGTAGGCACATTGTTGCCCAGATGGCAGGCAGCTGACTCCCCATGTTGATAGCCCCCCACCATTCCATCAACCATGTAATCTGTCAGAATAAATACAGATATGTCTGCTTGGAAATCCGCATCTGTTCCGTTGTTTGGGTTGTAGGGTTGCCAGGGCTGTGTCACCCTGGCAAATGAGCTGCTGCAGGCCTCAGGCCTGCACCGACTATCTGTTGGCATGGCTAGCGCTCCACTGCTGTGACCATGCTGATCAGTCCCCGGCCATGGGTGCTATGTTGTTGACCACTTGGCTCCTTACCAACACAAGGCGTTCGGTACTGGCACCTGTTGTGTGCATGTCCTGCACCCTTCTGCATGTGGAGCAACCCCTACCACCCATGGTGCCCCCACTGATAAACAGAACAACAGAGTGGTACTGTATTGCATAATTTATTAGGGGCTATGTACAAGGAGGGTACGTTTTGCAGGACCTTCCCCGTGCCCGCTTCAGTGCACCACCTGGTCTCAGTCCCCTATGTCCCCTTGCAGCCGCTGCCCTCTAGGAGTGTTGGCTGGATGGCCCCTGGGCTCTCGGGTGCTGGGCCCTGATTATGGAAGATAAGGTCTGTGTTACACTCTGTTGGTGGAAGTTACCCCTGCACTGTGGGCCTTGTACTGGGCCTCTGGTGTTCCCATTGCTCCCTCTGATGAATCCACTCCTCCCTTCCCCCTTTGCGGCCAGCTACGTGGTGTGACTTACCAGAGCTGGTGGGGCAGCCGGCATAGGCAGTTGGTCACCTGGAGGTTCCAGGTTGATGGGTGGAGGAGGCAGTTCCTGGAGAGGGAGGCCTTGGAGGCAGCTGTGGATGAACTGGGAGGGGTGCGGGCCAGAATGGCAGCCCCATGTGCTGTTGTTGACGGGCTATATCTGGGAGAGGGACCCCGTCCACCAGGCCAGGGAAGGGGTGCTACTGAGGAAACCAGGGTTGGTCGAAGTGCTGGGGTGGGCACCAGCAACTGTGTGTGGGTGCCCCAGTGGTTGTCAGCTGCCATCCCTCCACCCGGGCCTGGAGGGGGTGCGTCCCATTGGGAAGGGCCAGTGCACTCTGCACTGGTCCTTCCCTATCCTGCATGGGGGACTGTTGCCTGCAGGGGCTGTTCCTGTGGCTGGCCTGATACACCATCTCCCCGGTGCATGCTGGGACCCATCCCTTATGCAATGTGACCTACCATCGTGGTCCTGGCTCCCGGCACCCAGGGGTGCCACCGCTTACTCTGCTACCAGCTCCTCCTCCACTACCTCCTCCTCGTGTACCTCCAGGGTGCCTTGAACAGTAATGGGAATGTGGATCCATCAGTTGGTCCCTGCTGCCTGGCTGTGGCTCCAGTCACTGTGGCCGGTGCCCATTCCCCCCNCTTTCTTTCTTTCTTTCTTTGTGTGTTTGATAGCCTTTGCAGAATGGATTTCTCTTCTTACCACAGTACAGCAGGCTTACTAGCTTCCTTACACAGTCCCAGCCAAACATCTCAACTCTGAATTGAACTGACCAACTTTAAGGCAAGGAGATAGTTTAGTTTCTATATGCATCCAGTTCCCTGCTTTTAAATATTAGTGTAAATTATGATGAGGACACGTCTGCCCAAATGGACTGGGTTGTGATCACCAGCAAATTTTTTATATGATAAACTGCCACTGCAGTCATTAGAATGTACAATCCCTACAAGATTTTGCCCTATTCTTAAATGTTACCAGGCAAGGACATATTCCAAAGTAGGAACAAAAAAACCAAACAAACAGAATTGCACAGCAGTTACTGGTAACAAGAACCACATGAATCTGAAAGCTACATCCTTGTGTATAAATATTTGCAATCACCAGCAGTATGACCTAAAGAACAAAAGGAAATAGTTCCCTGCTGCCTAGTGAAAAAAAAAACATTTGCTATAATCCAATCCCCACTGCAGTGCCTTCAAGTAATCTGTTATTTATATTCTGTTCAGGGGATGGTCTTAGCTCTTGTAATGGTTGGCATTTCAGGAGAACAAGTCCCTTTTTAAGAGACACAGTTGTTTAGCTAATTTATTTATTTATTTATTTATACAAAAATTTGCATCCTGTATCCTCCTGCACACTGTCAGCTCGGAGCGGTGCACAACATAAAAACAACAATCAATAAACCCAACTAAAATACACAAAATATACATCATAAAATTTGACAGCAGTTAAGGCAAAATAAACCCCTCCCCCACCACCCAGCCCCTCCCCAAAGGCCCGGCGGAACAACCAGGTCTTACAACATCTATGGAAAGAGCGGAGGTCTGGGGACAAATAGGCTTCCAACCGGAGGGAGTTCCACAGCTGAGGTGTGGCCACTGAGAATGCCCTCTCTGCCGTCGCCACCTGGCATACTCGGGGGACTTTGAGTCAGGCGCCCCCGGCTGACCGCAAGGGCCGCAAAATGACCTGGGGTCTGAGGCGGTCTAGCAGGTAAGCAGGACCCAAGCCGTTTAAGGCTTTATAGGTCATAACAACACCTTGAATTGGGCCCAGAAGACAATAAGCAGCCAGTGCAGAGTACAGAGCACAGGTGTAATGTGCTTGTTGTGGCCCATCCCCATTAGGAGAAGAGCTGCCACATTCTGCATCAGCTGAAACTTCCAGACCATCGTCAATGGTAGCCCCATGTAGAGTGCGCTACAGTAGTCCAGTCAAGGGGTAATGAAAGCATGGATGATGGTGGCCAGATCCGAGCCCAAGACATATGGCTGCAGCTGTCGCACCAGATGTAATTGGAAAAATGTTCCCCTCGCCACAGCTTCCACCTGACAATCCAGGCAGAGCTGGGGGTCGAGAAGCACCTCCAGACTATGAACCTGAGAGGCCGGGGGGGGGGCGGAGAGACCCTGCCAATGATGGGAGCCCCCCCTCGCCGCACCCACCAACATCACCTGTGTCTTCTCAGGATTCCGCCTCAGACGGTTCATCCTCATCCAGCCCCCCACAGCTGCCAGACAACTGTCTGCAACCAAAACAGTTATTTGCGTATCTACAAACTTTCTTATTTTGGTTTGGTCACTTCATTTATTTTGGTTTAGGCATTTTAGTTACATTGTTTTGGCTACTGTGAATGTTCGATAGCATCACAATAAAGTGACTGAAATTCTGAAATGACTGAACTGGAACAACTAAACTGAACCATGAAAAGTGAATATCCAGTAAAGTGAGACAGAATATCTGCTTTTTCAACAGGTAACTATTAGATAAATATTGTATTTGCTGCAAATTTCATTTCTGCTCTAGCTCATAGGTTTGAGGGTTGGGAGCACATCTTTTAATTTCTCACTGGTTTACACGCAAAGTAATCATGTTATTATACTGAGATAGCTAATTTAAGATAGCTATCTTGCTGTAAAAGTCTGGTAAAGTCAAGAGCACTATAGTTTTTTCCTCAGTGTAGCAAGTCAGGGCAATATAGGCCAATTTTACACGGACGCCGCAGTCTGCTCGGTGGGTGGAGATGGGTGGAGATGGGTGGGTGAGCACAGCTGGTGAATACCCGGTGGCACCGAGCTAAGTGATGTGTATACGGACGGCACCACAGGGGGTTGTGGGATGGAAGGGGAGGGGCTGGAACACACCCATCGGCCAAACACCCACCCCAGGAAACACTGAGCAAAAACTCATGAAAATTACACAGACACTCGAGATGCCAAACGGCGGGGAAGCCCCACCGAGCACAGCGATGGGACAGCATGGCGGACCAAGGGCAAATGAAGCAGAGGCACGCAGCTCCACCCCTGAACCACCAGCCCTGTGCGGGTGGGGTAGGAGGGAGCAGGGATGATGGGGCACACAAAGTAGCAGTCCCAGGCAAGCCCCGTGACAGAGGACAGAGAGCCGGGTGGCATGGATCCCCCCCAAATCAGAACCGGCTCACACACAACAGTGAACACGACCACACAGGGAAGGGCTGCATAGCCAAGGAGGTGGAAAGACCCCGGGGGGGGCGGGACATGAAATAGCACAGGTGAGAAAGGCAGAGGGCCAAAGCAGCAGGGGACCCCAACACAAACACCCAACCCCCCATCCCAAGGCCCCCAGAAAAGGAGCCGGTCATGGGACACAGTCGGTCATGGCAGCAGTGATGGACGCCCACAGCACAGCTGGCCTGGCAGGGAATGGCAGGGGGTGGGGGGACCACGGACCACACCAACCACCAGCAAACCCACTGCAGCTCTCTAGACACCAACAACAAAGGTGGGTGGGTGAAGGAGGGGACCATCGTGAAGGCAGGGAGGGAGAAGGCACCAGGACAGCGGGCAAGGGGATGGACCCCTAGCCCAAGGGACCAGAGGGAAAGGGGGGGAATGAGACAGGACTGGAGGGGAACAGAGGAAGCCAAGACAGGCAGCCAAGAGGTGAACAAAGCCCCAGGCCAGGGAAACCAGGGTCACC
>QEPC01004817.1:236379-260985 GCA_003113815.1 Sphenodon punctatus | reverse complement strand
TCCTGGCTTCCCGTCCCTCAACCTCGATGATGAGCCATAAGCCTTCTTAGACCAGCGTGGCTGGTCCTTATGCTGAGTGCTTAATTTCCTAAGGTATTGGGAGAGTGGCTGAGAGGTTTCCTTGTGTAATCTGAGGGACATCCCAGACTCGCTGCACCCCATCTCCCCTTCTGCCTACCTGCTTCCCCTCCCCTTTCCCTGGCTCTACCCCGTAGCCTGACAGGTGGCAGAATATCAGAGAGAGCCTGGCACGCAGCAGGCGGGCATAGGAACAGCAGGCACTGGCAGGGGTCCACGGACCACAGGGAGAAAACCACTGCAATCTTGAAGTCCGGAGCATCCCCATGGGAGTTCTTGTCCCAGAAGGACTGCTTGCTTGGACTTTGCTGTGACTTTTTCCCCCTTGTTTCCTTTCTCTTTTCATTATTGGTGCTCAATAAAGTGTGTGAGAGAAACTGGCAGGCACGCACAGAAGTAACAGGAACTGGCAGCCACTCACAGGGGGATACATAGGCTACAAGGACACTCAGAGATCATCACTACATAGAGGCCATTACATACACCCCCCAGTGCCCTCCCCCTAGCCCTCCTCACTGGCACTGTCAAGTTGCTGGCAGCATTGAAGAAAGACCTATCCTGGGTTTCTCTGTGTCCTTCATTGAGTTGCTGAGGTGTTTCTGATGCTGATTGTCCAGTGGGGAAGCCATTCATGTCTCTGACTGTTTTCCCACTCCCCTCTGCCTTCCCTGGAGTACTTTGCAGTTTCATAGGAGGCAGTCTGTTCAGAGTCCAATGGGGGCAAAATGACAACATATTTTTAAAACAAATTTTGTTTGAATATACATTCATTTTAGTTAAATGAATAACTAAAACAAAAGTAGAAAAAAAGTTTTAGTTACTCATTTAACTAAAATGATTTGAACATCCCTATAATACATGGCATTTTTTTTTTATTTTTAGAAATGAAGCATGGGTTAGTCAATGAAGTTGAATTCTTCCCCTTCATCTCAAATCACTGGTTATTTAGAAGAATGAAAAAGAAGCAGATGACTTTTGTGCACTTTCAACCCTGTAGGGGTTTCACATTACTGTCCAGCTTTATCCTCTTCACTTATAGTATTGTGCTGCTGTTGGCCAGATAAGTATGATTCTCAGAGGCTGAGAAGAAAACCATTAGGATTGATGAAACTGTCACAACTGATGAAGATTAAATAGATTCCAAAAGTAAGGTTTGCTAAATTTCTGCAAGTGCTAAACTATGTTAGATCTTGAAATGTATTACTGTAATTATGTAAATCACAATATTTGCCATGACTAAGCAGTAATTTGGCATGTGTGTATGCAGGACAACTATTTTCTACTGTACTTTTAAAAGATACGGGAGTTTGACAAATATGGAAAATAATTACTTTTAATATAGATCATTGAGTTGTTGTGGGCCAAGAAGCCAGTTGGTGTATGTGGCAGGACTGAGTCACAGAGGGCTGTGAGCCCTTTAATAAACTTAACACCAGCGTACTGGAGGTGTGAGCAGGGCTACAGGTGTCACAGCAGAGAGAGGAGAGTGCCTGATTGTGAAGCACCTTGGAGCACCTGTGTACTGAGCTCGGCTGGAGCCAGCCCAGAGAGACATAAGCTGGGAGCGGTTCATCTGGAAGGAGGTTGCTGACACGGAAGCACCTAGAGTGGATGTTCCTGTATGAAAGGTCTAGCCAGAGGAAGTCAGAGGAAACTGGTAGGAATGGATCAAAGGCAGGAATGGATCAAATTGCCATTTTCTGTGTGGTTAGTGTAGATTCAATAGGCTTACCCATTTTAACTCCAGCTTTATTGCATGTCTGCATTTAAAAAACAAAGAAAAACTATAGTTCTTTCTTTCGGGGGGTGGGGGGGAGTGCACTATTTTGTGCTGAACAATAACTGACCAAATTGGCAGGAAGTCTCTTGGCTAGAACAACGTATTGCCTCAATGACCTCTAATCTCCGGCCATTTCTTTCAGTCTCCTAACACTTCCATGTTCTCTTCATCTTCTCAGATGCCATCCAGCCACTGAATGCACATTATCCCAACAAGCCATTTGCCTACTGGTCAGTCATCAGATATCTATTTAAGCAGATATCTATTTAAGCACTATCTCCTTCCCCATTCCAAGTGGCCTGCCCAGATAAGCTGCTAAGATCTAGGGCTGAGCAATTTGTTTTGTTTTTATTAGTTACTAAAATGAATGGAGTCCCATTTTTTTTTATAACATATTTTATTGGTTTAAGAAAAGGTTCATATGCATACATAGAGACCAAATATAGTCTTACATATCACACAATGTTTACATTTTCAGGTCATATGTTTACATAAACCGCCTTGTTCAACCTATGAGAAGAAACGAAAGTTCTCAAATCTTTGTCCTTCAACTGGGGACTCTCAGTCTATGGTGTAGCTCAAACACAGTTGGGTTAGATCTCAAATAGCTTTCTGTAGTCTTTCTTGTCCATGGTCTTTTCCTCCAAGGGCAGTATGATTGATGCCAAGATCTCCTCAAAACCTTGCAACTTATTTTGGAGGTCAGCATGAAACCTCTCCATGGTAAACATGTACCATATTCTTTGAGACAATTCCTCCATGGAGAGATCCTCGGCCGCCCTCCAATGTTTAGCTATTATGTTTGTAGCAGCTAGGAATATCATTTTACATGACCCTTGGCATGAAAGCATATTCTTCGTGTCTGAGTATAGACCCAGCAGGGCAATTTCAGGCCTGTAGGGAATAACTTCCCCTGCGGCCTTGTTGATTAGCTTCCATACCCTGCACCAAAAGACCTGAACCTTTCCACAGTCCCACCAGCAGTGTTTATAACTTCCTATTTCTCCACAACCCCTCCAGTAGGGCTGAAGTGGCAGCAGCTTTTACCACGCCGCACCAGTAGTTTTTACCAGCGTTTCTGCCAGAAACATTTTTTCCAGTGGAAATAGCTACCGCTGAGACTTTCTGCAACAGCCCTACCGTCCAGCACAGCCCCTTCCCGGATGGGATGGCAAACTTCAATCTTTCTAGTGTAAGGTAGTATCTATAGTCACTTTCATCTGGACTTCCCTGACCTCCAGAGAGACTACACACTTATTCATATGGTGCNCAGTCTGCCTGAGGTTTTATTCCTGTTAAAAATTATCTTCGCTAGCTTAAACATTTCCCTACTTAGCCTTTTCCTGTTTTGCGGGGAATTAGCCACGTCCTTCAGCTGAAGATATTGAAAAGTATTCAGACTTTCTTTTGTCAGTTCCTCTATCTTTTGAGGGCCTATAAACTTCCCCCCTACAAAAAGTTGCTCCATCCTGGTTATGCCTATGTTTTTTAAAGAAGATCTAATTGCAGGGTCTATGCTCCGTTCTCTGGCTTGTATTGAATCTATGGGGGTGAAGGGAGACAGACCTCCATCCAATCTCATTCTTTTCTTTATTTTTTCCCAGTTCCTAATCAGAGTTCCAGCAAATGGATGCTCGTTTTTAAGTTCCCTGGGAATGCTGCCCTGGTCTACAATCAGGTCCTTTAGTGTCTGCACATCTAATAGTTCCCTTTCTATTTCTGACCATTCGGGTGCATTCAAATTGTGATACCAATCATAGATCCCCCCCCCAGTGATGCTGCCATGTGATAAAGTTTTACGTCTGGAACATTTAGACACCCCCCCCCCCTTCTCTCGGAGTTACATTAGCGATTGTTTCCTTAGCCTCAGTTTCATTCCAATCCGCACTATGTCCTTCAACAGATCATCGCTTATCTTATAGAAGGAATTTGGCAATTGAATCGGAAGTGCCATAAGTTTATATTGAAGTTTGGGAAGCGTTATCATTTTATAAAGGTTTATTTTCCCTAGGCACGACACCATCAATTTCTGCCAAGGACGTACTTCTTTCCTCAATTGTTTAATTAAGGGAATGAAGTTGGCAGATTATAGGTTCTCTGTATTTTTTGTTAATGTTACACCCAGGTATTTCAAGCCTGATTTACTTATTGGAAATGGTGATTTTTTTAAAAAATTGTTCCTCCTGCTCTTTCCCTTGTCCAAAAGCTAGTGCAAAGGATTTCTCTTTGTTAATTGAGTATCCAGAAATTTTATCAAATTGCTTCATCACCCTCAGCAGCTCTGGCAGTGTCTCCTCTGGATTTGTTACATATAATAGGAAGTCATCAGCATAGAGTGAGAGCTTATTTACATCTCCCTCAATTTTGACCCCTTTTATTTTCACATTCTGCCTAATCTCTGATGCCAGAACTTCCAGTACCATGTTAAACAGCAGGGGAGATAGAGGGCACCCCTGTCTGGTCCCCCTCTGCAATTGAACAGGCTCTGTGAGCTCTCTGTTGATTAGAACTCTGGAATGTGGTTTTCTATAAATTGCCATGAGCCAACCCATAAAATTACCTCTAAAGCCCAGCTTCTCCAGAACCATGAATAAACATTTCGGCTCCACAAAATTGAAGACTTTCTCAGCATCGACTGAGATTACCATAGCTGGGGATTCCGTCTTGTTCAATGCATAGATAATATTGATGGCTTTTCGAAAGTTGTTCTTTCCTTGCCTACCAGGGATGAAACCAGTCTGCTTTCTATGGATAATTTTACCGCTGATTGCCTTCAGTCTGTCAGCTAGGATTTTATAAAAAATTTAAAATCCATATTCAGCGAAGAAATAGGGCAGTAGCTTCCACATCAGTCTGTATCTCTACCGGATTTGGGAATTGTGTGATTACTGCATTATAGAAGTTTGGTGGCATTTCTTTTTCTATTAGAATATTATTATACACTGCTGTGAGATGCGGAACTAAAATAGTTGACAAGGCTTTGTAAAATTCATTTGGAAACCCGTCTGGTCCAGAAACCTTATTATTCTTTGTCGTTATTGCCTCTTGAACTTCCTGCTCTGTGATATGGGCATTCAGAAATGCCTCTTGGTCCTTGTTTAGTTTTTGCATTTTTACCCCCTCCAAAAATTCCCTTATTTCTGCTTCCCCTGGGTTTTTTGATCTATAGACTTCCTTATAAAATTCTAAGAATGCCTCTTATGTGGGGGAGCTCTGTACATCTCTTGTTGTCCTTATTTATCACCCTTGCAACATGTGCTTTCCTTTGCTTTTGTCTTAACTAGACGAGCCAGGGTTTTCCCTGCTCTGTTACTGTTTTCATAGAAGTGGAATTTTATCTTTTTCAGTTGATATTTGGTTTTTTTTTCTAACTCTAGTGTGATTATGATTTTCCTATTTTTAATTATCTCTAGTCTTAAAACTTTAGAGGGGGATATTTTGGTTTGTGCTTCCAATTATTGTAGGTTAGCATATGTTTCCTTCCTGTGCTGTCTTTTGTCTTTGAGAATTTTAGCTTGCAAGTCATCACCTTTGAGGCTTCCCAGAGTATTGCGGATGATTTTACTGACTCAATATTTAGTTCAAAAAATTCTATCAGTTCTTTCTGAATCTGGGTTTTATTTTTCCCATTTGTGAGCAGATTTCTATTCAGCTGCTAATTGGAGGACTTTACATGTTGGGATCCTGTTTCTCTGAAAGTGGTGACCACTGCATTATGGTCTACCAGCACCACTGGCACAATAAAGCATTTCCCCCCTCTATATGAGTCAGTTTTGTTGACTAACACATGATCAATACAAGTGTAGCTGTTGTGTATAGCCGAGAAAAAGGTATAGTCTCTCTTATTCCCATTTAGGTGCCTCCAGATATCTACCCAACCATGCTGCTCCAGGAGTTTGGCTAGCACCCTCTGCTCGCTTTTTGCAGGTCTCAGACGGGAGTGGTCAAGATCTGTTATTGTGGCATTAAAATCCCCTTGAATGGTGACCCATCCTTTGGCAATTTCTGCAATTCTTTTGAAGGTTTCTTTAAAGAAGGCTGACTTCCCCACATTGGGGGTGTAAATGTTTGCTATTGTCATCTGCCTGCCCTGTAACTTCCCAATTTAACGGATGAACTTACCTTCCTTATCCTTAATACTTTTTTTATTTCACAATTTTTTTCTTTTTGCTAAATCCTATTATAACTCCAGCTTTTTTCTTTTTGGCACATGAGGCATATAGGCCTCCTATCTTTGCGGTCACAAATCTGGGGACATCTTTGTCCAGTAAATGCGTTTCTTTCATTAATCCCTACACGAAACCATCCGCCATTGTACTGCCTCCTGACCTTGACACCAAGATTCCATGACCTGTTTAGATCGTGTTTCAGATTTCTTTTTATAGTATCTTCTTCTTAAAATCCAGTTTCCCCTTTGGTTTAGAATTAACCTGATGTGAGAACCTTTTCTCCCCCCTACCCCTTCCCCTTTACTACTTATCCTCACCCTGAGTTGCCCCCCCTTCTTCCTTCCCCTTCCTGGCTTTTACACCAGTCCTCCTCTCTCTCCTTCATACCCAAGTTAGGGATCCGCTGGGAGGCCAAACACCTGGTTCTAAAATCCCGAGGTGTGCCCTTCTTCCCTCCGCCCTCCAGCTCCATTCTGTTTAACTTAACTTCATTCCCACCCTGTTTGGTTCAAGCCAGCTGCTTGCATTTAACCCATCAACCCCCTGAACCTGTTAACATTCTTTTGTTTTTCAAACCCCCAATATTCGTTAATCCCAGTCTCTCTTTCCTTTTCTTGCTTCCTCTTCGCTTCTCTTGCATCCTTTGTGGTGCTCCTGTTTATGTCTGGCTGCAGAGGTTTCTCTCAGAGTTCACTGACCTTGTGCCCTAGCATTTGGAGTCGCTGGCTGAGCTGCCAGGAAGATCTCCAGATCCTCTGTGCAATCAAAGAATTTTCTGCTCCCATTAACTATGACCATCATTCTCGCTGGGAATATTAGTTTGGGCTTCAAATTTCTCTCATTGAGCAGTCCAAAATACTTGCTCCATCTCATTCTTTTTTTGACTGTCTCTGCTGCATAATCAGGAAACACTCTCACATTCTGTTGTTGGAATGTCAGTTTCTTTTTGATTCTGGCTCTCCTCAGAATATCTTCTTTTATTTGGTAATTTGTAAATTTGACAATTATAGGGCGAGGTGGATCAGATTCCCTATGACTAGGGCACCCTGTTCTGTGTGCCCTATCAATTGCAGCTGAGTGGAGGTGCACTTCCTCTGGAAAGTTTTCTTTCAACAGGGCCCAGATTATTTCATTAACCTTTTCAGTGCCAGCAGTTTCCTTAATCCCATTAAATCTTAGGCTCCCTCTGTGGGAGCGATTTTCTAAGTCCTCACACTTTAGTAATAGAAAGGCAGTCTCAACTTTAACTTTGTTGAGCTGCTCCTGGGTGGACAGGGACTGATCTTCTAGCGAGGAGATTCTTTCTTCTGCAACCTCTATCCTTCTGCCCAGCCCCTCCATCTTTTTATTCTCTGCATCCACAGCCTGTTTGATCCTTTTCATCTCTGTTTTTAGTTCTTTCTTCATTTGTAGGAGCAGATTTTTCAAGGACCCTTGCTCTCCTTCCTCTGCCTCTGAGTCTGAAGAGGCCTGATCATTCTCTGTTTCGTGGGCTTCTGGTGCCATTTGCAGGCCGCTATTTTCCTCTCCCGCCTCTATGGGCTCCGCTGTCTGTTTTCTTTGACAGAAGCGCTCCAGCGCGTTTGCTTGTGAGATTTTCTGATGGGGCTTGTTTCTTCCAGACATCTCAGCCTAGTTTGGAGATTTTTTATTTTGCTTTTTATTTTCTGTTGGGCTGAAATTGGAGCTGGGGGAGTGGAGCTCAGGCGGCTCCCAGCTATTAGTTCTGATGTATGCGCAGATCGCCGAGTCCCATTTGTTTTAGAAGCTGATGTTTCAAAAACAGATGAATAAGCAAATAACACACATTTGCTTACATCTGTTTTAGTTTATTTTTTTCATTAATTTTATTTTTAAAATAATAAAAAAAAAATCACTGTGCTTGCACAAAATGGCTGCCAGGTCCACTGTTTGAATACGGCCCTTTCCCGAAGTAGTGCTGCTAGCATTAGCACCATTTTGGAAAAGGGTAGCCAGTCTGCACGTGCACAGACTAGCTGCCCTTTTCCAAAATGGCACCAATGCTGCCGGTGCTACTTTGGGAAAGGGCTACACATGTGCAGCAGAATGGTCTCAACTGCCAAATTGTGCATGGGCAATGGTTTTTTTAATTCCCTAATGTTATTTTTTAAAAATAAAAAATAAAAAAAATCACTGTGCTTGCACAAAATGGCCACCTGACTATCCTGCACATTTTTCCAAAATCACACCAGTATTAGCCTTATATGATCTTAGTAGGGATATGCAGTACTTCCCATTTTTGTTTTCTGTATTGTTTTCTGGGGGTTTCATAACAACCTCCTTTGTTTTTGTTTATTTTTTTCATTTATTTTATTTAAAAAATAATAATTTTGGAAAAGGGCGCACATGCACAGAATGGCCCTGGAGGCCTTTAGTGCATGTGCAGTGATATTTTAAAAATAAAATAAATGAAAGAACAAAAACAAAGGGGTTTATTATGAACCCCCCTGATAACGGTAAAGAAAATGAAAATGTTAAATGCTGCACAACCCTCAGATCGTATAAGACTAGTGACAAGTTACCAGAGAGATATAAAAGGTTTTAGGCCCCCATCCATGGTGCGGGTATGGTTCCACCGCTGCAGTACTACCTCGGCCAAGCCGCTGCTACACTCACAGTGTACTGCTGTGAATGTGGCAGACACTTGGTTGAGGTATGGCTACAGGGTCAGCGGGAGACAACAGCCTCAAGCTGGAAAAGAAGATCACAGTCTTGTCCGCCCACCCCCCATCTTCCCTGAAATTGGAGGGGGTAAGAGGGCCATGAGCTGCTCTCCCAACCTGCTTTGGTGCCCCACCCACACATGTGTACACAACACCTTGGATCAACTCCTTGGTTGGTATGTCATGTTTGAGTACATGGGTATAGAACAGACAACAATATTTTTCCTAAAACTTTAATTTCAAACACCATCCATTGCTTTCTGTGTGTGTATGTGGCAATCTCCATGACTCACACACGTTTAGATGTCACTATTTACCTTTTTAAAAGCATGGTATAAATGAGTAATGGAAGTCTGAATCTTTTGACTTACCTCAGGCCTCTATAGCAATTAATTTGCATGGAAGAAATTCAGTCAGTCATGCTCTGTGATTCCAAACTACCAGGGAACCCATTTTCCCTTAATTATTTTTATTGTAGCTTACATTATCCTAAACATGTAATTGGCTTTTGCTGAATCCTGCAAAGGCAAGGTCTTGGTTTCTCCCATGCTGGGAATTTCACTTATAGATACTAAAGACCATTTCAGTCAGCACAGAGTTCTACTAGTGTCTTGAAATGAGCAAAGTCATAATGGAAGCCTCCAATGACATTTTCAGGTTTTCAAAGCCTCTGCTAATTGTTTTAAAGTTTTGAACTTCACACAGGTTGTTTTCAAGCCAATAATTTTCAAGAGCAAATAATTTAAAAGCCCCCCCATGCCCCCAAAATAGAAATAATTGTTATTTAAACAAACCGGGTTTGGGGGCAAGGAAAGCAGCCCCAGGTCATGGGAGACCCAAGATGCTAAGTTAGATCACATATATAGAGTGTAATGAAAGTTTTAAACTTAAAACAGCAATTCCTTAGTAACACACGTCATATTGAAGTTGCCTAGTCTCAATATTGACACTGTTGAATTTAACAAGAATTGTCAGTAGGAAATAGTATCTGTAGGAGCTCTATTTCCAAGACAAAGTCTCTACAAGATCAGCTCCTCAGACACCGCTTCTTTATTGTAGTTCACATTTTACAAACATAAACACCCAACTTGTACTTGAACACATATGAAATAACAGGGTTGTTGTGAGGGAGGACCACAGAAAGATTCTAAAGCACTTTGCACACTGAAATCACATTAGAAATGTGATGATGGGCTGCTGTCACAAGTCCCTTCATGCCATCGGTCAGCTGAGGAGCCACAGGCGTCCACACGTGGCAGGACCCCTCACCCCCCCAGAAGGAGCTGCCACCAAACAACTGATGGGGGGGGGAGAGGAGTATATTCACCTGGGCCATCAAACAGATGATGGGTGGGGTTGGGTGTCTGGAGGAGCATGCTCACCAGGGCTGTAGCCAGGAATTTTTAGTTGGATGGGCAATAAGTATAGTAAGGGAGGCCATCATGTCGCTCCCAGAACCCAATGTGGGTGGGGCTTAAGGGATAGGGTGGGGCTTAAGGTATGGGGCGAAGTCTGCTGTTGTGGGAGTCGGGGAGCAGGGACAGGCAGCGGCGCGCGGCTGCTGTCTGTATCCAGCATGAGAGGGTGATGATCAGCACTTAGGGCAGCAGCAGCAGGAAGTGGCTCAGCAGCAAGGACTTCATGGTGGCCCCACTGGGTGGGGGTGCAGCAAGAGCGCTGGGGACCAGTGCGCCTTTGGGTCTCCTAACCTTTCCCCCAGGCAGCAGCAGCAGCAGCAGCAGCTGCCAGTCTGGATTAGGGGTTGGTGCTTCTCGACTCGCCGCCTCACCCAGCTGTTTTATTCCAGGTGGTACCGCTGCTGCGCTTCCTCCCTCCTCTTCCTCCCTCCTCTTCTCAGCACCTAAGATCCAGATGAACTCTAGCTGCCCTGCCTTCTCCTCCTGTGATCTGTGCTTCCTTGGGGATGCCAGATGGTCCTGATCACCGTGGCAGGAATTTTTCAGTCACACCATGATTGGCTGTTTGGGGTGACTGTTTTTGAGCCTTCCTCTCAGTGTTTACATTGTAAGGCTAGGTTTCGGAGGTTATAGATGTACATTTTTGCTCTCTTTGGCAGGGGTCCAGGTAGTTGGTTAAATAGTTGTTGGGGTATGAAGGAAGACGTCTCCTTAAGAGGCGGGGCCAGAGCCAACCAAGAGCAGGGGCGGCCAGGTTCGGCGCAAGGCCCAGGATGGGGGGGGGGGGGAGAAGCAACTCAGCCAAGGACAGGGGTGGTCCGGGCTGGCGGGGTCTTCGCCTTCCAGCCTGCTTCGGGTTGCTACAAGGTTGATAAGGCTCTCACCTCAGCCTCATCAACCAGCTGAGCGGCTGGGGTGAGAGCAACCTAGGACAGTTAAAAGTTAGGGTGGTGCCTAGGGATATTGGGCCACCCTTTGTTAACAGTTGGTAAGTTTAAACCTGGAACAGGAGTGTGAAACTCTCTCTGACCTTAATGCTGATTTGAATAAAGAGTGTGGCCTTTAAATTCCATTCCATGTGGGCTTGACTTCTTTGGGGTGCGGGGGCAATATTTCCTCTCATGATAACCCTATTCAGAATCCTACCCTTTTAAGAGAGGCATTGACAATCCTGGCCCTAGATTACCAGCTGGGACAGACCTGAATCTACAATACAACTGCTCTCCAAAAGTAACAGAAATGCTGAATCAAAATAACAGAATGAATGGATATTTGAATATCATTTCCATGGAAAAGAAGTTATTTGGGGCTATCCAAAATTGTGAATAATATTTGTGAATACAAAAATACTATTCATTCATTTCAACTTGCCTAGCCAATTTCATAATATTAAATTTAATTAAAATTAACCCCGCAAAGGGAAAAATATAAATACACTAATTTTATTTAACATACAGTCCATGCATACTATTACAATAATGTGACAACTGTATAGTATGTAGACATCTTGGGATGTCTACAACAGCTACTTTTTTAGCAATTAATTTCAGGTTAGTTCAGTATTTTAAATGCACAAACACAACTTGGATATAAATATTTTATATTCATTCTATGAAACATCTGTTTTGTGAGCACATGGCAGCGAATGCTGGCTATTGACTCCTGTAACAATAGCACACATGCACCTCAGGGCATCTCTCTCGCTCTCCATGCCTCTGAAATAATGTTTAAATAAATCATTAAGTTCATAAGCAGAGACAGACATCATGACAACATTAAAGCAGGAATAGAATCAGGCAGTTAAACAGATCGGAATTTTTCATGGAAGAAATTTCCTTTGAAAGCACATTTTTCTTTTTCCATATTTACAAGTGTACAGCTTTAATAAACATGTGCAGTGCACATGACAATGCATTTTGCAAAGAACAAAAGATGGATTTTGAAAAGAAGAGAGGATTGAGCTGAAGCTGCCTTATTGTTGTTAGTCTCATCCCAAGGGAAGCAATGTGAACATAAATAAAGAGGAATCTTCTTCAATAACTTCTTAGCTGTTCCCTGCAGACTTGCAAGGATTTTTAAAGTTCCTCTCTAGTCCTATGAAAATAATTTTTCCTCCGGATGTGATTGGTTTTTTAGATTGTTTGTATGGAGACTGGAAGTGGATGCTCTCCTTATGTTTATTACTACATTATTGGGGAAAATGTTTAAGAATTAAATGTTTAAATGTACATTGAAATACAAATACATAAGAACAAAGTACGATCCCTATTGCAGAAGGAGAACAGGCTCAGAATAGATGAAGTGGAGAGGGGAGTAAATAAACGTATCCAGAATACATGTCTTACTCACTTAATAGTTAAAGTTGCTTGCCATTATTAGTATCTATTTGTTACCCAGGCTTATCAAACTGATTTTAGTCACTCCAGATAATCAGCAATAAACATTTGGATTCTGTTGACACCTCCTTGGTGTATCCTTCAAAACCTTCTCCAATCTCCATTGAGACAAACATTGAACACAGAATGTTGCCATCTATGGGTGAAAACAGACATGACACTAACCACCCTTGGTGGTTATTTATGCATGTTGCAGGACTGTATTGGTGCCCTATGCAGCCCTGAAACATGCATAAATGACCACCAAGGGTGGTTAAAGGGTGGTTAGTGTCATGTCTGTTTTCACCCAAAGTTTATTTGGTTGGTGTCTTTAGACATAACAAAGGGTATTTTCAGACGTGACGGGCGGCCGGTTCACCACAGCGAACCACCAGGGGGGGTGAACAGCGCAACCACGCCCGGGGGTTGGAAAACGACCCAAACAGACGTGCCGGGAACGGGACCACGGGCCGGAACCGGGCCGCACCATCGCGGGCCGCGGCAGCACAACAGACGTGCAGCCGAACCCCCGCCGGGCGCTAAACCCCCACAAGGCACCGGGCAGGGGCGGGACACAGACATGGCCGCCTGAGGGCAAACGAAGCCACAAGGCACACAAGGGAACGCCCACACAAGGGAAACGGGAAGGGAGGGGGGAAGAGCGAGAACAGGCTGACAGCCGGCTCACACAGCGGTCCCGCAGCGGGGCACAATGCACGGCCACACGCCCGGGCACACACACACACACACACACACACACACACACACCAGGGAAAGGCCGGGAAGGGGGGAAGGGGCGCCCGGAACACCCCACCCGGAACACCGGCAGGGAGGGGGGGGCACCACCACGGGGCAAGGCACGGACAGCAGCAACCCCCACCCCCACGCCACCCCAGTCCAGTCCAGTCCAAGGAGGTGCCCCCACAGGAACAGAGGCAGTCTCGGAGGGGGGGGGGGACCCCCGGAGCAAGGCACGTTGGGGGCCCCCAAAGCACAGCGAGGCCGGCGGAGGGGCGCCAGGAGGAGGAGGAAGGGGGCCCCACAGTCAAAGGCTGGCACAGGCAGGGCAGCCGGGTCCAGCGGTGCTCCTCCGCAGCACCAGCGACGCTCAGGCAGCACCCACGGAGTCACGGGGATGGAGGGGGCCCAGGACCACGGCCAGGGGCAGCAGCAAGCAGCGAGGCGGGCGGGAGCTCACCGAGGTGGGGTCCGCAGGTCGGGAGCGGCCAGCGGGGACCAGGCCCCCCCCCCGGGCCGGGGCGGGAGCCCACACGGGGGCACCACGCCGGGGGGGGCAGGCCAGCGACGCGGGGCTCACGGGCCGCTGCCGGGGGCCCCGCTGGCCCCAGGGCCCGGGTGGCCCGCCCGGTGGACCAGGTGGGGCCAGTGCAGCATGCCCCGGCGGTACCCCTGCAAGGACATGTAGTGGGCGATCAGGTAGTAGGCCTCGAAGGGATCGGGCATGGTGAGGGCCAGCTGCACATCCACACGCGCCCACACCGCCAACAGGGATGACATCTCCACCGCGGAGGGCTCCGGCACACAGCAGGCAGCAGAAGGGGGCCACGGAAGATGCCCCAGCTCCAGAAGCCGCTGGAACGCCGCCCCACGGGTGCGCTGGTACCCACGGGCCCCGTGAACACAGGAGAAGTAGGTCACGGCCAAGGCAGGGCCACCCTCGGCCAGGCACTCCGAGTAGGCGCCCAGACCACACACCACCAGCGCTGACACGGTCTCCGAGGCGCTCCAGGGCACATGGGCGCACAGCACCTCCGGGATGCGCCCCTCGGGGAAACGAGCCAGCCCCAGGGCCTCCGCATGCAGCCGGCAATCACGGGCGCTCACCACATGGCCAAAGTAACGGAGCCCGGAGCTCAGGCTCTCGTAGGCACCTGCACGGCTCCCCGGCCCGGCCAGGAGCAGCTGCACGGCAGGGGTGTGCCACAGGTCGCACAGAGACATGGTCTCGCGGAAGGCCCAGATATGGGGGGCCCCTTGGGGGCCGGACAGCGGGAGCCCCATGGATGGGCAGCCAGCCATGGTCCAGCACAACAGGGAATGGGACACGGAGCCCGGAGGGCACACAGACTGCCCAGGGCCGGGAGAGGCTCGGCCCGGCCCCCGGGACAGGGAACACGGGCCCGCACCGCAACATTGTAGCACAACAGAGCGAGGCGTGGGGTGCGGGCCCGGCACAGCTGCAGAGAACAACAGCGAGCTCTCTGTCTGCCTAATCGCACCTTCAAGGCCATCCCGCTACAAACAGCGAGGGGAGGGGGCCCGGGGTGCTGGGGGCGGGAGCAGCCGGAATGCACCGGCACAGGGCGCGCGCAGGGCCGCGAGGCCGACCCCCGGGCGGGGCCACCAGCACCGGGCCGGCATAAGCGCTCCCAGCCCCCACCGGGGCCCCAGCACCATGGAGCGCGATAGGGCAGGTGGGAACTGGATGTTCCTCGCGCTCGCGGCTGAGTGGCACCGTGACCACACTGAGCAGCTGTGCCTCCTGACCGAGAGGGTGCACCTGGCCGTCCGCCTGCGCTATGTCCTGGCCCTGCGGGCTGGCGTGCGCCTCCGGGGCCAGCAGGCCCGCAGGAGAGTCCGTGGCCGGCTCAGGGCTCGGCGCCGGGCCTGGGGGGCGTGGCTGGCCGCCTGCCGGAGCCTCACCCGGCCCGCTGCGCTCCGAGGGGCCGCGAGGCGGTTCCGCTGGGCAACGCAGACCCTCCGCCGGGCAGCGCTGCTGGCTATGCCCATAGCGCGGAGCCTATGGGTCACGGAGCGGCCCCAGGCCTGGTGGGAGCGGGCCCAGGCCCACTGGGGGGAGGCCGAGTGGGGGTCCCACTTCCGGATGGGCAAGGCCACCCTGCTGCGCCTAGCGGAGCTCCTCACGCCCTGGCTGGAGCGGCAGCACACCTCCATGCGGGAGCCCATCCCCATGGTCCAGCGGGTGGCCATAGGGGTCTGGGCCCTCGCAACGCCCGACTCCTGCCGCTCCGTGTCCCAGCACTTCGGGGTGGGGCTCAGCACGGTCGCCTGCATCGTGCGGGATGTGTGCGAGGCTGTGGAGGGCGTGCTCCTCGACAGGACCATCCAGCTCCTGGACCAGGGCGCTGTGATGGCTGGCTTCGCGGCCGGGGGCTTCCCGAACTGCATCGGAGCCGTGGACGGCACACACATCGAGATCCTGCGCCCGGCCGCGGGGGAGGCCCTGGAGTATGTGAACCGGCACGGATACTACTCCCTGCACCTGCAGGGGGTGGTGGACCACCGGGCCCGCTTCATAGACATCTACACGGGCAACTCCGGCCGGAGTCACGACGCCAGGATCATGACCATCTCCCCCTTCTATGCCCGCATGTACCGGGGGGACTTCGCGGACATGGGCATGAGGTGGATCGAGGGTGTTCCCATGCCCCCCTGCATCCTGGGGGACCCCGCCTACCCCCTGACCCGCTGGCTGATGAAGGTCTACCCTGTCCCGAGCACCCCTGCGGAGCAGGTATACAATACCCGCCTGTGTGCGAGCCGGACCGTGGTGGAGCGTGCCTTCGGGGCCCTGAAGCAGCGCTGGAGGAGTCTAGCTGGCCGCCTGGACTTCACCGTCCCCACCTCCGCCCTGGTGATCGGTGCCTGCTGCGTTCTGCACAATGTGTGCGAGACCGAGGGGGCGGCCCTGGAGTACCCCGAGCCCCACCGGCCCCCCGGTCCTGTTCCCCTGTACGTGAACGCAGGGAACCCCCGGGAGTACCGGTATGCCAAAAGGATCCGGAACGCCCTTGCAACCCACATCGCCCGGGGGGGCCCGCTGTGAGGGCCTTCCCGCCCCTGGGGGCCCCACCCCCCGTTCCGTGCCCATGCCCCTGTACACGCGGTCCCACAGCCCTGTCCCCCCCACAAACGGGCCGGGGACAACTGTCTCTTTACAACACTTTATTGCCCACACAGTGCACACAATCACCCTGTGCCCCCTCCCCACCCCCGTCCCCGTGACCCCGTCCACCACCCGCCCTCATGTGGCCCTCCCCCTCCCCCCCCTTCCCACCATCCCCCCGCGTTTCCTGGGCCGACCCCTCGTGCGGCCGCTTGGGCCCACCGAGCTCTGGGAGCTCCCCTCCCCCCCACTGTCCGTGTCCCCTGCCGTGTCCTGGGCCGGTCCCGGCCCCGGCAGGGGGCCGGGCGGCGGATGGGCAGCTGTGCCCGGTGCCCCGGTCGCGCCCCGGGGGGGCTGGACCCTCCGGAGGCCCGGGGGCACTGGGAGGCGCATGCGAGGGCCCTGGGGCCGGGGGGGCGCCAGGGGCGGCAGGGCTGGGCCCGGGGGCGCCGAGGGGCCCGGCATGGGGACCTGGGCGGGCAGGGCGCCCGGAGGTGCGCCGGCCATCACGTAGGCACACATGGTGCCCGCATGCAGGAGCAGGGAGGTCCCAATGTCGTGGGACCTGTCCATCTTTGCGCTGTGCTCCCGCACCATGCCCTGTATGTCCTGCCGGAGGCCCCTGAGCAGCCCCTGCTGCCGCTGGTGCTCCCGGCGCTCCCGCCTCCGCTCCAGGCGCACCTCCGCCTCCAGCCGGCGGTCTGTCTCCAGGGCCTTCTCCATGGACCGCTCTATGGCCGCCTCCATGCGGTCCACGGAGGCGATCATGCGCTCCCCCTGTTCCTCCGCCCTGCGGACGATGTCCTCCGCTTGCTCCTCCCTGCGCCTGCGGACCCGCGCCCGGTACTCCCGCATCCGCTGGGCTGGGGCCGCGGCCGGCGGAGGCGCCGCGCGCGGGGGCTGCCCTGTGGAAATGGGCGGGTGGGTCAGTGCAGGGCCCTGTCCCCTAGCGGGGTCGGGTCCCGGGGCCCCCTGCCCCCCCTCCCCCACTGAGGCCAGAGGCCCCCCTGGGCTGGCGCCCGGGGGGCCCTCCCGCAATCCCAGCCCTCCCGCCTTACCTGGGTCCGGCACCTGCTCTCCTGTGCCCTCCGCGGGGGCCTGCACCGTCTCGCTGGCCCGGTCCTGGGGCTCCCCATGTCCTGCGGGCGGGAGAGGGGGGAGCGGGTGAAGGGGGCTGGTTGTGGCCCCTGCAGCAGGGCCCCCACCCCCGCCCCTGCCACCGGCCCCCTGGTCGTGCCCCCCCTTGCCCTGGGGGCCCGCTTACCCTCTATGTCCGTCTCCGAGCCTTCGGAGGCCGGCGCCTCACCCTGGGAGTGCTCCCCCTGGGACCACTGGCTGAGGGTGGTGAAGGTGCCGACCTCCGACTCCGCCTGGCCGGCCCGGCGTTGGGATGTCTCCGGGCTGCTGCTGGGGGGGGGCCTTGGGGCTTCTGCGGGTCCCGGGTGGTCCTCCTGGGGGTGGGGGTCCCCTGAGCTCGTGTCTACCGGGCGGGCGGCGAGGGGAGGGGGTACCTCGGCCCGCTCCCTGCCCTGGACCACAGCGCTGCCCACCAGGCGTGGGGCAACTATGGAGCCCTTCATGTGAAGGATGCGGTCCAGGGCATCGTAGTAGGGGGCGGTGCGGGCCCCGTGGCCGGAGCGGCTGTTATTGTCCTTGAGGGCCTTGTACCCCCTCTTGAGCTCCTTGGCCTTCGAGCGACACTGGTTGACAGTGCGCTCGTGCCCCGCCGCCTCCATGTCGCGCACGATGTCCCGGTAGACATGCTCGTTGCGCTGGTTTATTGCGAGCTCCACCTGGTACTCGAGGGTCCCCCAGATCCGTATGAAGTCCCGGGTCTCCTGGAGGCCCCACTGTCCCCCTCTGTGATAGGCCTTCCTCCGGCTGGGCCCCTGCTGTTCCTCCTCCCGGTGCAGCTCCTGCTGCACCTGCCTGTGCTCCTCCTCCACCTCCTCCTGGGGGTGCGCCTCCAGGGGCCGGGGGCCGGGCTCCTCCTGGGGCTCGTCCGCCCGGGCCGACTTTCGTGTCTGGGGGGGGGAAGGGGGGTGGTTGGTTGCTGGGTGAGGGTGTGGGCCCTCTCGGGGGCCCCCTGCCCCCCTGCCCTCCGCCCGGGGTCCCCCTGCCCCCCTGCCTTCCGCCCGGGGTCCCCCCGGCCCCCTCCACAGGGGGTTCCCCTGTGCCCCCTGTTCCCCTCCCAGTGGGTGCCCTTACCCGTTTCCTGGGTGCCTCCTGTGGGCCTGTTCCGGCCGCTGTCCCCGGGGCGGCGCGACCCGGCTGCAGCTGTGGTTGGTGTTCCCGGGGCGCCTCCCTGGTCGGGTGCTCCCGTGTGCCCCCTTCCTGCACCTGTGCCCCCTCCGCCTGCATCGCTGGGCCTGGCTGCACGTCCTCCGCCTCCTGTGCCGCCGCTGTCGCTGCTCGTGCCTCCGGTCTCTTCCGCTTCCCTCCTCGCTCCATCCCGCCACGCTTGCTTGCTGCTGCTCTCGCTTTAAATCTCCCTCCGGTGTTTGTGTTGATGCTGGTTGCCTGGCAGTGATGCTGCGTGCCTCGTCCCCGGCTGCGGCTCGTTGTGTTTGGTTCCGCTCGGGGATTGCCGTCCAGACGTTACTTTTGCTTGGTTCCCTGTGGGGGTTCGTTTGACCATGCTTCCCGGGACCTTCCCCCGGCTAGCCCGGGAAGCGTGGTTGAACCTGACCCCATGTGGGTATTGAGCGTGATGAACATCTGGCGCGCGCCGTTCAGAGCCCTTTGGCCCCACAGGGGGGTTGAGCGTGGTTCAGTGTGGTTGAGCGTGATCTCGTAACGTCTGAAATCACCCAAAGATTGGGTGTCAAAACCCCTAAGCACGTGTTTGGCTGTTGTGTGTAAGCACCATAACAATCCCAATACCAATTTGGCCACCTGTTGAACATCCGATGTTCATTGTATCACAAAGACAATTTGTGTGTTCTGGCTGAACACGTGGACAACGCTGTGTCTAATGATATTGTGTGGCATGTTAGCAGATACAACATAGGAACGAGGCAGCAGCGCTTGCATTTTAAGATCGGGTGGTGAGCAAATCACCGATTTGCCCCAAGATGGGCTGTGCATCTAAGCAGGGTCACATGGTAAACACAGGGCCAAACTGGTGTTCATATCAAGGTCAAAACACACATTCAGACACCTGTTGACATTATGTTTAAAGAAACCCAGTGAAACTGAAAAGCTCAATGCATTAGTTTATGGAAACTTTAAAGTGCTCAGGTGTTTCAGCTACCCATACCAAAGAAATCATTATTTACACTGCAGAGAATTATGTGCCAATAATCAGAATGCCCTGCTTCAGGGAACACTTAATATGTGCCTAAATGAGAGTGGAGGTCATGATTAAAGTTAAGCATGTGTTTAAGTTTTGTCCTATATAGGAGTGTTTTCCTGAATCAGGGCACACATGCTGGAATCATCAAAAGTCTCTTCTACAATATAGAAAAATTATTGCTATTAAACAGTTGTATCCAATTTCCAATTAAATCCAAAATTGTTATTGATACAAGATGTTCATGCAGGCCCTGACATTTTGAAATAAAAGCCCAAACATCTTATTATATACACCCTTATATACCAACAGATAAGACGTATTAACCACTTAGTATAACTAAGTGCATATTACTGCACAGAACAACTACTGTACCTAAGTAAATATGTACGATTTCCCTCATCCCTTACAAGGAATGCAAAAATAAGCATGTAGGCATAGCTGATCATTTTTTGGTGACAATTAGTAGTGATACATAGAGGGCTATGTGTTTTTCATGGCAAATTTCTAAAAAAAGTCATGATTTGATCAAGGAAAAAAGTCACAGAAAATCATGGGCTAAAAAACCCTGTTATTAACTACATTTTAAAAACAAATTCTATTTCCCTGAAAGGGGGGTGGAGGGGAGTAGTCCATTAGTTTGTAAGCCCCAGGGCATTCAAATTGGGGATGAACCCTTTAGATTGTAAACCACAGGGTATTCAAATGGGGGATGAACCCCTTAGATTGTAAACCCAAGGGGATTCAAATTGAGGATAAACCCCTTAGATTGTAAGCCCCAGGGTCCTATCCAAAGCCTTTTAAAAGAAGGAGTGGCAGTGGGAAAATCCTCAAATGGGGGATAAACTCCCGATTTTAAGTCTGTCCAAAGCCCCTCATATTGTAAGCCCCAGAGTCCTATCCAAAGCCTATCAAAAACCTTTTAAAAGAAGGAGTGGCAGAGGGAATATCTTCAAATGAGGCAGGGTTGCTGCCTTTTAAACAAGGTTTTTCGAGATGGATCCGAACATTCTCACAACACCCACACCCACCCTTCCAGCCCTGCATGGCATTTTCTTATTTTCCTCGAGAGGGTTGTAAGGAACTGTTATTCTAAGGGGGAGAGTGCTTTTTATACTAGAGGAGCTTGAGATAATGAATAATGTGGTCTATTATTTGAATATGGCGAGCATGCACAACACAGTTGTGAGAATGTTTTTGGCGACATCTCGAAGAACCTTCTTTACAAGGCAACAACCTTCTGATTGCTCAGTGGGGAGGAGGAGTTTGTTTACAAACAGCTTTATCTCCCAGTCTGATCTCTGTAACAGCAGCAGCAGCAGGCAGAGGTCCAGAAGGGAAAAACCGAGTGCTTTCACAGCAGTCACGGAAAAAGGGAAAAAGTCATGGAGGGGGCAATATTTCACGAGAAACATGACCCCCATCAAAAATACATAGCCCCAGTCATAAATATTGGAACAGAGGGCAATTTAAAGAATGCTAAAAGAAAATCAGGCTAAGAATTTGCATAACAGGTCAAACGATTGTTCCATCGATCCCAGTATTATGTTTCCATCAGTGGCTGGCTGAAGCCATCCACAGAAGCTCCCTAATTACTGTGAATGGAGCCTACACAGGCATGGAACAAGGCTGCTCCCATGCTAGATGATTTGGATTCCCTCATGCATAATAAACTGCCTGTGGCAGGAGGGGTGGGGTAGCAATTCTTTCTAATAAATAAATAATAACTTTCTGTTTTGTAGCAGGGAGCAGCCTGAGAAGGCTGCTGTACCTTTAAGGGAGCCAGAGTGGGACTGAAGCCATGCCCACTCTGCACTGTAAAGGCTGCAGACAGGAAGTGAGAAACAGAAGCCAACTGGAGGCCAAACTGTGTACATCTATGCTGGAGATCAGAGGCCTGAAGAAAAGACTGACAGAGCCAGAGGAATAAGCAGGAGAAGCCTGAGTTGGAGAGCCAGTCAAAGGACTGATGCCTGCTTAGGCTTATGTTTATTGTGGAAGTTGTACTGATTGGCCAGAGGTTTTTTGCCTTGCCTAGAGAAAGACTCTGTTAATGTGTAAATAAACTGAAACTGCTAATTCCCAAAGACTTTGTGAGTGACTGTGTGACTTGGTACAGGTCCTGTAAATACTTAGGCACACTGGCAAGCCCATATCTCCTACAAGCCCATTAACAGCCAAGGAATCAGGGGCATGTTGTTCAATGCACACCCTTGCACATGACCCACAAGCAGCAGCTGCCTCTCAGGGATCGCATGTTCCCAGAGAGGCTGCTGCTGCTTATGGGTCACATGCAAGGATCACACTATATCATATGTAGGAGCACCTAACCCAAAGTGTGAAACTGTGACATTGAAGAAAGATTGAAGGAACTGGATATGTTTTGTATAGCAAAGAGAAGATCAAGGGGAGATACGATAGCGATCCTCAAATATCTAAAGGGCTACCAAAAAGAGGATGGCAAGGAACAGGTCTTCATTGCTACCAAGAGCCGGACGTGAAATAATACACTCAAATTACAGGAAGGTAGATTTGGATAGAAATCAGGAAAAAAATTCTAACGGTAATAGCTGTCTGGCAATGGAAAAAGTTGGCTATGGAGGTTTGTTGACTCACTGTCACTGGAGGGTTTTTTTTTAAGGCTGGATAGCCATCTGCTGCAGATGTTGTAATTGAAGTAATCCTGCATCAAGAAGGGGATTAGGGCTGCACAAAATATTTTTAAAAATCATTTGCAAGTATTTCTGAGGGTCCGAGGACTGGCCCAAAGTGTTTGGGCTGTTCCAAGGACCCTCAGAGAATACTCATGAATTCCAAGGGCAGGGGGCAAGGAGGGGGCCAGAGGCCAGAGAGAGTCTGAGTGGGAGGGAATGGGTCAGGTAAGAGGGTGTAGGGGCCTAGCGAGGGCTCAGGGGTAGAATACTCACCCCCCAGAGGGACTCTGGCAACACATGGCTTTTCTGGGGTCGGGGAAAGTTTAAGAAAAAAGAAAACCTGGACATGCTTAGAAGGGCTGAATAGCTCAGCATGCTCAGACCTTTCCAATATGGCGCTTGCAGTGTCAGCATGCTGCAGGAGCCATCTTGGATGGGGTCAACCTGTTCTGAGCATACCCAGAAGTTCAGAGCATGTGGATGCACCCACAGTCTCTAAGTGTAGGGCTGTGTCAGAGAGTTGCCTCAGTCGGATGGGAGAGATTAATCTCTTGGGAAAATAAGTAGGGATGGAACTTTTTGTTTCAGATTAAGCAGTAATGACCCTGGTGGCCATTTTGCATATGCACACTATGGAGCAGGGAGGTTGGCAGCACATTGTGGCAAGGAAGACTTCTGGGAGACCTCCCACAACAGTGGCTGGTTGGCGGAGCTTCAATAAGGCCCTCCAAGGCTGGTAAGTACGTACCAGGGCCCCGGGGGATAGGATGGGATGGGGGGAATAGGGCCAATAGGGTAAGGTGGTTTAAATGTTTCTGTGGATTTAAATACGGAACCAAAATAAGGACCCATAATTACATCCATAAAAGCCGTTAAACCGAAACCAAAAAGACCAAACTTATAATTTGCCCCAGTGTCCCATCCTAATTCCCAACAGACACCAGGACAGGCCTGGACCCATGGTTTTCAACCTCTTGCTTTCCCCGCTAGAGGTTTTCCCCTACTATAGCTCTTGCTGTCATCATTTAACTCCACTTCCATTTTGACTTCCTACCCACCTGCCTGGATAGGTGACCAGTTGTAGACCTTTATTATCTGGTCACTAACCAGATATTATGTGATTGCCCAGTTAGCTAAATAAAGTGGCTAAGGTGTTGGCTTATGTAGACAGCTGAAACAGGCTTGCTGCTCCTGCAAAGACTTGTGGCAGTACCCTAAGATAAAGTATAAGAAAAAAGTATATAGTTTATACAGAGAAAAATCAAAGTTGGGGCCTGCAGAAAGAATTTTCTAAAGAAATAAAGGGCAAAGGTACATAGATTTGGATTTCTGGTTCATGCGCCCTCGAGGCATGTGACCTATAACTGCAAACATTGTTAGCTCTGCCTCACCGCCTCCTCACAGCTGTGCTTTAGGGTCATCATTTTGTTGTTGATGCCAAAATCCACCTGCCATGTATCATATTGACAGCTGTACAACAACTGCATTTACGTATGCATACAACAGCATGCCTAATAACCATGGCCCAGGATGGTAATTGCAGGTATGAATGGCTGTCAGTAGCTGTGATTCCTTTATTATTTTCAGTGCCTTCATTCAGGGAAGCCAAGGAATGAGTTTTAATGTAGGTTTTTACCTAATTCTGCTACTCTAATATCCTAGTCAGTCAAATCAAATAATAAAACCTAGCTATTTATGGGTGCCTAGGACATGGATTTTATATCATCTCAAATCAAGAGTCATGCTGATGGCAAAGGAATTGCTTAATCCATAACACAGACCAAAGCAGGAAAATGTGATTTAATTTCTCCTGTCATTTCACTGCGGTCTCACAAGGGCATTTGCCTATTTAATTACAGACAAAACAATCAATTGCCAGGCTTTCAGAAAGGGCAAAGATCTTCTTCATCCATGCTTGCCCCATGCGTCCTGTAGTGCACATGGGAAATGAAAGGCTCAAGCTGCCACAGCACTGTCTAACATAATTTTTACATACATGTGACGGTCACTCCCAAATGTGTCCTCTGGTGTACTCAAAATACATTCAAAATTCCCCAAACTCTGTTTTAGTTCTCAATTCATAACACCAGCTCCAAAGGAGACTTATCAGTAAAATACCAGAATAGTTACTTTTTCTCATAGGGTGTTTTCAGACGTTACGAGATCACACTCAACCACAGTGAACCACGCTCAAACCCGCAGCGGGGCCAAAGAGCCCTGAACGTCAGTTAGGCGGCCGCCAGATGTTCACCACGCTCAATACCCACATGGGGTCAATTTCAACCACG
>QEPC01004817.1:175509-194044 GCA_003113815.1 Sphenodon punctatus | reverse complement strand
CTCCCCTGCCCCATGCCCTGCCCCCCAACCCCTGCCCACAGCCACACCCTGACCCCCAGCAGCAGCAGTTTTAGCTTGGGGTCAGGATACAAGTTCATGCCTGAGCCAGGATTTAAAGATCCTACAGACAGCTCCCACTGGAGTTTCACTGCAATTTCAGCCTGTCACTGCAAGGATTGGCTGATTCTGCAAAAATCACTGCAAGTTGCAGCAACCCAGTCAACACGGATCTCTGCTTATTCTTGAAAAATCCATGCCGGCTTCTAGTAATCAGTGCATTGTTTTCTAGATGCTTACAGATTGACTGCTTTTTAATCTGTTCTAGTATCTTCCCAGGTATCCATATCAGGCTGACTGGTCTATACTTTCCTGGATCCTCCTTTTTTCCCTTTTTGAAGTTTTAGGGACAAAATTGGCCTGGGAAAATATTTCCCTTTTTGAAAATAGGGACAACATAAAACAACATGAGATTCTCTACCAACTGGCTGAAGCTTCTCTGGGTGAAGCCACACAAATGGCGGCTGCCAGATCCCCACGCAGCCTCCTAGCCGTCAATCACCACTAGGGATGGGTGAACATAATGCGGTTCGGATGTTCAGATGTTCAGTCTTTCAGTTCGAAACCCGAGTTCGGGTTCAATGGTTCGGTTCAGCTGAGTTCGTTTTGGCAGAACTTGGCAGAACATTCAAAAATAGCAAAATCGAAACTGAAACAAAATTGAAACCTAAACCTAATTTTCAGC
The DNA here is from genome assembly GCA_003113815.1 of Sphenodon punctatus. Taxonomy (NCBI): domain Eukaryota; kingdom Metazoa; phylum Chordata; class Lepidosauria; order Sphenodontia; family Sphenodontidae; genus Sphenodon; species Sphenodon punctatus. The sequence goes on along the minus strand of QEPC01004817.1, from coordinate 193,302 downwards.
CCTGGAAAGAAGTTTTTCCTGCCTTCAAACTCATCTGAACTCATCCGAACACGACCTAACTGTTCGAGAGTTCAGTTCAGACATTTGGTTCGGACGTCTAAACAGACAGAGTTTGGTCCAAACTCTGAACATCCGAACCGCATTCACCCATCCCTAATCACCACCACCACACTGCGTGAGCAGTGCAGAAATCTGACCAGATGGTTGTGGGGAAGCTGGGCGGGTCAGCCGCCATTGGAGACACTGCCACGGCTGGAACAGGCTGCAGCACCAGCTACATGAGCAGGCACCCATTCCTGCCCCACCTCCCTCTCGCGGACTAACCTAAATCCTGCCCCTGGCCATAATGTGGCCATGCATGCGGCCCCCTCTGCAGGGCCCTCTTTTTGTGGACTTTGTGGCCGGGGACACTTACCATCAATCCCCTCCTCCAGGGAGTGTATTTGGCAACGTGTTGGGGGAAGATCTCCTTCAGCTGGCACCCAGAATAGGGTGCCGGCTTTTCCATTCCCATGGAGGGGGCAGGGCTCGGGGATGGTAGCTTCCAGGTTTCTCCCTCAAATTCAAGGAATGGACAGAGGATTAAGGGATGCGGCAGTGATGACAGCTAGACCGGTAGGTCAATCCCGAGGTGGGGAGTTAAGAGGCAGCAGCGGGAGGAACAACGGTATCAGTGCTAGCTGAGGCAGTAGCGGTATGCCGGGTCGGGGATGGTCATGGGGGTTCACTGGGACCATGTGTGAGGACGTACTGTGCCTACTTTCCCCCTTAGAGGCAGTGGCTGGGGATGTTCTGTCTGCACCCCTTACAACTAGGGTGTGTACCATCTGCCCCCCCTCCTTTTGGACACTCTTCAGGGGTGAAAGGCATGTCCAAAGGGGCCTGGCCTTTGGCTGTATCCTTCAGCTGGGTCAGATGGCTGGAGCCGGCAGATGGAGTTGGGGTTATCAGTATTTGGTGGGAGGAGTTGGTATGTATACATTTAGCTCATGAAAGGCCCCTCCCTCCTGGTGAGAGTAGGAGGGTGGGGGGAGGGCTTCCCCCTGGAGGCAGCAGGGTGGAGGTTGGAAAGTAGTTGAGGGTGGAGGTTGGTGGCATATAGAGAAGAAGGAGGGATGGTGATGCATTGATGTATTGCTGTATCCTGTTTCTGGGGTTTATTAGAATTGTATTCATTTGTTAAATGAATTGTAGGGGGAGTTGTTGTTGTTGATGATTTTTTTGAGATGTTATTGGTGCATTGTTGCACAATATGTATATTATGTTTATGTTGTGACCCACCTTGAGCCATTTGTAATGGGAGAGCGCGGGATATAAATTAGATGATGATGATGATGATGGGTGGTAGCACTCACCACTCACTGGCTCACCATGGATCTTGTCACATGGCGAGCAGAAGGGACCCAACCACATGGGTTGTGGGATGTACAAACGCAGTTCGGACGTTCAGACTTCGGGCCGAAAACAGCTAGTTCGGACGGTTGAACCAAAGTCTGCTACTCTGTGGCCATGCTATTCACCACCAGGCAAGGCTTGACCAATTTGCAGTTGAGCTTCTTGAGTTCAGTCGTATATGATGCAAACCTGCAATTCCCGGCCAAGTAGGGGTGCCAGCCACCAAGCCCTGTCCAGACCTCTGCTGGTACTCCACCGATGCCAGCCATCCTGCAATTCCCAGCCAAGCAGGAGTGCCATCCTCCAAGTCCTGGATGGGCCTCTGCCACTGCTCCACTGATGCCAGCCATCCCGCAATGCCCAGCCAAGCAGGGGTGCCAGCTGCAGTTACTGTGCCCTGGCAATCCAATGTCTGATGCTGCTGGTGGTACTGCACATCAGCCATTTGCTCCTCTCTCTTGTAGACGGGCATAGCTCAGATGAGTGCACTGGCAGGCAGGGGCTGGGTGTCCACGAGATTCACCACTGGGCAAGGCTTGACCAATTTGCAGTAGAGCTTCTTGAGATCGGTCGAGTATGATGCCAGTCTGCAACACCCGGCCAAGTTGGGGTGCCCCACCAAGTCCTGGCTGGCCAATGTCTGCCATCACTGAATGACGCTTCTGTTGTGCCACAGCAATCGCAGATTAGAATCTCAGATCAGAATTGATTCCTTGAACAGCTAGAGAATTAACATTCAAGCTGAATCGGGAAGTGTACAGAAATAAGAAAAATGAGAATTAAAGCAGGAAGCCATTTTACTGATAAGTCTGAAAAGACCCACTTAATCAAATGCTACACCGAGACTGGCCACAATGATCCCATAGCCTGAATGCATTATAAATCTTCACCTGCTTAAAGAAAAAATTATATGGATCAATAGGATTAAATGCAATCCAATGTCTGCTACTGTGTCCTGGCAATCCAATGTCTGCTGCTGATACCAATGCTACCTCTGCTGTGCCACGGGTACTGTGCCCGGGGCAATCCAATGTCTGCTTCTGCTGCCACTGTTGCCTATGCTGTGCCATGGGTACTGTGCCCTGGCAATCTAATACCTGCTGCTGCCAATGCTGCCTCTGCTGTGCCATGGGTTCTGCTACCGGGCAATCCAATGTCTGCTGCTGCTGCCACTGCTGCCTCTGCTGTGCCATGGGTTCTGCTACCGGGCAATCCAATGTCTGCCACTGCTCCACCGATGCCTGGCAGCCTGCAATGACTGCCCAAGTAGGGGTGCCAGGCCAACCACCAAGCCACAAGTCTTCCCAGCCTCTGCTGCTGCTTCCGCTGGGTCTCAGATGGAGAAAAAACATATACCATTCCAAACAGAGTCACAAATTGTAAAATGCATCAAAGGAGCAAATACTTACTTCAAAAAGAATTTTTAAACAAGATACATTTATGTACTAGCAAATGTGAAACAATATAAACAACCAGGGCAGAATACAAAGAACCATACAGAAACCAAGAGCTAATAACAAAAAACCCTCAATGTTTCCAAATGGATTCAAAGTGAACTAGGACCCAAATGCCAAAAGGATATAATCCAAAAAATAGAAAGATAAAGAAAGTCCCAGTGTTTTGCTGCCCACTGCAGCTTCTTCAGGGGTTCTTTACTAACGTGGTCCTAATGGGCTGTCTTCAGAAGCACCCCATTACAGAGTATCAGCAAAAGCTGTAGCTTGATCCAAGGAGCAGCGGGGGTGATTCCTCCCTGCTCCAAAGCCAAGGAGTCAAGTAGGGCTGTAATGCAAGGAGCGGCAGGGGCAATTCCTCCCTGCTCCGATGTCAAGGAGTCAAATAGGGCTGTAATGCAGTCTTAAGAGAAGCGGGAACATTGTCTCCCTGCTCTGGGGAGTCCTTCAGATGTAGGTAATATATCAGCCTAACATCCTTGTGGGGCCGATGTTCTGACCTGCCTCTCAGATGGCCAGCCATGGCACCACAGGCACCCCAAGGGGACAAGTGCTGAGCCTGCCTGCCTGGGCAACCTGGTGTGCCAAGCCCCAAGCCTTTCCAGTCTCTGCTGCTGCTGTGTCTCCGAAGGCCTGCCATGCCCCCACGGGCACCCCTGGAGCAACCCAAGCTTCTCCAGGTGGCCAAACTTTCAGAATGTTCAGGGGGTTTGAACTCCGTGGGACCAAACAAACAAACCCTAACTAAGTTTTCAGGCCAAACGGCCGAACATCTAAACCCCGTTCTGTTCACACATCCTTAGTTGCCCCACCGTGGACAACCTTACTCCATGTGTATCCTTGTCACTCCTGATTTTCACCTCTCCCTTGTCTCCCCATTCCTTTTATCTTAGAATGTAAGATATCTCTCCTTTTTCCATCGACCCAGGCCATGCAGTCTCCTTATTTTCCTAGTGCTTGTCAGCTGTGGGGGCTTGGATGAGGTCGAGCCATCTGCAATTGAATCCTGACAAGACGGAGGTGATGTTGGTGGGCGAGGGCTTGGAGGACCTGGGGGTGGTTGAATCTTCTCTTGTTGAGGGGTTTGCCCTCCCATGGTCTCTCAAGTGCAGAGTCTGGGTGTGCTACTCAATTTGCGGCTCAGCCTGGAATCTCAGATTGTGGCCGAGGTGGGGAGTGCGTTCTGGCAGTTACATCTTGCCTGGCGGCTTTCATCGTATCTCTCAGACTCCGACCTCGCCACTGTCATCCATGCCTTCATCACCTCGAGGCTGGATTACTGCAACGCGCTCTACGTGGGGCTGCCCGATTAGCTGGTCCAGAGGCTGCAGCTGGTGTAGAATGCCGCAACCCGTCTCCTTACTGGGACGGGTTGCAGGAAGCACATGACACCAGTGCTCCGGGCTCTGCACTGGCTGCCTATAAAGCACCGGGCCAGGTTCAAGATGCTGGTTTTAACCTTTAAAGCCCCTCACGGCCTGGGCCCTGCTTATCTGTGGGACTGCCTCACTCCCCATGTGCCCGTGCAACCCTTGAGATCATCTGTGGAAGCCTTTTTGGAGGTTCCCGGCTGAGGCAGGTGGCCACCGATGTTAGATCTTTTTCAGTGGTCACCCGTGTGCTGTGGAATTCACTCCCAGAGGAGGCTCGGTTGAATCCCACTCTCCTGCTGTTTTGGCATGTATGCAAGACCTGGCTGTTCTGTCAGGCTTCTGGTGAGGTGTAGGGGTAGTGGTGGGGTTTCCCCACATTGTATTGTACTTTATATTTTTTTTAATTGTTTAAATGGTTTTAAAAAAAAAAAATTTATTGAATGTTGTTCACCGCCCCGGACTGCCCTGTGGAGGGGCGGGATATCAATTTAAAATAAATAAATAAGACCCATGGGATAGGGATCTGTCTATAACTACAGATTGTACAGTGTCAGGTACACTACTGGCATAATAATAATAATAATAATAATAATAAATAAAAAAAATAAAAAAATAATAAGCGTTCTGCTACGCATCTTAATTTTTTTCATGAGGATGTTTTGCAAAGCAGACAGCTGTTTGTCCTACCCTGGGATGGGGGAACATCTGGTGGCAACCAGCCACACAATGCACTGCATCGTGTGGCCTGGGGTGTCAGGGAAGGGGTAAGGCTACCCAAGGCATGGTAGCCTTCCCTCTCGATCTCAACTAACTGCACCCTCTGTGTTAGCCTTGGTTCCCATATTGTGCAGCTGAAGCTTACTGCCTGTCCAGAACTGCTGGTCTTGAAATGGCATCTATAGGGATTTCCAGTCCTGTAGCGGTAGCACACTACCTTTGAGCTGACTTGAACTTTGAGATGAATATGATAGAAAGTTTTTCCTCAGCAGCCACGTCATGCCCAAGCCTTCCATTCATCTGATTGGCTGCTCACCTGTTCCCAACAAGAACAGAAAGTTGGCTGGAATAATTCTACAACCTCTTATTGGTGTCTGTGTTTGCCTTGGTTCCCTGATTGCTCATTTGATCACTCCCTTGTTCTGTCTTCCCTGCTTACTGACTGCCTGTGTTTGTTTCTCAATCTTGATTCTAGCCTATCATCACTGTGCACCTCTCTCCTCACCAATACCCCTCTTCCAGCCCTAGCCCCAGATTCCTCAGACTGACTTCTGAGCTGTGCTTTCTTGGCTTTGTCTCAACACTGGATTGTCCTTTGGATTAGTTTGCTTGGTTTGACCTTTGGCTCTGACTATATGGCCTGCATCCTGACACCGCACTCCAGTTTTCTCCTAGGGCTGGTTCCTTGGTTTTGTTTATGCTCTTGGTCCAGCTTGCCTTGTTTAAGGCTCCTAGCCTGACAAGATCACTTAAGGCCTGGTGCTGTACAATGGATTCCACAGGGTTCCAATAAGCAACTGTCAACTGGGGGACAAGCACCAGCTGGGAGCGCTTTGGAGGAAAGTCCTCCCAAGAGGTCAGTTTCAAAGTCCGCTTCTCCCTCCCCCACACATTTGACCTTGTGAGGGGGAAGCTCACAGTTGCTGATCCCACAAACCCACCACCAGTTTTAATTTATTAATTTTTAACCAGCAGCCGCTGTCACTCATGTGTATTCATGCTCAGGCATTAATGTTTATGAAATCTGAACACAAAAAGTTCCTGAAACTGTATTAATTGAACTTCACTTCATGTTCATCATTTATTCAGATGAAATATTTCATCTTCATGTTTAAATAGATGGTCTTAGAAATTCTTTTACACTAATTACTCTGCTCTTCCTGTGTACTGGAGGTGTTGATTTACTATTTATTTTACTCTAGTAGGATTTAAAGGTCCCAAGTAAGGTCAGCCCCCATTGTGCTAATCAGTGCATAATACTAGACATTCCCTGCCCTAAAAAAAAGTTTACAGTCTTAGCAGATCAGGCATAGAGCTGGATAAATTATTCTGCACAAAAGTATCATCCTAACTGAGGTGCATGTAGCACAATCAGTCACAAGAAACATGGAAAAGTCAGCATGTGTCCCTCTGTAAAAGGACTCAGGAACTATATAACTGAAGCTTTGCTTGTCTTTCTCTATGGTGGAAAATATGTCTGAAAGAATGAGAGTTGTGATGAGGAAAGCAGTGTTAATGAAGAAAAGCTGGAGATGAATATTTCAACTGCAGAAAAAATAAGTGAAAGAATTAGAAATAAAATAACCGGTACACCACAGCTACCTATTTTTACTTTAAATGAGGGCAAAAATGCCAATCCTTGATAATTTTTGCTGATTTTTACGTTACCTCTTGTATGCACAGAGAGAGAGTGCCCTATACACGGCATTGCTTCAAGGCTAGATTTGAATGAATATTAATGAAAATGAATAGATCCATCAAATGTACGCTATTCAACCCTGAATTACTATTAGTTGCCATTTCATCAGATACCTGTTTTGGATATTTCAGGTTAGTTATTTCATTATTTTGATACTTTGGTTACTTCATTTTGGCACTGTTAATGCTATTGTGCATACACAACAGCTGAAATGAAGTAACTGAAAAAACAAAATATCTGATTCACCAAACTACAACAAAGTAATGAAATCAATGGTGTAACCAAAACAGAGTACCTGAGTGGGCAGCTGTGCAATTATCCATTGCAGTTGTGGATATCACGTTGATATTGCAATAGCAATACGAAAATGCAAACATCTTGCATGTACAACATCTATTTCATGGCCATGTCAGACTGTACAAAGTTCTGGTTATCTAGTTTTGGAATAACCATGTGCCACTTCATTAACTGGTCCAGCCTCATTTTTCATTTTCACACAATGGTAATTACCCTGAGCCAAGGAATCTCCTAGAGGGACACTTAAAAGACTTTGTTGTATTTATTATTTATAGATCAAAAACATATTCCACGTGGCAGAGAATGTGTGCTTTTCACTGATGTACAAATAGAGTTATAACTGGAAATGCGCTGCAAGAGACAAAAACAGATTTCCTACAGAAAATATTAAGTTCAGGACATTTTTCTTTGCCTACAATGGACATAGGCAGTGCAATTTATTATATACATCAGCCTGACCATAGGTCATTGCTTACAACACAACACAGTGAGTTTAACAAAGACATAGGAAGTGGAAAAAAGGGACCTGTCCTGAGGCTTTAATGGGAGCCTAGAGAGACAGGTTGCCAAGTGCACAGAAATGAAAAAGTCATATTTCATGCATATTTATTATTCTCAACCAACAGACAATACAGCAAAATAAATGGTCTTTGATAAAAGGATCTTACATATTTCATGGAAACAATTACCTGTTTCTGTTGCCCAAGAACTTCAAACAACAGAAAGCAGAAATTGTTCTGTTATTTCTATAAATAAATGTTGAATTTCCTTATAATCCCATGTTCCCTGACTGCAAATGAATTTCCTTAAATATATAGCGTGGGCCCTGAGTTACAGCTTTCTCATCCTGATTTTTATTCCCTCCATTTCCTTCCTCACATTCTAGCACTCCTTTCTCCTTCAGGTCAGGCTATAACCAGCGCTGGATGTAATGCACCAAATCAAATACAAATAAAAATTTCTCTCAGGAATTCAGGTTGCTATACAATAAATTGATTTTATAGGCCAATAAAACAACCTGATTCTGTGGGCATTTGAAAATAATGGTCTGAATTAGGATTTGTAATGTATTCTGGGAGATATTGAAAGAAATGTGTCAGCAGGTTCATTTCCCCCTCAAAATGATCACCTTCAGTGTGCAATAAAATCCTATGATATATTCATAAAAGACCTACTGCAGTATCTTCCCTAATATATATGCAAATGCTTCATCACTTGGAAACTTTGAACCATATGATAAAGCTCCTAGAAATTAAGACCCGCTCCCAGGTACCACATAAATCAAAAGCAGACAAACTTCCCTAAATAAGGTGCCTGTTTAGGAAGGCAAACTATGCTTATTAAGTAACAATATGCATTGACCCAGCTCAGTATCACTTTATACAGCTTGCACACGCATTTGCTTTCCTGCTGTCATGAATTATTTTATTGTTAGCTCCTACTGTCTGACAGAATATAAATCTTTTCCCTACAATTTCTTGTAAGAGATTACTTAATACAATGAAAATTAGGTTTCCTTCATTACAGGAGACAATGGTTGTTTTTAAAAGAGCAAGGCTTGGGGGGTGGGGGAGTGTCTGTAGTGCTGAGTGGAACAGCAGTGGAGCAGCCAATCAGGTGGAGTGCATGGAGAGGGATTCTAAGTGGAGCCTCCAAGCATGGCTACCATGGCTAGGGATGTGTGAACGCGGTTCGGAATTTCGGAGTTCGGACCGAACTCGACTAGTTCAGTCTACTGAACCGAACTCAAATTTGACTGAACTGTTCGGACTGAACTTGACTAGTTCGGTCAACCGAACCGAACTCAAATTCGACCGAATTGTTCGGTTGAATCCGAACCAGTTCAGAAGGCCAAAAACAGCTTAACAAACTGGTTTTGAATATACAATCTCGGTTTGAAAGTTTGGAATTTGACCGAACTCGACTAGTTCAGACAACCAAACTCAACTAGTTCGGTTGACTGAACCAAACTTCTGAACTGAACTCGATTTTTTAACCGAACTGAATTTCCGAACTCGGTTCTGTTCACACATCCCTAACCATGGCAGCTACCTCACACCACTTCTCCTGCCATGGACCTTGGGGGAGTGGGAAGCATGCCAGGCTGGCCTTTGAAATTGACATATCCCGGCATGCGCATTGGGGAACCTAGGCTGCCCAGAAATCAAGGCCAGTTTGTGTGACTTTCAAAGGGTGTGTCCCTCTCCATATACAGTGCCTATGAGCAGCAGATGGGTCTGCTGGCGTGGCTGGCTGGCCCAGTTCTAATGGGCAGGGTATGTGTGGGCACCTGTTGCCATGTGTTTCTTTTACTTTCCCCGCACGGTGCACTCAGGCTGTCTCAGCAGTGCATCGTGGTCATGAGTGGGTGCTGCATAGCTCATCGGAGTGTACATTTTCTGGCACCATCTTCAGATGGGTGGTCAGATGAGTGACTCCTGGGTGACCTGGGTGACCACTGTTTAGTGAAACTGCTGCAGACTGAGAACCAATGCCCCATAACAAATGGCCCAGATTATCTCAGCACAGTGCTATGGGAGGTAGAAGTAGTCTTTCCTTTTGGGCTCCATAGCTGCTAATTCAAACCCTGAGATTCCAGTAAATTCTATAGTTTCTGTTCACTCCATACTGAGAGTGGTGGGGTGGAGAGAAGGCAATTGTGTACAACCTGGTACACCAATTTTCTATGCCAAAGTAGCTCAGTTGGCAGGAAGAAGGAACACCATACTAAATAAATAAATAAATAAATAAATTGTGCCTTATATTTGTGTGGAAAGAACAATTTAGGGGTGGGACACTGGGGAGAATACCGATACCAGATTTACTGGTATCGGATCTCCCTGGTATCGAATTTACCAGTATCGGCATACCGGATTTTTAACATTGGCCGCTTCACAAGGTTTTTTACATTGCGGCCATTGACTTCAATGGCTGCAATGTAAACCAAAAAAATTGGTAAAGTGGCCAATGTCAAAAATCCGGTATGTTAATACCGGATTATCGGATTAATCTGATACACCCGATTATCGGGTGTATTGGATTTATCCGATACCGATATTCCCACCCCTAATTTCCATACAAATTAACAGCACATCAAAAGAGAACTGATCTGAACAAAGTAGTGGCTCACTTGTATCTTTCCCAAAGCCAAACCTACTCTTGTGTGTGTGTGTGTGTGTGTGTGTGTGTGTGTGTGTGTGTGTGTTGAGAATTGAAATTTTTTTCTTACTTCTTATATTACCACCTGTACTTCATGGTTTAGAGTTCTGATGAAGGTCAAATCAAGTTGGTCATGTGGAAGAACTAGGGTAATTTCAGGGTAAATCTACTATTGACCTGTAACTCTCCAGGTAGGTCTGCGTTTGGCCCGCCACATTGAACCCTGGACCAGAATCCATCTCGGATCCCAGTCCGTGATCAGACTGGCCGTCCTTTAGATGTGCCAGCCTGATCGATAATGGGGATCGAGGAGGGGCCAGCACTGCACGGCATGATGTGCAGCCGCACAGCCCCGCCCCTGTGCTCCCTCGGCCACCCGCCCTCGGGGAGATGAGCGGGCACAGCAGCCAATGCGCCCGATCCTGTACCGTGGTTGGGGCCACGATCCGGGATGGGCCAAAGGTAAAATACTTACTTTTGGCCCAACCCAGATTGTGGCCAATCTAACCAGAGGTCCAGAACCATGGTCAATTTGATACCGGCCGGGTGTTCATTGTGATAAACATCTGGCCGGGAGCAAACTGATGTTCATGGACTCGCCACCTCCACACGGAATCCACGGTGGTGAACAGTGATTTTGTAACCTCTGAAATTACCCCTAGTATAAGTATAAGTCAGAGTTGTCAAACTCTGACATACTGTAGTAGTAGTAAGTAGTTTTATTTGGGCTGGCTCCCGCCATTTTGCCAAAAGTAAAACAAATAGACAATCTAAAACACATATGTACAACTTATAATTAATACATTAAACTAATTCCAATAAAATAATAATAATAATAATAATAATTAATAATACAGCCAACACTGCTGTGCACAACACTCTTACAACAAATTGCGGAGTGGGGAGTACTAACAAGGAGGGCGATGTCCACTAAAATGACCACCTCACATCATACCTAGTCTATCTGGTAGCATTCCTTCTTCTTAGCTACCAAGTGGGCTTATATTGCCCGAATTACCTCCTCATCTTGGGTTGCTAACAGCTTCCCAAATCTTATTCCATTGGGTAAATACAAGTCCTCCTCTTTCCAGAGCGGGGTTAGCCATGTCTCCTTTAGTTCCTTATAGTAATTGCAGCTAAATAAAATATGGTAAACATCCTCAACTTCTGTCAGGTTGCATTGACATAGCTGCTGTGCATATGGCTTTTGATGGTACCATCCCACTGTCACTGCTGATTCGAATAACTGCATGCGCAGAAGGGTGTAAGCCTTGGTAATAAGGTCCAGATATTTCTCAAAAGTATGAATCATTTTTACCTGCTGAAAATATGGTGCTACCTTCCACTCTACTATCCTAGAGATGTCCACTTGCTTTGCCACATCCCTGACAGCAGTCTTTATAATCGATTTCTGCTGCCCTAAACGTTTACCCGACAGAAACTCGGAAGAGAGGCCTACATTGTTCAATGCACGAATTACCCCTCTAATCCATGGATAAGTAGGTGTACACAACTGGTTGAGATCCTCTTGAAGACACAAGAAGGTCACACAAGATTCTGGCCTAGCACACACTTTTACCCAGTAGAAGAGATTTTTAAGGCGCAATATGCTTGCTACGGAGGCTACCCTGGTTTCCGCCCTTACAACCGCACCTGGGACCAACTGAGGAACTCCCAGGAGACTTCGTAAAAATTTATAGACCGCGTCTATTTCTGTGTTCTGTACAGCGCCAGCCACCTGGCTGGTGCTATATAAATGTTTATAATACATAATAATATCTCTAACTTCCCAACTAATGCCTCTGCATCGAAGACTTCCGCGCCATATGCAACCACATTTTGCGTCTTTGCCAAAAATACCTTCAAGATTCATTACAGGGGGGTATTCTTGAATCTGCTTGCCAGACCCAAGATACCTTTAGCTCCTGCACTTGCTTTAAGGGCAAGATAGTGCTCATGCCACTTCCAATTTGACTGGTGAAAGAAACACATCCCCAGATATACGAAGCTATCCACCTGTGATAGCTCCTTATTGTTCATCATCCAGGTATATTTCTTCTTTTCCTTATCAAGCACCATGACCTGGGGCTTCTTGTAGTTCACTTCCAGTCCCTTCTGACCACAATAATACAGAAATTCCTGGTCTGGGCCAATAAGACTACGTCATCTGCATACATGTGTCGTTACAGCTCGATCTCCGAGCTTTGGTGGATGACCCTCAACCATCAAGAGACTCTTTAAGAGATCACTCATGTAAATGCTAAACAAGGTCTGTACAAGCACTCAGCCCTGCCTCACTCCCTTGTTGGTCCTTATTAAGTTTTGAGATACTACTTGAGGAGACACCCTCACCCGTGCCCTTTTTCGTTCATGGAGCTGTATTATCCGGGCCAAGAGAGTCTCATTTAGGCCTAAATTATACAATTCTTCCCAGAGCTTCTTTCTTGGCACTGAATCGAACACCTGACATAGATCTATGAAAGCCAAAAACATACTGCCTGATCTTATCCAGGTATATTTTGATATTATATGTGATAACACAAAACAATTGTCCATTACTGAGCATCCTTTCCTGAACCCATATTGTTCTACAGGGACAGTCTTACTCTTTGCTGCCCATAACTCTAGCTGTTCTAACAGGCCCTTTGCATAAAGTTTGCCCAGTACTGGAATTAGACTGATGGGCCTATAGCACCCTGGGTCCTGATGGTCTTCCTTTTTAAAAATGGGAACGATCACTGACTCCCCCCCCCATTCCTGCGGGATATTCCCTCTCCGATTAATCCAAGTGAAGAATATAGCTAGCCAGGGAGACCACCAAGTGGGGGACAGCTGCAAAACCTCCACTGTGACCCAATCATGCCCTGGCGCCTTATCCTTCCTGGGAGCTCCAATATAACCGGTTACTTGCTCTTCAGCAACCACCTCTATAAATTGTCTGGCTCTTTCCTCTCGGATCATATCCCCAGCAATCTTGTCCAACATCGTTCCCTTGTCCTGATCTCCCCCTGTATATAACCTTCCAAATTGCCCTAACCAGTCTCCTTCCTTTATTGCTGCCGGGTAAGGTTGGACCTCTAGTTTCAGACTAGATCTTATTTGTTGCCAAAATTGTTTGGTGTCATTTGTTGCTGCAGCAACATACAGTTTTGCCCAGATCCTCTGACTGTACTGGGATCTCTTAATTTTGATTAGAGCCTTATACTGATTCTGTGCTTGGAGGTACTTTTGCCTATGAGCCATGGAATACGACTTCAACCACCGGCACCTGGCACGGGCCTGCACCTTTTTCCCTTGACAACATTCTATGCCAAACCATCCTCCCTGATATTCGGCACTAATATTGACCGACTTTGATAACACTTGAAGCCCTAGTTTATCTACTATTGACCTGTAGCTCTCCAGGTAAGTCTGCATATTATCCTGGCTTACTGAAAGCATTTTGTGCCTGAGTTCTACCATATCATCCCTCTGAAGAAACTGCCAGGCTTCCACAGCCACATGTGTGCTCCACTTCTTCAAACATCTCACAAGACAACCTGGAATTACAGACTTGCTTCTCTTCTCCCTTCTACTATCTCCCCTCACCTTAGCTGACAATACAAGTGGCATATGGTCGCTTGCACATCGGGTGAGTACCTGCATTCCTGTGAAGAACTCACAGTGACTGTAGTCCATAATAAAGAAGTCCACCACACTCCTCCCATTGTGGTTAATAAAAGTAAATCCCACACCCAATGGATCTCCCCCTCTGCCATTCAGTACAACCAACCCGCATGATGTCATGATCTCCATCGGTCTTCCCTGCTCATTAACTACAGGGTCACTTGTTCTCCTTCTCGGACAAAGATCTAACAACATAGTATTGTATTCAAATACCGCATCAACACGATCTCTTATCCTTGCATTCCAATCACCTGCTATTACTGGGACTGCCCTGGGCGTCTTTTCCTGCACCCAGTCCATCAGGTCTTTAAACTTGACCCAGACTTCTGGGACAGCAAACTTGGATTGGGTGGGCAAGATGTACACATTCAACAGCAGAAAGCTGGTCCCTGGGCTATATTCCCAATTCAATAATTGGTATGCTGCAGCACTTTCGATCTCCTCGACCACACAGCCTTTATAACCCTCCGAGATCAAAATTGTCAGTCCTCCAGATGGTCTACCTTTCTTGTTAAATTTCACTGCTCCTTGGCAATAACTTCTATATCCCTGGACTTGCACATCCTCATTCTGCATCATCTAGGTTTCTTGAAAAAAAATTATGTCATAGTCTACCAGGAATCCTGTCCAGTCCTTATCCCTCACCCTCTGCCAATGTTCCATGACAAAAATTTGATTTCTCTGGTTCCCGTTATCTCCTGCGGAATTGGAACTCCTGATATTGCCTGCCTCTCACAGTGGCTTGCACCCCCCTCTACCATTGCTGGAGCCCCCTGATTACCCCCCCTCCATACTACTGGCATCCCCTCAGAATCGTGGAGCTGGTTTCCGTAAGTGTGATGCTGTAATTGTCAGGACTCAAACCTCAGCTTCATACTTAACAGTTCTGGCAATATATCTTCTCCCTCACCTAAGGGAATTCCTCCTATGGAGCAGCTGACTCCTGTAAAAGGGGATCTGACCTGTGAATAACAGTAAAATCTGGAAGGGAAGAATTGAAGCAAGTCTCTGGTGACTGCATTATACCTCCCCCCACACACCCCCTGCCAGCTACCCTCTCAACATGATGATCCTGGTCATTTGAACCCACAGAGTCTGGAGACCCTGTTTTATCCAAAATACGCAATTTTCCTTCGTTACAATCACACACATTAATTCCCCTACTGCGGTCGTTTGAAACTCCCACTGACTCCTGCTGAGCAGCAATTAAGGCCCTAGCCAAGGTGTTTGCTACCCTCTGCATGTAAATTCCTGTTGCTTTCAGACACCCCCTTCTATCCCACAACCTTTCTTGAATCTTTGGGGAAGAAAACACTATTTCCCACTTACTGAACCGCCCCCTATCTAACAGCGCCTTAACATCACAAACTTCCTCCTCTATTGCCTCCAGGGACATCCTTTCCTACAGGGAGATTGCAAATTGTGAAACATCCAAAACCCCATTCTTTAAAAAGGAATGTTTCTGTCTCCTATTGAGGTGAAATGTCAACACCAGAGCCCACCTTTCCCTGGTGTCTTGTGGCCAGACTGGAAGGGATGCAAGATCCCCCCTGTCAGCTAAGCTCGATGCTGGGAGGGACCGTCTCCTATTCATTGGGGGACAACACTGGATATCTGCTGCTTGCCCTCCTTGGTGGCCCTGTCTACTTGCTGCTCCCGCTTCCCTGTCTCTTGCACCTTGGGAGGATCAACCACCGACTTAGCCCCTGCATGGAGTCTATCCTGCTGTCTCCCTCTCCTTATTGCATCTGCATGTTTGCCTCGTTCTGGCAGAAGCTGGCTACTTCACGAGAGTTCATTTTGTCAGTCCAGGCACTGAACTCTAACCATAGCTCTCCCGCCAGAACCTTCACGGCAAAAAGTAAATCTGTAACCTGGGAAAGCTTTTCTCCCATTTCTTTGAATTGGGTATCAAGATCAATCTTCATCCTTATATTCAGATCATCAAACTTCTGATTTAGCAAGTTGAACTGATACTCTATGTCGCTTGGTAAGCCCACTCGTCCAGACCTCCCTTACTCCTGTGGTTGAGTGGCGAACTGATTTGACCTGCAGGTCTGACTACCTTCCGGTGAGGTCTCTTGCAATACACACACCTTGGGGCTGTGACTGAAAAAATGAGTGAGCTTGGTTTGGTTTACCTGGGGAGATCTTAGGACCCCATTTCCACTCTCATACAAGGCTATTTCTTCTGCTAAGGACATCTGAGCTCGAAGTGCCCTGGACCTTAATTCCATGGCTTCCTTTTTGTTAATTGACTTATAACCCAATGTTACACAAACACCCTCCTTCTTAATACATCCCTTCCCCCTACCTCCTTTACTTAGGGGGGTGGTGGTCCCACGTTGTGTTCTAAGGTAAAATACAGTACCTTCCCACAAATCCCAGAAACACACAGCAGCAAAAACAAGAGACAGTGCAAACACGGGAACACCACCAGCGTGCGGATAACCTGGTCAGGGGTAACCGAATGACGAACAGTACCTGGGCTCCTGCGCCGGATCGCGTTGAAGGGAGCGCAAAAGGACGCGCTCTTATGCATGCACTTATGATGCTGCCATAGGCTCAGTCTCCGCTTATGTCCTCCTCAGGTTCCCGGCTCCACCCTGGCTCCATCTCCTGGCCCAGCTGTCAGACGAGTGCAATGTTCAGTAACTTGTCAGCCCCAGCTCCACTGCCCGCGCGCTGCAGTAGGCTCAGTCTCTACTTATGTCCTCCTCAGGTTCCCGGCTCGGCCTCCTGGCCCAGCTTTCAGGTGAGCGCAATGTTCAGTAACTTGTTGGCTCCAGCTCCACTCCCCACCCTGACTTATACTGAGTAAGGATTTGCTCTAGTATCTGGCCTGTTGGATGAAATTCTAGCTGCACTGATATCAACAGAAGCTTTGAATTTCATGGAATCAAAACTTTTATTGGTTACTTATTCAGGATTACCTACGTTGTAATGTACTTACTAAAGGCAAGCAAGCGATCACAATTTAGTCTACCAGAACTGAGGAAATCAATTTTTTTTTTCTTCTGAGAAACAGGAATTCTTCTGGTAAATCAATTGCTCCTAAATATCAAATAAAGTTGTTGCTGCATCATAGAAGGAAAGAAGAACACAATTATTGGGTTTAAAAGGCTGCACTCTTTATTTAAACTGCAACAAGTCAAACCTTTTGGGAGGGGTACCACCACCACCACCATAATAAAACCTGGTCCAGTGGTGCCTAGACCATAACATCTAGGAGGCTTGAGCTATAACAGAGGTCCACCTCCCTTGCCCAAATCCAAGCAATCATAAGAACAAAGGAAGTACCATACTGGGTCAGACTAATGGTCCATATAGCCCAGTATTCTGTCTCCGACAGTGACCAATCATGGTGGCTTGGGAGAAGCACCCAACAGGTCACAATGGGGGATCCATTCCCTATTGTTTCACCCCATCTTCCATCATGTTCCCTGATCCTGTCTGGCTAATAGACCTATCTTCCAGAAACTTGTCCAAACCTCTTTTAAACTCAGCTATAGTACTGGACCTTACCACAGCCTCTGGCAGTAGATTCTACAACCCAATTATATGCTAAGTGAAAAAATATTTTTTTTATTTGTTTTAAACTTGCCTCCCATTTGTTTCATGGAGTGTCACAAATGGGACTAGTACTAGCTGAGAGGGTAAATAACTGCTCCTTGTTTATTATTTCCACACCACTCATGATTTTATAGACCTCTATCTTATCTCCTCTCCGTCATCTCTTCTCCAAGCTGAAGAGCCCCAAGCTACCAAGCCTCTCTTCATACAGGAACCCTTCCATGCCCTTGATCATTTTGATTGCCCTTCTCTGTACCTTTTCTAGTTCAGCTATGTCTTTTTTTGAGATGGGGCAACCTGAACTGCACACAATATTCCAGGTGTGGTCACACCATTGATTTGTATAGAGGCATTATGACATCCTCAGTTTTATTCTCTATCCCCTTCCGAATAATTCCTAACATTCTGTTTGCTTTTTTGACTGCTGCTGCGCACTGCGCTGTGGATTTCATTGTATTGT
>QEPC01004817.1:160563-175006 GCA_003113815.1 Sphenodon punctatus | reverse complement strand
TTCCACACCACTCATGATTTTATAGACCTCTATCTTATCTCCTCTCCGTCATCTCTTCTCCAAGCTGAAGAGCCCCAAGCTACCAAGCCTCTCTTCATACAGGAACCCTTCCATGCCCTTGATCATTTTGATTGCCCTTCTCTGTACCTTTTCTAGTTCAGCTATGTCTTTTTTTGAGATGGGGCAACCTGAACTGCACACAATATTCCAGGTGTGGTCACACCATTGATTTGTATAGAGGCATTATGACATCCTCAGTTTTATTCTCTATCCCCTTCCGAATAATTCCTAACATTCTGTTTGCTTTTTTGACTGCTGCTGCGCACTGCTCTGTGGATTTCATTGTATTGTCTACAACCACCCCCAGATCCTTTTCCTGAGAGGTAACTCCTAGCTTAGTACACAGCATTGTGTACGCATAGTTTGGATTATTTTTCCCTACATCCATCACTTTGCACTTGTCCACATTAAATCTCATTAGCCATTTAGATGCCCAGGCACACAATGTTGTAAGATCCCGTTGCAGTTCCGCACAGTCTCTTCATGTTTTAACTACTTTGAATAACTTGGTGTCACTGCAAATTTTATTACCTCACTCTTAACACCCTTTTCCAAATCATTAATGAATACATTAAACAGCACCAGTCCCAATACAGATCCCCGAGGCACACCACTTTTTACATCTCTACATTGTGAAAACTGACCATTTAGTCTAACCCTTTGCTTTCTAGCTTTTAACCAGTTTCTGATCCATAGTAAGACACTACCTCCTATCCCATGACTTTGTAACTTTCTCAAGAGTCACTCATGAGGGACCTTATCAAATGCTTTCTGGAAATCCAGGTACACTATATTTACTGTGTCTCCCTTGTCTACATGCTTATTTATACCCTCAAAGAATTCCAACAAGTTAGTGAGACACGACTTACCTTTACTAAATCCGTGTTGACTCTTCCCCATTAAGCCATGTTTGTCAACATTAGGGATGTGTGAATGAGATTCGGCTGTTTGGTATAAGGGCCGAACCCGGCCCGTTCGGATGGCTGAACCAAATGGTCGAACCAAACGCGGAAGCGGCCGAACAGTTTGGCTGCATTCGGAAGAGTTTGGGCGCATTCAGGCAGGAAAATCGTGACTGGAAGGTCAAGGAAGGAGGAGGGGCAACTGAAGAGCAGACTGCCTGGCACCAGGGGTGGAAAGACTTGGAATAACAGCCATCCTGTCTAATCACCATCCCTCTTTTCCTCAGACAACTGGCTTCGCAGTCTGTAATTGGACATGGGGGATATGGGGCTAAGCTGCACAGAGCCAATGGGGCTTGTGGTAAGGCAGGCACAGCAAGTAACAAAAGTCAATGCCCTCCCCCCTTCCAACACCTTCTGAGTTAGCCACTGATCCTCTCAGCAGGCATTTTCAGAAGTCTCCCTCTCCCAGCAGTTTGTGTTCCTAATCCATTGCCATCCTCCTCTTATTTCACCTATTTCCACACATTTACCTCCATAGTTTCATTTATTTAGATTAGATTAGATAGATTATGGTGTTATTTTAATTTTTTACCCCTCCCTGTGTTTTGTCCTTACCTTCCACTGAATCCTTCCCTCCTCCCTGCATATATTCCATCCCTGAGTCCCTTCCCCTGTTTTTGAATTTATGTAGAGTAGGATTAGATTGATTTAGGTTTCATTTCAGTTTTGTACCCCTTCTTGTATTGTTTGTTGTGAGCTGTCTGTGTGTCCACCCCCCCCCCCCAGGTATTAGATAATATTCCATTTAGTTCCATAGGCTTTAGAATAGTTGACAGCAGTTAGAGTTAGTGTAGATTGTATATTATATAAAAACTTCCAGTGCATTCTTTGGGTGGAGAAGGGAAGCAGGAGAGGTGGGTCTGCTGCCCATAAAGTAGGCAATGGGGCATGTGGCAGAGGTGGCAGAGACTGTGGCAGCAGGCAGCAGCAGCAGCCCAAGCACATCACCACGCCCCAAACTTCACAGGCCTGATTTTTTCAGTTGGGCTTCAGAGGCTCCCAGTAGTGGCACTAGCTGGGGTGTGGTTTGGCGGTGCCTCCACTGCAACACAGGGCACTGGAAAGCCTGCAGTCCAGGAGGCTGTGGCTGTCTCTGCTGCGGCTGCAGAAGTAAGTGCAGATGCTTCAGGGGCATGGTCCAAAGTTCACCATGGGTCACCATCATCCCCCATTATTGAGGTGATCCCCAGCAGTCCAGGTCTAGTGGATCCCACCCCGGCTGCTAGAGGCAGGTCCCGATCACTGGGCAATGGCAGCAGGGAAAGGAGTAGCAGTAGCAGCAGCAGCAGCAATAGGGGTAACAGGGAGACTGGCAGCAGCATGGTGGACAGTTGATCAGCCTCAGGGTCCCAGTACTCCCCTTCACAGGATATCACTGTGATTGGGGACAGCGAGACAGACACTAGTCCCGTGGAGATGTCTGGAGTTGAGGCGATGGCGGTCCCTCCGAGACCTGTGTTTCCACGATGTTCTGCCCCTGCCAACAGTGCTGGCAGTGGTGTCTCATCCAGTGTGGGCCAGAAGTCAGGCTGGGGCAAAAATTCCCCCATTCTGGCGCATTTTAAGTTGGTGTGGGCGGATGATCCCAGGGAGGTGAAGTGCACTTTGTGCCAGAAGGTGGTGAAGCATGGGCATGGACTCGCCAGCCTTGGCACAACTGCCATGGTGAGGCACCTGAGGGAATGCCACAGTGCTGTGCTGCTAAGCGGGCAGGCAGGGGCAGTGGACGCCAGCGGGTTCTGGACTGCAGCAGCCAGTCGTCCGCCTCCATCAGCAGGCAAGCATCCTGCTCAAACACTAACAGCTGCCTCTAGCAGCAGGAGCGGTATTGCTGTGATGGGGAAGCAGCAGGAACAGCAGCAGCCACAGCAGAAGCAGCATCAGTCCACTATGGAGGAGCTGGGGTCGGGGCAGCTGTGAAGTCCATTGGCAGCTGCAGGACTTGGAGAGTGGTGTGGCTCTCAAGTGAAATCCACGTGCATGTTGGGAGCAATGATTGCCCTGCATGGGCACCCCTTCTCATTGGTCGGGGACATGGGGTTCAGGCACCTGATTGACTTCCTGCCTCCCCAGTTTAAGCTGCCATCGCACACCACCCTGAGTCGACAGGTGGTGCTAGGCTTGTACCAGGCTTTAAAGGAGCAGGTGAGGAAGCAGCTGGCAGGGTCTGGGGGTGGCATCATCCACTTCACCACCAACCTGTGGTTGAGCAGAAACGTGCTGCACGCCTACCTGGCAGTGACGGCGCACTGGTGGCAGAACCTGGAGGCAGCATTTCCCAGTGGCAGGAGGAGTCCCAAATCAGGGTATAGGTGGGCCCTGCTTCAGGTAGAAGTTATGGATGGCCGCCACATGTCTTGGAACATTGAGGCACCTCTGACCACCATGGTGAGGGAGTGGGTCACACCTGGTGCACCCTTCACCGAGGGGTGCATGGTGACACGCAATGCTGCCAACATATTGAGGGCAGTCCATGAGTGGGGCTTCACCACACACACCCTTCACCTTGTGGTCAGGGACATTCTGGGCTTGGGGGAAAAGGGGATTGGGGCCAGCACCCTTAGCTCCCTGATCGAGTGGGGGAGGAAGCTGGCCGGTTTCTTTAACCGGAGCATGTAGGGCAGCGACCTCCTCCAGGCAAAGCAGGCCAAGCAAGGCTCCCCAGTGCACCAGCTGGTGCAGGATGTGTCCATATGGTGGAATCCCACGTTCCTGATCCTCAAGCAGCTTCTTGAGCATAACTCTGCCTTGCATCAGGTGCAACTGGTGAGAGACAGCGGGACACCTCCAGGGTACAATGGAGGAGAATGGGAGATCCTGGCTCACATGTTTTTTGTTCGGGACTGTGACGGAGACCATCAGCTACTCCATGGCCACCATAAGCCAGGTGACCCCTCTGGTCCAGAGTCTCCTCAGGAGGCTGGATAAGACTCTCCAGGGTCAGGATTGTGGCCCTCAGGGAAAGAATCTGGTGGATGAGGTGGCTGCCCTGGTGCGGCAGCTGAAGGCAGGGCTGAAGGCTCAATTTGACAAACTCCTGCAGAGGGCAGAATACATGTTGGCAGCCATGCTGGACTCCAGGGTCAAGGGCAGCATGGCATGCCAGACATCACTCTATGGCCAGTGGAAGGGTGAGCTTGTGGAGAGGGTCTGGCAGGCAGACCGGGCTCTGGAGAGTGCACGATGGCAGCAGCAGGACATCCCTGGGGATGGTGGGAGTGGGAGAAGCCACCCCTTTCAGCCAGCACAGTCGATTCCTGCCCCCAGCCCTAACCGTATCAGCACCAGCAGCAGGCTGAACATCAGCAGCACCCCTATTGTCAGCAGCAGCAGCTCCTATGTGCAGGCCGCTCTTGCACCAGCAGGGCAAGCAGCGTGGCTGAGGGCAGTGGTGGAGGTGGTGCCCAGGCAGAGTTACCTGAGGGAGTATGACAGCTCCTCAGCAGCAGTGGAGACCTACCTGGAGGAGGAGCTGTTCATAAAACCCAGCAGCGATCCTTTGGTCTACTGGGCTGGCAATACCAACATGTGGCTGGCCCCATCTAAAGTAGCAACGGGTCTCTTGATCTGCCCACCAACCAGTGTCCCCAGTGACCGGGTGTTCTTCATGTCGGAGGACGTTTGCTCGTTGCACCACCTGAGACTGTGTCTAAGTTGGTGGAGCAGTTACTCTTCCTGAAGGTGAACTTTCCACTGTTGGGATTCCCAGAGCTGGCCCTGGACACGGATTGATGGTGCAGTAGCACACACCATCCCATGCTTGGGGCAGTCTTGGGATGGGGCTCCTTCCCAATCTGTTGTGCTGCTGTACCTCCCTCCAAATGCCCAGCACCCGCCCTGCCTCTCTCTCTGACTAGACATCCTCGGCCAGCCTATCTGACTGACCTCATGATGCAGGGTGGCATTGGGAAACTGTAAGCTTGCCAACCGGCCTCTAGCTAGATAATCTCAGCCCACCTATGTGACTCTCGGCAAGTTTTTATGCAGCCCCTTTTATCCAGTGCCTGGATCTGGCTCCTGGATCCAGTCTCTACCCTCAAGCACTGAAAAACTGAAATCAGGATAATGCAGCAGAGAGGAGGGCATGCACACAAGGGTAGGGGACAGATCCACAAAATAGATCCATGATCTGGGCCCTCCTTTCCTTGAATACACCCAAGAGTACCCCCACCCCAACCTCTATGTGGCCCTCGGAGCTCGTACTAATTTTCAGTGTGGCCCCTGGGACAAAAAGGTTCCCCACCTCTAGCACATTCAGTGGTGCCTGCCCTGCTCATGAATAGGAAGTCATCCAAATAATATGCAACTTAGCATTATCACACCCTTTGCTGAACTTCTTGAAGGCCACACGTGAGACCAAACATCCAATGGGCATAGCCTTATTGAAGTAAAACTGGCCCTAGAAATTGAAGCCTAGCCACTGAAATTCATTATGGTGGAAGGAGAACAGCTGAAATGCAAACTTTATGTCACTCTTTGCTAAAAGCACCCCCTTGCTGCATGCCCTCACCTTCTCGACCACAGAGTTGAAGGAAGCATAACATACTGTGCACAGCTAAGGGAGTATGGTATCATGAACTGAACTCCCCTTGGGGTAGAAAAGATGGCAAATAGGCCAAAACTCCACCAATACCGTTTTGTGGACCACAGAGAAGGGGGAAACTCATAAGTCTTGCATTGGGGGAGACTCAAATGGACCCAATACCCTGCCTTCTTTAACCTCCTTGTCAATCTTGGCATGCACAATGTGCTCCATACCAATGATCGATCTGAGGTTGGCAGTCCTTTTTTTCACCCTTGCACCCAAAGCCAGAATCCAAAACCCTTCTTTGAACCCATGAACAACATATGCCATTAACATACTACTGCAGAACCCTCTCTAAGGCCTCATGTTGGTGCCCTTCTCCAAACTCTGTGTGCTGGAGGCAGAGGGGCTACTCTTTTGTGGACCTGATTGCCTATTCCTGTTACCATATTGCTTGTACTTGCTGCAGATGGAGGATGCATGCTGCCTGGCACATTGGGTTTATGAGTGGTGGAATACACACATGGTATGAAAACTAGGGCCGAAACTTGGGTCTTGGTATTACTCAGATTTTACCAAGTATCAAGGCATTTGGCCGTGTTTTACTGAGTACCAAATGCCCGAGGAATGACTGAGGAAGTCCCATCAAACAACCCAAACTGTGCCAGTCCTCTGGTCTTCAGACCCATAGGATTTGTGATACCAAACTCCCCCATCCTTTGTCAGGACATGCCTATTATCGGAGTGTGGACCACTCCTTTAGTTTCTCAAGAACTCCAACCAGAGACTGAGTGCATCCCAGCAGCTGGTTAATGGCCAGTTTAATGGTCTAAAGGTTTCACTGGAGTGAAACCAGGCACCTGAAATCCCAGAGTCATAAGCCCATTGAACTACATCACCACACTTAGCTAACTCTGACTGACGGTCTTGCATGGCCTTGAGCATGACCCCATGCAGTACGATGTGTGCTGTGGTCCAATTTGCTCAGTTGCACTGGGCTTTGGAACATTTAAAATACTTTCTCTCCTTCTTGTCCCACTTAGCATTAGGGTCTGAGATGGGTTTACTGAATAAGAGGGCAAAGATGTCAACATATTCCCCTCCAGAGATCTTTTCCTGAGTGAATAGCAATAAATGCTCCTCAATGGGAGGAGAAACGAGAGACATCTGTATATCCACCTGCTAGAGGCAGTGCTTCTTGCCATTCAGCCAGGCTCAAGCAGTGGGGGGTGGTGTGCAAACTTCAGCACTGGCACCACAGCAGTCAGGGGAACTGGGGGCCCCTGGTGGTGGTGCAGGGAAAAGTGCTCAGCTCATCCACACCGCAGCTAGGAAACCCATGCTGTTCCATCCTCCGACACACACAGGAACCCCAAAACATCCCACCCCCACCCACACCACAGTCACATGCTGGCCAGTCCACCCCCTTCTCACTCTCCCTTCACTTAAGGAATGCTGCTCCATTGTATCACTGTAGCGGGAAGGAAGGGTATAGAAGGGGGTTGTTCCAGGGCCACATGGGGCACTGGGGTCACACTCTGGGGAACTAGCTCACCCCCTGCTCCGCCGTTTCAGCCTCGAGCTTCGGCTGAATCACCCTCTTTAAAGAAGGGGGTACCCTCTCAAGACACACCACACAGTCCAGAGGTGGACTAATAAAGTCCACAGTCCTTTATTGGACACAGTCCCTGGGGCTGCTGGCTCAGTCACCTTCACCGTACAGACCCAGGTCCATTTCTCTCAGGCACAGGAGCACCACAATATCAACCCCAAAAGTCCATCCAGCAAGGCCTCAAAGCCTCCAGGCTCTGACCAAGCCTTCCCCAGGCAAGAGGCTCTCGCCTGAGCAAAGCCTCTCCCACTTGCCTGGGTCCATCTGGCTCTCCAGCCTTCAGTACCTTCGATAGCGTAGAGCAGGAAGGCTTGTTCAGGGAGATGTTGCTCCTTCAAGTCCCTGGCAGATACTGCTTTCCTCTCTGCCTTCCTCTTCTTATGTACAGGTAGAGTGGGCATGACCAGGCTTCCTCTCCTCAGTCTTAAAGGGCCACTAACCTGCCCACTCTGTCCCAGGGTTTCTCAGCTGGTTTACCCCACAGGCTGGTCCTCAGATAGGGGGCTGTCTTTGCCATACCCCTGGACATGCTCAGCCCTCTGGCAGACCCCCCCCTCAGCCCCCTTCTTAAAGGGGAAGCAGTCCCACAGGACTGCTCCCTGCTATACCCCTCCCCCTTCATGGAGACAGGCTTCTCCCAGAGAAGACTGACACTTTTATACTTAGTAGCAGGGTGCAGTACGCTCTGTTAACATAGTTCCTAGTTAGGAAGCCACCTCCACCCAACTAACAGCCTTAGGGGGTTCAGCCCAATCCCCACATTACTCCACTTTCAGAATTTTACATACAGTCAGGAATTATTACATATATTCCCCATGAGACCCCTTCTGGGGTGGGAAGTTGTCCCACCCATTCCTTCTGCACCTCCCAGCCCTGGGACCCTTAAAGCTAGCCTACGCTGGTCATATGCTATGCCAGCACAATATGGTCCCTCCCAGGGCCCATTGTCCTTGGTGGTCGGCTCTGTTGCCTATCCTACCACCCGTAATCACAAGTTCCAGGTTTTTTCCCCAGACGGCTCAATCACCTATACCCTGATGGGATTCTACTGCCCCTAAGGCAGAGGTTCGTGCCTGGTAACTGGCTCAATCACCTACACCCTGCCCCCTTAGGCACATGAAGGTACCGGCACAGTTGCCCCTCCGTACCTCTATTAGCCTCTAGGTACCCTTGGGTTCATTAGCCCCCCCCCCCGTACCCACTTTTTACGAGATCCCTTCTATCCCTTGAGAAGGGATGGGAGTCTATTCCACCCAGCCTTTCCTGACTCCCAGTCCTGGGCCCCTTACAAGTGAGTCTTCAGCTCCTACTTAGGGACTCTCTTGCTTCTAATTATCCTTGCCTATAACTCTCATTCTGTGGAAGCCACTCCTTCCTCTACCTCTGACTCACTGGACCCTTCTTGGTCTATCTGGTCAGTTCTCAGCCCCTCTATTTCTTTCCTGAGAGATATGTTCTGTTCCTGCAGCTTTGCTCTGGTCTCCAATAGTCTCTCTATTATTATTATTATTATTATTATTTACAAACATTTATATAGTGCCAGCAGTGTACCTGGCACTTTACAAAGTAATAAAATAGACACGGTCCCTGCCCCTAGGGCTTACAATCTGAGAGACAGGAGCTGGGGGAGAGACTTAGGAAGGGGAACAGAGGGAGAGACAAGGGGTCTAACATTCATGAAGATGCGAGGTCTCAAGTGCACGTACTTGGCTTGGTTACGATGAGAATGACAGCAGGCAGGTCCATGTTGCAAGGATAAGGGTAAACCGATCGTAGGTATAGGAATAGTGGCTCAGCAGGATAAAGAGTCAGACAGAGCAGAGCGAAAGAGGTGAGTTTTAAGGAGAGATTTGAAGGTATGAAGGGAGGGGGCAAGGCGGATGTGGACAGGGAGGGAGTTCCAGGCATGGGGGGCAGCAAGTGAGAAGGGACGAAGGCGCTTAGGGGAGCAGGGAAGGCGTGGAAGGGTGAGAGAAGGGACAGAGGAGGAGCGAAGTGCACGGGCTGGAGTATGGAGGGCGATAAGTGCAGAGAGGTAGGGGGGAGCAAGGTTGTGAAGAGCTTTATAGGTGAAGACTAGGAGCTTGTGCAGGATTCGTTCAGGAAGGGGAAGCCAGTGAAGCGAAGAGAGGAGGGGCTGCACATGGTCGAAGCGACTGGCGAGGTAGATGACCCTGGCAGCAGAGTTTTGGACAGAGATGAGGGGAGAAAGGTGAGACCGGGGAAGGCCAGTGAGAAGGAGGTTACAGTAATCGAGGCGAGAGATGACCAGAGCATGAACAAGAGTTTTGGCAGACGAGACAGAGAGAAAAGGGCGAATCTTAGCAATGTTATGGAGGGAGAAGCGACAGGATTTAGCAACAGAGTCAATGTAGGGTTTAAAAGAAAGGGGTGAGTCAAAGATGAAGCCTAGGCTACGGGCTTGGGGGACAGGCAGGATGGTGACTCCATCAATAGTTATTGACAGTGAGGAAGGAGAGGAAGGATGAGGGGGGAAGATAAGGAGTTCAGTTTTAGCCATGTTGAGTTTGAGTTGACGTTGAGACATCCAGGTAGAGATGTCAGAGAGACAGTTGATGAGACGAGCTTGAACAGAGGGAGAGAGAGAGGGAGTAGAGAGATAGAGTTGAGTGTCATCAGCATAGAGGTGGTATTGGAAGCCATGGGAGGCAATGAGTTTGCCTAAGGATGAGGTATAGATCGAGAAGAGGAGAGGGCCAAGAACAGAGCCTTGAGGAACACCAACTGAGAGGGGGAAGGAGGAGGAGGTGGAGTTGGAGAGAGACACATTAAAGGAGCGGTCAGAGAGGTAGGAGGAGAACCAGTTATGGACAGAGCCACAAAAGCCAAGGGAGTGAAGGGAATCCAGCAAGAGTGAGTGGTCAACAGTATCGAAGGCAGCAGAGAGATCAAGGAGGACAAGAATGGAATAGAGACGTTTAGATTTAGCCACCAGAAGATCGTTGGTGATCTTAGCGAGAGCAGTTTCAGTAGAATGAAGGGGGCGGAAGCCAGATTGGAGGGGGTCAAGGGAGGAGTTGGAGGATAGGAAGTCAAGGCAGCGGGAGTAGACAACACGTTCAAGCAGCTTGGAAGCAAAAGGAAGGAGTGAGACAGGACGATAGCTAGAAGGGTCAGAGGGGTCAAGAGTGGACTTTTTGAGAATAGGAGAGACTGTGGCATGTTTGAAGGCAGAAGGGAAAGAGCCAGTAGAGAGGGAGAGGTTGATGATGTGCAGAAAGGAAGGGGCAACAGTGGGAGTAATGGAGGTGAGGAGGCGGGAAGGAATGGGATCAAGGGGGCAAGTGGAAGGGTTGGAAGAGGAGAGCAGAGAGGAGATTTACTTAAGGGAGGCAGGAGAGAAGGAGGACATGAGAGAAGGAGGGGAAGGAGGGAGAGGGGTGGGAGTGGGAAGAGAGGAGTGGGAAGCGATGTCGAGGCGGATCTTGTCTATCTTGGAGGTGAAGAAGGAGGCAAGATCCTGAGCGGAAAGGGAAGAAGGAGGGAAAGGGAAGAAATCTATTGATTTCCCCGTAATATTTTTACCCATTCCTTGTTCCTGCATCTCTGACTTTAGGCCTACTAATTGTAGCCTCAGTGCCTATGTAAGGCCACATTCTCCTTCAGGAGGAAGGCATTATGTACCACCATTTGCAGGGTCATTCTCTTCAAGGTCTTGAGATCTCAGGGCTATCCTCCCCTGTCTGACCTCCAACTACTCCCTGTTGTCCACAGGCACCCCACTAGGCTGGAATTCCTCACAGCCCACCATGTCTGTTTGAGTAGTCTTTTGACCCTCCTTGTGAGGTTTTCCTTTGGGACACTCCATCTTCACATGTCCCAGGGCTTGGCAAGACCAACACCTCCTAGGCGGTCTCTGCTCCTGTTTCTGGCTCATTTCCCTCATGGGGGTGGCCACTGCCACCAGACTGACCCTTTTGTCTGGCTCAGGTCTTGTATCGCTTTACCCTCTGTAGGGACACAGCCTTTTCACATGTCCCATCACCCCACAAGTCTAGCAACACTTCTTCCTTCCCCGGCTCTGACATCCCAGAGTCCAGGTGCTTGGGAGGCCTTTCCATTTCTCCCAGCAGTCCCACCAGTAGTGTCCCAGCCGGCCACAATTGTGACACTGTCGCACAGTACGATCCCCAGTACTTGTGTGTCACAGTCCTTGGCTGCTGGTGAGGCCGTTTCAGCTCTGGATCTACAAAGTTCCGCAAGCTGAATGCTGTCGGGGTATGCCTCCGGCTCTAGCATGCCACCATAGCCTAGCTCAAGGCTCGTCCTGGCCAAACTACTCCAGTGCATTCCTCACTCCCGGTCCAGGTGCAAAGCTCCATGACTCTCTCCCAGCGTCTGGTCCCAAACTCGCTCGCTGACTGGGCGCCAACCTCCAGTCCCATCTACTTCAGGCACCTGGGCTCACCTTCCACCAGGGAGCTCACACAGGTGCAGCTCTAACAGGCAACCTCCAGTTCCACACATGAATAGCGTCCAAGGCTGGGTGCAGTTCCTGCATGCACCAGTGGATGGCGCTATGCCACATTCTCCACCACGTGCTTTAGCAGGGGGTCATCCCAGAGCCACATGGGGTGCTGGGATCACACTCTGGGGAATTAGCTCACCCCCTGCTATGCTGTTTCAGCCTCAAGCCTCGGCTGAATCCCCCTCTTTACAGAAGGAGGTACCCTCTCAGGACACACCACACAGTCCAGAGGGTATTAAGTTCATAGTCTTTTATTGGAAGGGGGGAGTGAGTAAACTGGAATAAGTGTTCTGTTTGTTTTAATTGTTAAATCATCTTCTGGTTGTTAGAATACTATGGTATAAAGTATAGCTTAGTCTTATTTGATTTCTCTTGGAATAATTCCGTAAAATGGATGGTTTTTCTAATAATATAGCTCTGGTATTTTGGGAAGACTGAAGATTAAACACAACATTCATTTTATGGAATTGTATATGAAATTCCAGAAGACATAATTCTTACTAATTAGAGTTGCAAAGTGTCATTGTAGTCTGCTGTTTAGTCTACACAGCACTGTCTAGCACTGTCTCCATTCTTGACTCTATTCTTTAAAATGTATTTTTGAACCACACCACTTTAAAAGATTCTTTGAATTGGAAAAGACCAGTTACAGTAGTTCAAGTTACCTGTCTCCCTATCAATATGAGATTGTTTTCTATTGCCAAATTAGTGTTTCGTCTAACCAAATTGTAGATGCCGAACAGTGAGATTCCTTTACCAGACTATCTTGCAGGATAACAGATCTTGATCAGTAATAGAGCTGAGTAAGTAAGTCACAGCAAATAATTTAATTCACTTGATTTTCTTTTTCAGCCCATGGAAAGCCTGTCAGAAGTCTGTCATGAATCCTTGGAATGTGTTTATTACTCAAATTTACCCCAAATATGATTTTGTGTATTGATTTAACTCTAGAAATTGTAAGCAAACCATTCATAAATGGTGCTGTGCATGAGAAATTAATAGGCTGTGGCAGGTCACATTAATAATGTTTCTCATCTCTGACTTGATGGGAGTAATTTTTCCAAGATAATTATATTTTGCACGAGAAATGAAAACAGCACAGATATTAAAATAGGGGAACCAGAGTAAATAGCTTCAATATTATTATAATTATTATAGCATGCCTCTCTAAGTGAACTATCATAAACAAAAACAGAAGATCAAAACAAATACAAATAAATCACATAATCCCGACAACACAACTGAGTACTCTTCCCACCCACTCCCTCCCCCACAGCCTTTTGCCCAAAGGAGACCCCGCCTAATGCAATCTCCCAACCTTGTCCATATTCCACACACATACACAAAGGAAATAGTGATATTCTCAAGTGGCTTCCTCCACACCATGATCAAAACTACGATGTAAATCATAAATCCAAAATACCATCTCTGTACTGAAAATTGAAAAGAAATACCTGGGAAGCCTTCTCAGAAGGAATAATTGCTGTAAGCAGATTAAAAACCAAAAAGGCTATTGGCATATACACCAGGGAGATTTTTTAAGACAACCTGTGCTGCTGGATATGTGCGTGCTTTCAATCCTGCTTTGTGTGACAGAGATCTAGAGCATGATATTATATTATTTATTATTATTATTATTATTATTATTATCAAGCATTTATATAGCACAAGCAATGTACCTGGCACTTTACAAAGTAATTTAATAGATATGGTCCCTGCCCTAGGGCTTACAATCTGAGAGATGGGGGGGGATGGGACCGAAGGAAGGGGAACAGAGGGAGAGACATGGAGTGTAACATTCATGAAGATGCAAGGTCCCAGGTGCACGTGCTTGACTTAGCTACATCCAGAATGATGGCTGGTTGGTCCATGTGGTGAGGATATGAGTACAGAGACCAGAGGTAACAGATTGTACTGGATGGCGGGTATCATCAGGAGTTAGATGAGGGGAGTGAGAAGTTGGGGAGGACAGAGCAGAAGAGGTGGGTCTTGAGGAGGAATTTGAAGGTACGAAGGGAGGGGGTGAGGCGGATGTGGTCAGGGAGGGAGTTCCACATGTGGGGGGCAGCTAGGGAGAAGAGACTAAGGTGGTTAGGGGAGGTGAGGGAGGGCGAGAGAGGGGACAGAGGAGGAGCAGAGTTCACGGACTGGAGTACAGAGGGAAATTAGCGCAGCGAGGTAGGTGGGAGCAAGATGGTGAAGAGTTTTATAGATGAAAACTAGGAGCTTGTGCAGGATTCATTCAGGAAGGGGGAGTCAGTGAAGAGAGGAGAGGAGGTGCTGCACATGGTCGAAGCAACGGGCAAGGTGGATGACCCTTGCAGCAGAGCTTTGGATGGAGATTTTTTATTTTTTTTATTTATTTATACAAATTTATATCCCGCCCCTCCTGCAAAGCAGCCCGGGGCGGCTCACAACCATAAAACAATTAAAACAATAAAATACATTAAAAATTCAGATAAAAACATCAAATATTCAATATAAATATTAAACAGGGCTAGACAAAACAAATGGGTAGGGGATTTAAAAAAAAACCTCCCTACCCTCCCCCCAAAGGCCTGGGCAAACAGCCAGGTCTTACAGTTCTGCCGAAATATTAAAAGGCTTGGGGCCAGGCGAGCTTCCTCCGGAAGGGAGTTCCACAGCCGCGGCCCTACTACCGAGAATGCCCTCTCCATCGTGGCCCCCCGTTTAACACGGGGGACCTCCAAGAGGGCACCCCCGGCAGACCGCAGGAGCCGCCCTGGAGCGCGAAAGGCGAGGCGGTCCCTAAGGTATGAGGGGCCAAGACC